>OX638073.1:23088577-23421104 GCA_951804385.1 Trifolium dubium
AGTTTTGAAAAATAGAATGAATGATTAATTGTAGAAATAGGATGAAAGGATATACCCTTGCATACACTTTCTTTAATTTTAGTGTTCATCCTTTGTTTGTTACAAACCACCTTTGCATCTTTAACATTTAGGACTTTTCATATTGAGTGAAGTTATTTTTTTTGGATCTAAGATTTATGGGATATTCTACTATAACAAGTTATTTTTGATTGCAAACCTTATACTGATAATGTTCCTATCATGACAGGTTTCTAAATTGGAAGAAATGAACATTGATTTTCAAATCCTTCACGTAGACCATAGGAGTTTAGAGAGAAAGCATTTGGATAGAGTTTATATGGATATAAATTATAATCATTGTCTTTGTGAAGTTTTTTTCTTTCCATATAGCATTATTGTACTGAACATCCTTTACAAGATGAACAAACAACTAACAGGAAATCTCATTTTTTTACAAATCGTTGTCTTTGTTATATTTTTTGTTTCTCTTTGTGTTGTTTTTAATGGAGTTGTTAGTTTCATAGGATTTTGTTCTCTAACTATAAATCTTTTGGAGTTGTTAGTTTGAAAATCTCATTTATTTAGTTAAATTCTCATTAATTAAGGTTCTGTTTTAATTGTAAATGACTATTTGTCTTATTGTAATTAAATAGGTATACTGCTATGTCTACTACAACAACCCCTTCTTGAGTATCTATGTTTTAGAAACTGATATTTATGATATTTGTAGATATCTTAATTTTATCCATTAGCTTTCTTCCATCCTCTACAAGTTCTATAGTGACAATAATTAGTTGATTGCATAGTTCTTTTCACACAAAGTCACAATGTTTTAGGTTTCATTTGAATTAAAAAGTTTGTGATTTTGAATATTGTAATAAATATTTTATCCTTATGTAATCAACTAAATCATGTGCTAATATTTTTTTACCAATATAATCATGTTTATTCAAGAGCTTCATGCATTGCTCTATAGTTTTGTTTTTTAACTGTATTGAATTAGATTTATTTTGATTTTTTATTTTCTACTTAGCCTTATCTTCAATTAGTGAATCAGTTTTTTAACTGTATTGTTCTATAGTTTATTTTATTTACGCATTATCTTTATGATAATTTTTCAATCCATCTCCAAATATACGGGGGGCTATAGAACCATGCTTTCGGTACTTCATTTTTTTGGATAGCTCAACAACAAATACTATAACAACATTATATTCGCTCTTTTTTTAATAATTTAACACATTGTTGCTGACTAATTTTTTTTTTATTATAATAATAATTAATATTTGTATAAACGAAAGAGCTAATCATGTTATTAAAAATTAAAATATTTTTAAAACATTTTCTCTCCCGTGCATTGCACGGGTACACTAACTAGTTATCCTTATATGCGCAAGATTTGCTCTTGTCGGAAGTCGTCCAAGAAAAAACTGCCACAAGAAACCTTTGATGCTGCCCAACTTTGCCAAACTTGAGCAACCACCGTAGGGGGGTAATGACCAATACCAACACCAATCGAGGAAGAAATTTAAAATAAAGAAACATATAGTGGAAATGGACCGAATACACACCTTCATTAGCATATAACCAAGTATCAGGCTCCGATGTAATGATGATAGAACTAATTAAATCTATTAACCACCCATACATTTGTTGTTCCCAAAGGAAGAAATTACGCCTCCATTGTAATCGTCATTCCCACCTCTCTACCTCCCAAATCCCCATTTCTTGTATTAAGCAATTCGGTTGGAGTGAGATCTTGAAAAATCTTGGGAAAATGACACATAATGGACTCCCACTAATCCAATTATCAAGCCAAAATTTGGTCGATGCACCGTTACCTAATTTCTTAACAAAGCCTTTACTCCCTATAAAATGATAGGAGTACATAATAGACTAAAGTTATTTTACCTCTCTATAAAATGTTTTTGTTGCTTTATTCAATGTAGCTCTGATATCATTGTTTATCATTGTTGGGAAATAACAGGGCTAAAGAAGTAAAAATAAACAAGAGTGTGATCACACAACACAAAAATATAATGTGGAAACTTCAAAAAACGGAGAAAAACAATGGTCGTTGTCTTAACTGGCAACCAAGG
The DNA here is from genome assembly GCA_951804385.1 of Trifolium dubium. Classification (NCBI taxonomy): domain Eukaryota; kingdom Viridiplantae; phylum Streptophyta; class Magnoliopsida; order Fabales; family Fabaceae; genus Trifolium; species Trifolium dubium. The sequence continues at coordinate 23,090,677 of OX638073.1, forward strand.
AATAAATACTATGTGAAAATTGTTACAACACATAGACTTCACTCTCAACCACCCCACCACAATACACTCACACTCTCCAAAGCAAATATTTGAATTACATCTCACAATACTCTAAAACAAGAGCATAAGAGCATCTCCAACAAGAATATCAAAAAGAATTTCATAGGTTAATGACCCGTACTTAATTTTTTTTATCATTGGAGTTCCATGATGCGACATAGAGGGTATAAAAAATGATAACGTGATACCTTATATTGTATCATCAATTTAATATTATTTTTAAGATTTAGACAAAATTAAATATTAAATATAATAAATAAAGTAGTGATCATTTGTTGTTAATGTATGATGTATGATATCTAAAACGGTATCACCGTTGGAGCAAACTATGTATGTATTGCATAACATTAAGGGAAGATGAACTCCGACGTTCAGCTACATCCATTAGATTCATAGTCAATCAACTTAGTCCTTAAATATAATTTTCATTAGTCAATTTAGTCATAAAAGCATTAATAAAACACACTAATAAATGATCAAAACATTTAACTCAAATAATTAATGATCTCACCAAATAACGAATTTAAAAAGAATCCAAATTTTATTCTTAGATGAAATACTTCTTAAACAAACTTTACTAGGCGAAACTCCGTCTTTTACATTTGAATGACCAAAATAGCCGTTTGCCAATCAATATCATATGTGATATCCCACCTATTTATTTTCTTGACCAAAGACAATATATTAAATGTTTGAATTTTTTTCTTCTCAATTTTATATTATCAATTTTGATGCTCGCAAGTTAGCAACTATCCATTGACATATAGAAACAGTTTAGGTACGGTCTGCTACATGTCCCCACATCCACGTGACTATGTTTTCTCTAACTTTGTTTCTCTTTTCCACACTCACCAATCTTCAACCATAAATAAACCAATCCCTCTCTCCATGAATCACCACACAACCATTCAAAAAATTCAAGTTTTGAAAGAGAAAAAAAAAACACAAAACACAACAATGGCCATTAGAAAATCCAACAAGCTACCACAACCAGATGTTATAATCAAGCAAATTCTTAAAAGATGTTCAAGTTTTGGAAAAAAACAGGGTTACAATGAACAGGGTTATCCTGAAGATGTACCTAAAGGTCATTTTGTTGTCTATGTTGGTGAAAATAGAACAAGATATATTGTACCAATTTCATGGTTGCCTCATCCACAGTTTCAAACTTTGCTTCAAAGAGCTGAGGAGGAATTTGGATTCAATCATGACATGGGTCTAACAATTCCTTGTGATGAAGTTGTTTTTGAGTTTCTTACTTCATTGATCAGATGATAAGCATGGTTTTAAATTGCGGTTTGTAATCACAAATATAAATGATTTTGAGGTCTCTGCAACGGTATCGCAACTTCAATTTCGACTACAATAGCCACATTTTACTTTATTTTGGCGCAATATAAAAGTTTACAGCGTAACCACAACTGCAATTTAAAACCATGATCAGACGGAAGGGCTCGGCGCATTTGATCCTAGTGAGGTTTATCAATATAAATCCCTTTATCAAGTGGTGGTTTGTGAGTTGGACTAAGCAACTATATTAACACTTCTTCATTCTTTTTAATTGTAGTATATATATACACATGCCAAAGAAAATTTTCGTTTGGCAGTGCCATTTGTATTCTTAATGAGTAAAGATTTGTTCCAATGTTACAAAACTGTTTTGTTTTTACTCGCATTTGCTTGATTTTATTGTTTGATCAATAGTATTTGAAACAAAAGTGGTTACTTTGAAAGAGAGTTTTGGACAAGCATGTTGAATTTGGAGTTTCAACTTAGAATTTGTACAAAATGTTATGTAGCATTTTTATTTTATTTTTGCTTTTTGAGAAATCTCAAACAAGAGTATTATGAGGCAAGGTTTTAGATCATGTTTATTAAGGTAAATTTGTTTTGACAATATCAAGGTGGCATCGTGATTTTATTGAAACTTCAAAATGTATTTTTTGTTAAAATTACCTTAACTTATCGTTAACATTTGCAATCACATCACTAAATAATTGCAATTATTGGTAACATACAATAATCACAATTTACAACTTACTAAAATTCTTTTTAAACGCTCAATGATACTATATTAATTGATAGTTGGTTAGTATTTTACTTAATGTAAGAATCGAATGTAACATGAATCGGTTTAGTGATGAAAATTTGAGACTTTGAACTGTGCATTTTTTTAAAAAATTTATGTTTTAATACTTGTTTCTCGAATTAATTTGTCTTTGAATTTCATACCAAGTCTTAAAAAAAGGGCTACATTTTTATAAACATGCAAAAAAGATAACCCCTAACTTTAGCCCCTTTTTGTAAAAGGATGACCCGCACTAATTTTGATCATGTTGACAAGCATGTGGCAAGCGACTCACAAGCCCCATCAACATGTTTTGTCACGTGGATAATAATTTGCATGTCATGTCAACATGCCTCAGTATGTATATTGATGTGACATATGAATCATTGTTCACATAATTACAAGATTTAGTAAACAAATAAAATTGTAAATTTATGAAAGTTAAGGACTCAAAATTACAAATTTGTGAAAGTTAAAAAAGTTATATTGCAATTTAACCAAAAATAATAGGAATAAAAAGTATTAATATTTGAAAGAGACGTAGGTGGGGGAGCAAACTATTACTATTTGTAAGTTTCATTTTCAACAGTCCAAAACAATATTTAGGTGGCACCAGATGTCATTCTTGTTTTATTCTTGTTTCACACTTGTTCCATTTCATTATGTTGAAATACCTAAAATTTAAACTACAAATTTATTTATTTCTTATTGGTGGTTTGTGAAATAATGTGTTAGTTTAGTAATGGTTATGGTTATGGGCACCGTACAACATGTACATCTTGTGATTGATCATAATGTAATGTCCTTCTCTATCTCTTTCTAATTAAAAGGAAGCCCAAATTAAATGAATGATAGTGCAACTAGCAAAAGCAATGGGAGAACTTCCAGGAAAAAAATTGAATCTGTTGGGTCATGACCGGTCCGGGTATACATAACATATTTGGAATCATTATATTGAGCAAAGAGTGATTAGATAAATGTTTTAAACACTACATTTTTTTAAATCATAAGATTTTAGATGAAGATCCGGTGTTTAAGTCATTTATGTGGTTGTTATCCGTCTAATGTGATGATCCTTTGTGGTTTTAAGCTCCCTTCATAATTCAACAGTGATATCAAGACTGATAAGAATATAATTAAGATTAAAAGGAATATAATATTTTGTTTTTATTCCAGAGTTACAAAGAATTATGACACCCTCACATCAAATGGAAACTTATATCACATTGCCACTAAGACAGGGGCTACTTCAAGTCCTCAACTCTCTACATGATCACACAAGAAGGTGGAGATACATCGGTCTTTTTAATTAGAACTAATAGATGTTTATTTCTTTATAATGTGATTGAATTTCAGCTTACCTCTATAATATTATTATGTTAAAATTTTATCATTTAATTAAGTGGATTGTTTACTAACGTGATAGTGAATTTTTACAGAGATTTGACTCAACGCTTATAATTCAAATATTAAGCGTTAGAGTCACTTGATGCTCTCAAGCCACATAACAGAATATGCGTCCAAAATGCAACTTGAAGATGTTAATATCTATTAGCACTAGGTTTAGTATAATTAGAAAGTTTGTTGGCAGAATTTAAGGTGAAAAACCATTCGTACACAAATCCAAAAATTCTAAGTATATAAACGTGTTGAGAAAACGAGTGTATAAGAATTGCAATGTACGTTGTTCTTCACCAATCTTTCCATTTCTTTGTAATTCTTCATATTTATTTTAATTGAATCTTTTTTCTTTCAAGTTTATTTACTTGCTTTCATTTCCATTTCTATAATTTACTTCGTCGATATTTGGTTTCTATCAAACATTTTGTCACAATCAAACTTATAAGTACTTTTTTACCATCACATTCAAAACAACATAAAACATTCAATATTTTCAAAAAATTGATGCATAAACATGTCTTAAGATTTTAAACTAGCGATTGTTTATCAAATTTTATGGTAAACAAGGGGGGGATAAACATCCATTAACCCTTCTAGTTATTATACGAAAGTGCATGTGCATGACTTTCGCTAATGTGTAATAGTAAAAGAAATTTTACTGATTATCTAATTTTTAAACGAGAATCTAATAATTTACAGTTCGAGCATAAAATAAATAAAATTTAGTTAAAAATTGTTCCACCAAAAAAGTAAAATTGAATTTTACAGAAATTTGATTATCTCACCCATTTTTTTATTTAGAATTCTCCAAATGTACATTCAATTATCTTTTAAAATGTACTATCTCTTTGTACCAAAAGAAAAATATGTACTAGTAGTAGTAGTATCTCTTAGATTTCTATCAACTGTATTTCAAAATTTTAAATTGATTCCCGACAGATTTGCCAATACACCAAGCATATTGACTACTTGTTCTCATCTTGCAAGAAGCTACTTTGTGACTTGAACTCCAATCAATTGAAACTTTTGAATTCAAAACCCTCATTATGATTAAGGAAGTTAAAGAGTCTTGATCCAAACATGAACATTCTCATCAATAATATTAATAATGTTTCATATATTCTATCCACACAATATATACGACAAAGTACACTTGTCTATACAATACAAAATATACAGATAGTACCTAAAGCATTCCTTCTCAATTGTCCTTTCAAAATTGATTTATCAAAATAAATTATAGACCTCTATGACAAAAAAGCATGCGTAATTTGTCCATAAATTTGATGTTAACATAAATTGGGACCCCATTGTCTATAGATGAGTCATGACAAATATAATTAAGGTGTGAATAACCCTTAATCTTTTAGACCATACCCTTGATTAATAGATGACAAGATGGGAAATCATAGCCCCATAAAAGAGCAAAATATCTTCATTGTTTAATTGGATTAATTGTATGGCTAAGCTATTCCAACATGATTTAGATCCTACAGTAACTCCATGTGGTACGGAGTCACATCCTTTGCGACAAGTGGTCATGATTTGAGTTCCACCGTGGTCCTAAACATTTCTTTTCCTAAATGGGAACTTAATTTCGGTTACTAATTAATTGATCACCATGTATCATCTAATTATGTAGTAACATGGAACTTGGAACTGATTTGTTAGTTTAGGATTATCTTTGCCACAAAAGATAATGATGATTTGATGTTAATTAAATGACTATAAGTTAACTTTTCAATATGTAACTTTTCAATATGAGAGGTTTTTAGGGTTAAAATTATATACCTTTTGGTGTTGAGGAGTGTTCAGACCTAGGCCATGGACCCGACATCTGAGACATTTGTCCACTCGAACGCCGATGTGGTCTATCACATCTTGCCCAACATCTCATGTGTAATTGACCTTTTGTAACGATCAACATTTGAATGATTGATATTATTTTACTCTTCAGTTGTCCGCCCTCACTTTAATGGCCTTGGCTCCATGCAGGGGACTAAAATCATGATTCTCATGTACAAGACATGTAACTTATTCTCTTATCTTAAAATCTTCACTTCACATAGATTTCTTACTTGAGTGTCAGAATATTTTGCAAATACAATTTCCACCCCCTTTTTTCGTGCACTAAAGTGGAGCTATGTGGGTCACATCTTTCTAATCAGGTGAGATCAGTGACGTCGTTTGTGGGAAGGGAACGCTAGTTTCCCCGACGTCTTTTGTAAAAACCAAAACTACACAACAAATCACTAATAGCTGGCAAAATAATGAGATCGTGACCAACAATGAAAAGCATCACTGCCTTGGAATGCCGCAAGATTTGAGCAACAACCAAAACAGAAGATCCGCAACACCGTTGGAGAGTGACCATACCTACGATTGTACACTCCGGAGCCGTTGAAGAATTACATAGTAATAGCCTAAGAATTACATAGTAATAATCAAGTCATTGTGCTCAAGTGGTTAATGAACTTCACCAAAAGACGGATTTCGGGACTATTACTTGGCCAGGCTTTACTTACCTCGCGGCCGAACTCTGGACTATTAGGGCCCCCTTCCCTAGGAACGAGAGGGTGAAAACCAAAAAAGAAAAAAGAAAAGTTTGAAGAAATAGCACAATTTGTGGAGAAAAACTATAAAAATTAATGTTTTACATCATGCCATGAAGGTATGGCAACGGGTTCATGGCAACGGGGCGAGGCGAGTTTAAGCAATACCGCCCCCGTCTCCAAACTTAATCGGGGATAATATTTGAACACCCATCTCTGTCTCCAATAGAGAACGGGTTTCCCCGCCTCGTCTCCGCACCCATCGGCAGAAACTATAATAAAAAAATTGCTTTTTGTTTTATTTTTTGAAAAATATCATGTCTCAAAATTGTTTTTTAAAGAAGATAAATAAATAAATAAACTAGTTCAACATAAAAAATACTATATTTCAAATTACTACTTTTAAGAAGGATTAATATGCAATAATATTGTTAAATATTAGGAAAATATATTAATTTTAATTGGACAAAGCGGGGATGGGTGCGGGGCGGGTGGAAGGTCGTGATACCACCCCGCCCCACCCCCGTATTCTAAATTCAGATTTTCCCCGCACTCGCACCAGACCAAGTTGAAACCACTTTTCCCTGTTAAGTTCGGGGCAAGAACGAGTGAGTGCGGGTGGGTCTGATTCTTATTGTCATGCTTGATGCGAGTTTAAAATTGGAGCAAATCTCAAGCGCGTGAATTAAATTTTACAAAATCTTGCTATTACACCACGATGGTGCTATTCCTATACCTTTATTATTTGACTAAAAATAAAAATATTCATTCATTCAAATTTGTAAAGTACATCAATCAAAATCATAACATATTCAATTTCGCTAAAAACTAAAAAGAATGAATCTGTGAACATGCTAACAACATCCGAGATAATAGCATAATACGGCCTAATTACAAAGCCTACAATTGATATGACAAACTTCAAATGTCCGAAATTATCATGCTTCCGGATCTTGAATGTTGAAAACGCTAAAGTCATTGAATCTGCTTGAATTTAGATAAAGCGAATCTGCAAATTTGAACAAACAAACACCGTACAAAGACGGAAAATCAAAACGCCGTACAATGACGGGAAATCAAAACAAACACCGTACAAAGACGGGAAATCAAATCAAACAATTCTGCAACACTAGACAGAAAAATTAGGAAGAAGAAAACTCAACCAAAATCTAAAAATATATAAAAAAAATCACTTATTTTAATAAAATGGTAATAAAAAACGATCAAGATGAGTGATTTCGGATCAAAACAGATCCTAAATCACCCCTCTCTAGGGGGATGAACAAAAAAAAAACTTAAAGAAATTAGGTTTTGGGCGGTGGCTGAGAGAGGTGGAGAAAAATATTTCTATACCTATAAATAGAAATTAATTTATTAGGATTTTATACAGTGGAATTGGGAGAAGCAAAGGTTGTGAGGAATACTCCAAGGGTTTAAAGGAATCAAGTTTCCATCATTGGAAACTCTTTCAAGGTTCATAATTCAAAGGTTACGAACGTACTCCCACGGTTATATTTGCGCGGTGTTTAAGAAATTTAGTTAAGGGATTAAAACGAAATTAAAAAATAAGTTAAGTGACCAAAAGTGTATTTAAGCCTTAATATTTTGATTTAGTGTAAAATATAGTTAAGTTTATTATATTGTTTTTTTTTTATTCTTTTTGGAAATCACATACTTTTATAAAAGTAAAATAAATACATTAAAAAAGATAAAATTAAATAAAGATATACTCCATTAAGAATTATAATATTAATTAATTTGAAGTATTTTTTGTTTATAAATATAACCGGAGAAAGTATAATTTTCAAAAATCTTTAGTTCTAATTATAATTAATAATGAATTGTTAAATTCCTTAAGTTAGTTTGAGTAAATGAACTTTGGTGCTACTATTTGAGTGTCACATAATATGGTTGAGATCATATTTATTGCAATTAAGTCTTTATTATTTACTTCAATTATTATACTTCCTCCGTTTCATTTTAAATATTACAGTTGACCAAATCACACATTTAAAAAAAAATGTGTAAATGAAAAAATAAAATAGTAAAAAGTAGTAGACATTGGAAAACTAAAAAATAGATTTTTAAATGTATTTATTCTCTCATCTAATAATTGTTTTATAGGATAAAATAGTAAAAACTAATATTATAAATAATAGTATAGAACATTTATTTTGGGACAAATAATTTTGGAAATAGGACACTTATTTTAGGACGGAGGAGCATGATATTTTTCATTGGTATAAGTAGAATTGATTGATCTAGATATCAACAGAGTACTAAACCTTCTTTTTTTAGCATGGGAACTCGTGCATTTGTGAGTCTATCATTAACCAATCCACACTAACTATTAAAAAAAGTACAAATATAAATATAAGAAAATGGAGTTTATTTATGCTCAAATTTCCCTTATCAAGTAGTATTGATATGTTCACATTTACCATAGAAATGTAAAGTAGAAGATAATATTGAATTGAGAATGATGTATGTAGAATTAATTTGAGGATGTCTCATAAGCTTAATTTAATTGGTCGGATATATTGCATGAAAGTGTAGGGGTTTGGATTTGAATTCGGGTACGCCAACTAATTCACCTAAAGGGTGAATTTCACTCAATACACATATAACTCATTATTAATTATCAAAATTAATATTAATTATGTTTGTCGTCTCTATAAATATACTAATTTTCATTTTTCATCTTTATCAATTAAAATTAATTTTCAATATAACATTAATTATTATTTTCAATTGTATCATCAAATTAATTTTTTTTGCCAGGTAGCCTAATGGTTAGAAATTCACCGAGTGAAATACCAAATTCCCCTTTGAAATTTCAAAATTTGTCAAATACCCCCTTCAAATTTGAAAAAGGGCAAATACCCCATTGAAATTGTAAAATGTCAATCAAATAACCCCCTGCTTCGTTTTACTCCATCTATTCTGACGACATGACAGTTAACTACATACATGAGACTTGCTAACGTGACTCCACATCACATGAAGGAGAGATAATTGATCACGATACACGTCACAAAGGGGTAATTGACAAAAATTTGTAAAATCAGAGGGCTAAATTTAATGGTATTCTGGTCAATTAGCCATTGAATTTGCAACTTATAGTAAATTACCCTCCTCTCATTTGATGTGACGCCACATTGGCAGGTGTCACTTATGCAGTTAACGATCATGTCATCAAAATAGTCGGAGTAAATGAAGCAGGGAGTAATTTGATTGACGTTTTACAATTTCAGGGGATATTTGCCCATTTTGAAATTTGAAAGAGGTATTTGACAAATTTTGAAATTTCAAGGGAGAATTTGATATTTCACTCTATGTGTATTATAAAACTCACATCATACCCTATCAAAAATATGATAACTAATATTAAAGCTGACTTTTTCTTGAAATAATGTTAAAGCTGACTTTTTTTGTAAAAGTTTATTTATAACAACAAATAGAAATTAAAGACCTTTCAACATTAAAGAAATACAATTGCGTTTCAAAAAAAAACATTAAAGAAATACAAAGTGGAAAGTCCAAATAATTTAAAATATAAGTTCAAATGTCCTTACTACACTGTCTACTTCAAATGTACTTAGAAGTTAGAATAGTCATCCGTGTTCCTTCTTAAATTTTAAAACTGCTATCGATCGACTAAAGGAAAGGAACACACACGGGGTGGGTTCGGTTGCTGAAGAGATTGTAGGGACATATGTTAGGTTCATTAATAAATGTTAAATGTTAAAAGCCTTCAATTTTCATACTCTAAGAATGGTAATTTGGTAATATGGGGATGAAGACATCATGATTCTCAATGTTGATTCTCAGTAAGGTAAGACGGGTTACAGAGGATTAATCAGGAAGCATGATAGTAACTTTCAATTGGGCTTATTTGGAAATGTAATATCAAATATCTTACATATGTAGAGATTCAAACACTCTTGACTGGAGTGAAATTGTGTCGAAATCCTAGTTACAGAAAACTTAGGTGTTATTTTGACTCTCTTCATGTTGTGTAATTAGTAATGATAAACATCTCGAGATTTCTAATACTTTTACGTAAAATGAAAAAAGTTTAACTAATACACTTCCTCATTTCTAGTTTCTCCTTTCATTAACATATTTGTAGAAACAATATTCTAAAATGGCTGTCAGCAGCAGAGCTAGCCAAGTCTCAAGGATGGGGCCAGAAAAAAAATTATAAATAGAAAATGTAAATTATATAAGTCTTATTATATATATAAAAAATTAAGTTGTTATAAGCACACAAATGTGATCGTCAAAAAAATTAAACTATATGATTTAAAATACATTAAAATATTAATGCATTATGTAAAAGAAATTACTAAAAAAATGCATATTATAATGAAGGTGTGTCTTTTGATTTTTCTGAAATATTTTTCATCACGATATTTAGTTATATTTCCGAGGCAATTTATGTGTAAACTTCATACTTTTAAATTAGTTTATGTATTTATATTTATAATATTATGTGAATCTCTCCCACAAAAAATTATTATTTTTTAACAAAACCTAGATTAAAAAAAAATTATATACTAAAATTCTATTTTAAATAAAATATATAGTTATTTTTCTCATAATAAAAAGAGAATAATATGACAAAATAGTTACACATTTTAGATAAATTATTTAACAAGGACATAGTTGTTAATTACTTTGATGATGAAAATTGGAAACTAAAGTTGACAATAATAAAATAATAACAATGAACATGAATTTTTATTAAAATTGCACCTCCTTCAACAATACCTGCAATTTACTGCTCCGCCACGTTCTCCTACTATAATTATTATGCAACTAAAATTATGTGGCCGTTTGTTATAGCTTTTTTAAAAAAATAATCACTTATTTTTAAAAAATAATCACTTATATGAAAATAACATCCGTTTGTTATAGCTTTTAAAAATAATCAGAATCTGAAAATAATCTAAAAACTGCTAAAAATTTGAAGTTGATATTAATAGCTTTTTTTTATAGATTTTTTTAGAGGAAAGAGAAAACAAGTTTCAAAAAATTTTAGACAAAAATATCCTTAAATTTATTATAATATTCCAATAATATCCTATTTAGAATTTATAGGATTAATTTGTTACTTTTAGAAGATAAGATTTAGATATTTATTTTATTTGTAGCTCTATATATAGAGTCATATGACCATATTGAAAAACAAGAACTTGAGTATTCTTCATATATTAGGATATATGTATATGATATATTACATTTGGATAATTGTCCTTTATAGTAATTTTGTAATACAAAATCGCTTTTTTATAGTTGCATCCAAACAAGTTAGAGATTATTTTTTTATAAAAAGTAATTTTTATATAGGTAAACAAACACAAAATAGCTTCTGATTTTTTGTAAAATCTCTAAAAAATAATCTCTAAATTATTTAATGTCAAAATCACTTATTTTTTAATCTGTAACAAACAGGCCCTATATATACCCTGCGTTTTAAGTAAAAATATGTAATATATATACTTATAAAAAATTGAAATTTTGAGCTAAGAGTAGGGCTATGGCCCTACACTGTCCTAGGGCAGCTCCGCCCCTGGCTGTTAGTTTTAATTGTTAATGTTATATTTTCTCAATCTCAAATTATAAGAAAAAAATTATATTTATTAATAAAAAATAAAACAAGAGAATTTGGACTATGTTTTTGTGGATTTTCTTTAGAATAAGTTGCATAGAAATATGTAAAATAAATTTTTATTGATTGTTATATATTGAAAAAAAAAAGAGATAATATTGATTTAACAAAATTTGACTCCTTTGTTGAAAAAATACAAAATTTGACTCCTTAGTTGGGAGAATTAAATTTCCATTTTGTTATAATAAAATCGATTTAAGATCCACCTCAAAATGTATTTTTTGGTTATAATCATGTTATTCGTGTGAAGTAATGATAATTAATCTTCTCTAGAAAATTTGACTAACCTCTTTAATAGTCTTCTCTTCCAACCACATGTTTTTTACGCACAAGATTTGATGTGAGATCATACTACTTAAAACTTAAAAGATCCAAGTTCACTTCAGTTCCACTTGAACCTATGCAATGTTGGTCCTCAAAACGTACACGTTAACATATTGTTTTAATCTAGATCGGTTACAAAATAACTAAGTTATTAATAAGAAGAAAACAAACAATTTTAAGTTGAAATTTTGTAGAATCTCTCATTTTTCAACTGAACTATTTCCGCACGTAGAAATCTAACAATCAACTCTTAATTACCTTCTTAAAAGTTCAAATTTCTTATCACTTGAACCAATTTATTGTTGAATGTTAAGAATTTACATTAAAAAATGGAAACATTAAGTACTCCCTCCGACCTTAATTATAAGCAATTTTTCACTTTTTAAGTTCATTGAATAATTAATGCATTCATCCTTAATTATAGATTATATACATTAGTTATTAAATGAATCTAAAAAATAGAAAATTGCTTATAATTAAGGCTAGAGGGAATATATACTATATGTGCTCTAAAACTAAGTTACCAATATGTGTTCTAAAATTCAAACAAAATGATCTAATTAACTTTTGGTTTTATTTGCATGAATTCATGGAGACAAGTAACAACATATTGTCGTGCATCTTCCGTAAGTTTCTTTTGTTCCCACCCAAACGCGGATTTTAAGACTACATAACATACATAGTTGGAAGCACGGTGGTTGTGGTTTTAGTTAGGACAATAGGATTGCACATGAAATGTTTTCTCAATGTTCATTGTGATTGAGCACAAAAAATGAATGAGTACGTATATATGTTTCCTCATCATTTTCTTCATTTTAAAACTTGTTGACATTCTCTTTTAATTCAAACTTGACCAAGAGAAGTGTTGATCCTTGGTACTTAGCGACAAAACCATAATTTATTAGTGCTTCAAATAATAATAAATGAAGCTTGTTGTATGTGGGAACATATATAACCCAAGGGGTGTGGTTGAGCGGCAGTGGGTTCATCCTCCTTTAACCAAGGGTCGAGGGTTCGATTCTCACCTTGGGTATGGAGCAGCTTTAAATCCCTTGACCAGCTATTCCATCCTTCGAGATGCCTCCAATCTAGCGAGGGATTAGTCACTGTGTTCGGCGGTGGATACTCCGGTTTCGAGCAAAAAAAAGTATGTAGGAACATATATGGTCCCTAGTTAGTCTATATTGCTTACGTATATTCACATGTAAATCAATCTAAAAAAATTGTAAACATTTTACAAATAACAATATTAAGAACTCTCATATTAATCATAAGATGACTTGAATTAATACATGTTTATAAGTGAGGGCAATTTTCATTCTATAAATCGGTTTTATAAAATTGAGTTAGACTTAATATTCACTTTTAAGATAATATAGGAGTCTTTCTATGATTTACTGAGTGCCTACTATATATCAAGTCTCTGATTGAATTATTCATCATTTGTATCCGCACACCAAGTACAATAGTATTAGGTGCGAGATAATGTGAATATATTTTTATAAGTGAGAACAATCTTTACTTTATAAATCAATTTTATAAGATTGAGTTATACCTAATAATCAATTCTAAAATAAAATAAAATTTAAATTTGTTAAGTTGAGAAGAGGCAACAATCGAGTTAAGGTTGACTCGGGGTCCAGATATAGTGAATGTGTAATTAGTCAAAGCAAGAACAATTGAAGTCGATTTAGCTCGATCCTGAAACCTGTTTATTATTTTCATTTAGAGTACTATTAGTAATTGGGTCTAATTAATTTGTGTCTCCTTGTTTGGTTCGGGGTTTCTGGAGGGGACGGGAGGGAATATTTTAAATTTTTATGTTTGGTTCAAATTTTTAACGAGGGAATGGGAGGGAATGATTAATTTACTTTTTTATCCTTAACAAAAAAATAAGGATTAAATTATAATGGATATATATAACCAAAAAAAAAATCTAATGAGTAGAAAACCTAAATTTTTTGTTATCAAAAAAATAAAACCTAAATTTTTAATATTTCAACGAGAATAATTTAGGATTTTAATTAAAAAGTGTGAGTAATTTTGTCAATATAATAAATTATATTTTCTCACACTTCATCTCCATACAAATCCCTCCCCTCACCTTCCCTCCCCCTCGATTGAATCAAACATTATAGACAAATTTTAAATTTACATCAAATAAAATATGTTAATTTTAAAAAAATTGAATGTATAATTTTTAAACATGTGTCCTTAAGACACGGTTATTATTATGCTTATACTAATTTTATTCCACTTTATGTAACAATAATGTGAGGGCTCCTAATCCATTTATGTTTTATTTGACAATATCCAAATTTGAGCTTATGACTTATAACATATATTATAATTCATATTAAAAAAAATAGTACTTATTTGATAATATTTTTTTAACAAGTTTATAGCTTATTTTGATTACCTATTTAATTCATTTAGCTTATAGTTTAAAGCTTATAACTTTTAATTTTTTATTTCAATTTTATCTTTGTCATTTAACTTAAAAAATCAAATATTAATTAAACATGTATCTTATATTGTATGTAATTTCACGTTGATAAATTAATTCAATTGTTAATTATATCAAACACAGTAAATTCAATCAACCACTTTATTCACTATAAACTAATCAAATCAGGCGGGGTCAATTCCCAAAAGTAAGGCTATATTCAACAAGAAAACATTCATCTATTAAATCAAAAAGTCTCATATATAGGTACAATGGCTCTTTAGAGTAAAATTTTTCAAAATTTTAACTGACAATTAAAAATTATTAAACTGACCTTGAAAAAGGGATTTTCTTTTTTTAATCTTTTATTGGAATAAAAGCATATTTTAATCTCTTATGAGTTTTGTGGGGGTAGGAGGTGCAGGTGGGGTGAGATGTAGATTCTCAACGTCATTACATATACCTCACACATCACATAACAATCTTATGTTGTTGTCTAATGAGGTTAGGCCCCAAAACGTATGATCCAACAATTTGTAGTTTTAAGAGTTATCGAATTTTAGATGGAACTAGATTGCGAGCCCGTGCCAAGCACGGAAAAAAAAGTAACATTAAAATTTGAATAAATTAAAATTTATATATACTGAAATTGATGATTAAGAGATGACTTATACAAAAAGTTTTTTGACATATATGTTAAGATAAATTTAAAGTAAATTCAATATTGTACGGTTGAATTTAAATTTTTAGTCATCACCATCAACAATCGGTCTTTTCTCTTCACTCTTTCTATGATAACTCCTTATCATAAAAAAGAAAGAATATAGTTAAAATAAAGAACAATAAAAAAAATGAAAGAAATGATAAAAACAATTGAACTAAAAGAAAAGTGCAAAAGATACTAAAATATTCAAAGAAAATTGAAATGAAAGTACAAATGTGCAAAATAGTTGTTTTCGAATATTCCACTTTCACCAACAAATGATTTCCAAATAATTTTGTAATTCATAATCATTCCTCTTCTAATAAAATATTCTCTTTTGCAATTTTTCAACTATATAATTTGTGATTCCAAACCTATTTTAACATTAGCATTCCATTCAAAATAGAAAAAAAAAAAGGTTACATCAACAGCATCATCATCATCGATCAATATTATTTCATTGTCCCATTTAATTTTAGACCAAAAGCGATGCATAATATGGCAAATAAAACAACAATGGAAGTACACGAAACTGAAATGTATAGAAAACAAATCAATAAAAACTGAATTTATATCTTCATTGTGTAGTAACTATTTTCATCCAAAATCTAAAATTTATGCAGTTTTGCATCATAAACTTTAAAAACCAAATAGAAAAACCATAATGATATAAAATGCAAACATAAACAACCCTATTTTGAATTCAAAAAACTGAAATAAAAGTAATAATGATAGAATGCAAGGAAAAACAAACCGAATATTGACATGGAGAGGAGAAGTTGAGATTTTGCATGCCGTAATACCACTTTCTTTGTTGAATGTTGTTTCCTATATTGATTTGTTTATTGTGAATAGGTTATTTAGGTGGTTATTATGCATAAATCATTGCTTCAATCCTTTTTTTTTTAACGTTGGATTTTTGAATTTTTTTGCTTTTTTTTTTTTTAATTTTTTCATTTTCAATTTCCTTTCCTTTCCTTTATATATTGTTAAATATATATATTGTTATATAGATAAGTAATACATAATATAAATGTCTCTAACTCAAATATATAAAATTTCTGAGCCAGCTACCCCATTCCGTGCCTCCAATCTAGAGAGATTAATCACTGTGTTCAGGGGTGGATATCCGGACTCAACCAAAATATAATTCAAATAAATAAATGATCCATTTAAGTAATAAAGACAATAAACATAAATGTTAATTTATACATCCTTAATTTGCTGAGATTTATTGCTTATTTCTTAATTGTTGCGAATTGGTAGAACCATAAAAGTCTTACCTATTTTTTTCCCTAAATAAAAAATCTATGTTAATTACTAAACATTTTTTTTTTTAGGTTCAAATTACTAAACATTTTAATTAGCCTAATATAATTTTAATTAGTCCAATTATGGTCCAAAATAAGAAAGTAATTAAATAATATTTGTAGCCATAATTTTGAATGAGGGTCAACTCATTGGCATTTTGCTCCGCTTTTTCATAACAGTTCTTTTCTTTAGATCTTTAGTATTAGTTAGCTTCTTGTAAAGAAAAAAAATAAAATAGATGTGAAACAAAAAACATTAGATTATCGCTATAATAGAATATTGATAGAAAATAATAGAGGAACACAAAAAAGTAAAAATCAAAAGCAAGAATCATATGATTTTATACTTCATCAAAATAAAATAATATCATAGAACAGTCATGATGCAAAATAAAAATTAAAACATGGACATGTTATGCTGAACAAATAGAGTACCAACACCCCTTTACATTTACTTGAGAGAAAATATTTGCATTAAGCTTGTGGTTGTTTTCCTTTAGTGAAGAAATGAAATCTTAGTTAGGAGCAATTTGAATTTGAATTTCTCAATAAGGGTGATGGAAAGAAAATTGTTTATTTGCCTTTTGAATTTGATGAGACGTACTATTTATAGATATTAAACAAACAAATAATAGGTAATAATAGAGCATAAAAATTGAATATTCCTTTTTGTTAGTTGTATTTTTTTTTATATTTAAAGTTACAGGTTTTTTACACCAAAAAAAGTGGACATGTTTTTATTACGACATTAAAGTTACAGATTTTTTGACAATTAATATTACTACAAATCACCTATATTATCATAATTATTTTAATGTAAATTAAATGTACAGATTTTGTTGTCTTTTTTTTTTTTTTTTGTCATTATAAAAGTCAACTGAAATAAATGTGAAATGCATATGAGAAGAGAGATCATGTGAGGACGCCACATGTACAATTTTCTTTGAAAAAAGGGCCCTAAATAATAATAGTATAGATAAGGAGTAAATTAAATTTGCATTCTTTAGGTTCAAATTATAGAATTCAAATTTTAAAAAAAATTAAAAAGTTTGGATTCTAAAATCTGAACTTTTACTGCATTTTTGTTAATAACTTTTTATAGATGTAATTGATATTAATGTAATTTATGCATTAACAATAATTTTATGTTAGATATGTTGGTTATTTCTGATTTGATTTAGATTGTATATCATCAGAGTAATGAATAATAATTCTATACCAAAAAAAGAGTAATGAATAATAATTTGGATAGTTTGAGATTCATACTATTTTAGTTCTACATTCTTTGGGTTCGGATTCTGTTTCAAACTTTTATAAAATTTTAACCAAATTTGAATTCTATTATCCAAAAATTTTAAATTTTACAAAAGTTTGGAACATAGAATCCAAACCTGAAAAATGCAAAATCAGAGTAGTCTAAATCTCAAACTATCCAAGTTAAATCTAAATTAAATCAGAAATAACCAACGTAACATAGCTAACATAAAGTCATTGTTAATGCTTCAATTACATTAATATCAATTACATTTGTATCAAAAAAATGATTAGAACAAATATATGAAAAGTTCGAATTCTAGAATCCAAATATCAAACTTTTGTAACATATAGAACTACGGGCAAAAACATATTTTTGGCAGTATGAGAGAAACATGGGGGAGGAATTTTTTTGAATTTTTGGGATTTTCTGGATTCAGCAATGCTATATATAGCGAAAAAATGTCTCGCGAATATGTCACGAACGCGAATATGTCACGAAGTGCTGCTCCATTAAGTGCTATACACTATACAGCCAAACTGTGCATATGACTTTCAACATTTAATTATTCAAAGCTATTTTTTATAAGTAATATCATTTTTATTATAATATGTTTTTTTTTTGTTGCTAAAAGAGAATATTTAATAGACACATTTTTAATTTGATAGATAACTTTATGGTCTATTGTAAAAAGAAGAAGTAACATCGCTACAAAAAATGTAAATTGACATTATTTTGTAGTTAAATACAATTATATGTTCATTTTCAAGCATAAAATTTTCTCAAAAAAATGTGTTTAGTTAAGAAAATGGATTAGATATATTAACTTTGGTCGATCAATTTTCTATTATATTTTAGGACACCGAGAGTATTAATTAAGATTACTAAAAAATATGTTTAACCGACTCGTTTAATGTAAGTCAGAAGATATTTTGTTGTTGTTTTTTTTTTTATTAAAACAAAGATATTCATTTATTCAATTTTGTAAATTACATTAATTGGTATCTTAACATATTCAAATTCACTAAAAATTTTGACAAAATATAAATATTCGAAATAATCGTATAAATGTTCGGAGTAATTATATAAATAATAAAGCCTACCATTGATTTTAATTAAAGATGGATTCTTTTTAATTTTTTTACACTTTTTATTAAAAGCCTAATTTTAATTTATAAATAAGGCATATAAATACTTGAAGCCGACTTTGAATATAATATTGGTATATCTACCATGTATATATTGTTGGTGATTATCATAAAATAGAACCCTGTATTATTTGTTAGTGCCTATTAAATTGAAACACAACACATTGCCTTAGTCTGATAGCATCGGGATAATTTCAGGAAAGAAAAATTCGCTTGATATAGCATTTTCCTTCTGGATCGCTCTGTCTTGAACATTGAATGTGGTAAATTCTTTTGCGGAGATGGGGAATTGAATAGAGAGTCATATTAGAAATATTAATGTTGTCTTTATTAGACCAATTTTGCTGCAAATAAATTTTCAAGACCTTATAGTGAATACTCTAGGCCAGCTATCTCACCCTTTGAAATGTCTCCAATCTAGATAGGGGAATAGTCACTACGTTCGGCGGTGAACACTCTGGTCTCGACAAAAAAAAAAGACCTTATAGTGAATCATCTTTCCCAAAATATTAATTATTGAAGTCTTTTTCGTTATCCTCTTAGTTATCACTGGACCACATCAATATACTCATGTGTAGTGTGGAGTTGTAACCTTCTCGATGTTTCCTTCATGATATACTTATGAAGATTTTCTCCATAAACATTAAGGAGTTTTTCTCTAAGGTTATATTTGGATTGATGAAACAGAATGGGAAAGAGTGAAATGAAATAAAATAAAATAAAGCGAAATGAAATAGATATTTCATTCTATTGTTTGGGTATTTTTAATTATGAAGTCATTCCATTGTATACAATTTAAATTGGGGGAATGAAAAATAAAAGGATTGGACGGAATAGGATGAAATGATTTCCATCATATTTCATTCCTTTCTATTTTACAAATTCAAACAATGAAATCTATTTACTTACCACTCCACTCCATTTCATCTTGTACCACCCAATTAAACATAGGCTAAAAGAAACATGATCATTAGCCTTCCCTAATGGTGGTTAGTCTATAAACATTTATCACCATTTGACTTTACATTGCAGTCGTTACTTTGCTCATATTGCCTTGCAGGAAAATTTCTCTTTTGCCGGTGATTGAGAAAATTTCGCCTTGCAGCCTATAGAAATATTATTGCTCATATTAGCAACCCTAAGGTTTTGCTTAGAATGATGAAATATAATAGAATAAAGCGGAGTATAATAGAACGGAACGAAATGAATCTTTCACTCTATTGTTTGGGTAGTTTATGATGGAATCCCTAATCTCCTAAATTAGAAGGAAACAAAATTGAAGAAAATTGATGGTATGTGATTGAATCATTCAATTCCATCCTATTTCATTTCATTGTATTTTTAAAATCTAAAACAATAAAACACTAACATATTTCATTCTATTTTATTCCATCATATACCAACCAACCAATCCAAACATAGTCTAAAAGAGCGAGCCATAAGATTTTTATTATACTTGCTCAATTTCACAAAAATTAGTATTAATATTTTATTAAAATATAAAAATTACTTCTTTCAAAAATTAAAATTGTATACAATATACTTCCTTCGGCCTTAATTATAAGTAACTTTACACTTTTTAGATTTATTAAATAATTAGTGTATCTGATTTATAATTAAGACTGAATACATTAATTATCCAATAAACTTAAAAATGCAAAGTTACTTATAATTAAAGCTTGAGGGAATACAAACAAACAAACAAAACGACTGAGAACCTACAAAAACGACATTTTGGCATAACACTTCATTCAGCCATTAAAACGACAACGGACACTTGTTCCCACGCCTTAGTTTCCGCATTTAACCGCAACAAAACGCAAATCAACACCAAAAGCGCAAAATGAGAATTTCAGAGAGAAACGACAACTCTTATTACACTCTCTCCATTTTCATCATCCTCATTGCTTTCATCTTCAACTATGCACACTGTATCAGATTCCCGGATCGGGTCGCCCAACCCGCCCGCGACCAATCCGATCAACAACGGTTGCAAACTGCCGTATTCGCTCTCGGAAGCTTCTGGAGATCGGAAGCTGTGTTCGGTTGTTTACCTGGCGTTGTTAGAACTACCGTTGGTTATTCCGGTGGATCTAAACCTAATCCTGAATATCGAAGTTTTGGTGATCACGCTGAATCCGTTCAGGTTCTTGTTTTCGTCAATTTTGATTTTATGTTGCGTGTTTGCATAATTGCATTCTTGATTTCATTTACTATGATGATATTATCGGTTACAATCTTGTAATTATTTGTGTTTAGTGGCATTATTAGTCATTAGCTTTAAATTTACTGAAATTTTCAATTAAAAGAACTTAATTAAGCGCTTGCTTATTGATAAATCTATCGTATAATAAGTGTTGATGTATCTACAAAACGTTAGTTGGTATTGGCACTGGACTTGGTAGGCAGAACCACGGTTGGATTCCCCGCAACTCCGTTTGGGAGGGGACTGAAACCACTTGATGTCAGAACTCGCCCTGAACTTCTGGACTACTAGAGCCCCTTCCCCTGACAATTTTTTGCCAGTTGAGCCCATGAGTTTAGTTAAATAAGGTGAAAACAAATAGTGGACCTGTTGTAACTCATAAGCTAATCCTATAAGCTCTTGCAAACACTTTGTTTATGTCAGTAAGTAACTCCAAATAAGTTGTCCATAAGGCAATCCATATGCATCCTTAGTAAAGTGATTGTAAGTCTGAAGAGATTTTGAAAAGGTTGAGGTAAAGAACCTGATTACAATTTATGAGAGAAGTTGTTATTCAAAAGGCTTGTCATTGCAAGATCCTTTTTATTCATTAGGCAATCCACAATGCATTAGTAAAACTGATAAGTCTGAAGAGATTTTGAAAAGGTTGAGATAAAGAACGCGGTTACAATTTATTTGAGAAGTTATTATTTAAAGAGTTCGTAATTGCATGATCCTTCAATAATTTTTCCCTAAAATTTTGTTGAAAAATTTATCTAAATAGGCTCTTTTGTCCTAGTCCTAGGTGTCTTCTAGCAAGTTTGGTTTTTCCTGTTCTTGGATTGTATTTTAGTTTCCAAGCTAGTTATATTTAACTCTAAAGTCTAAAACAAAACTAAATATCTAAAGAATCCTGGCTCAGTAACAGTCAAATGTCTGTTGTTTCTAAAGAATGTCATCTCCTGACAAAGTTTAGTAAAGGCTTCATAAAGGGTGCCGTTTTTAGGCATGTACTAGATCAATCCTTGGATAAGTTTTGCATGCTTCTTAGGAATCTCCGAAGGCCATGGCCAGACTAGTTTCTTTTATCACCTTGGATTGTTATAGATAAATAAATCCCTAGGCTTTTATGAAACATGTAATTTGTCAAGTTTTGGGAAGAATTTATGGTTGACAGTTCAAGTCTTGGATGGTAAGGATTATGATATTTACTGATTAATTTGGGGTCCTTGGTCCATGAAAAGATCAGGTTTTATAAAATTATTGATTCGATGAAGGTAACAGTGCAACATGATTGACCAAAATGCAGGGGTCTTGATTCTGGAATTCATGTAGACTACTATATTGATAATTTTTTGCAACATTAAACTGCTGGTGTGATTTGCTTTTATACCATGGACAAACTGAATTAGTCAACCATTATGGCTTTAGTAGTATGGTGAGTTTAACATGAATGATTTTATTGAACTTTCCGTTATTGTTTGCTAATAAAATGCAGGTTGAGTATGATCCACGGCTAATTGGTTTTAGGGAACTCCTTGATATTTTTTGGTCAAGCCATGATCCCAGGCAGGTGTATGGCCAAGGTCCTGATGTGGGTAATCAGTACAGGTAGGAGGAGTATGATGCCAGCTACATTGCTGCAGTTCTTTGTGACATTTCTTCATATTCAATCGCATGTCACGTGCTAAGTACTGAACTATGCTATACTTACATTCCAACAGATCTATTATTTTTGTTAATGGAACTGAAGAATCAAGAATGGCTTCTGTCAGCAAAGAACAGGAGCAAACCAGGTCAAGAAGCAGCATTGTGACTACTCAAATTCAGCAACTTGGAACATTTCACCCTGCAGAGCCAGAGCACCAGGTTTGATATTCCAAAATATTGTTTAAGTATAATTGATGTTTTAGATAATTATATGCATTTTCGCCAATGTTTGCACTTTGCATAGATCTGGTCTGGGTATAAGTAAGCAAACAATACAAGGCAATACACTAATACAGTGATAT
Source organism: Trifolium dubium (assembly GCA_951804385.1). Lineage (NCBI taxonomy): Eukaryota > Viridiplantae > Streptophyta > Magnoliopsida > Fabales > Fabaceae > Trifolium > Trifolium dubium. The sequence continues at coordinate 23,113,815 of OX638073.1, forward strand.
ATTGTAAAATTTTATGATAATAGGTACAACAATTTATATTGAATAAAATATTATATTTTTATAAGCAACAAATATGCAATTTAAATTTATCAGCCTCTGATCACCTTAATGAGAGTCGTATCACCTATGTGTTCTCTAGCTTGTTTGATGAGATGAAAGTCTGTTACAAGAGTGTTCAAATTGTAGGAGTATATATGTTGTCGTCTTGTGGGAGGCATTAGGTGAGAGCGGGACTTCAATCTGTTTCTCAGTGTATTTGTGTAACATACTTTGAGGACAGTGGGCATCCATGGTCCTCACAAAATACGGATTATGCCAAATATATGAACGTGACAGTTTTACTGAGTATTGTGTATTGGATATGAATGCACCACTAATTTTGGTTTGGATGTGGACCATCCTTTGTCATAGGCATACACGAGCCCTTGAGTCAGTGAGGGCCGGGTCAGCAGGTTCAAATATATAAATATAGACAGAGTAGAGGGAGTAAAACACAAATCTAGATTTTACTACTAATAACATTTCTGTCGATAAAGATTTTACTTATGGTTTTTTTTTTTAAATGACGGGTGCACATGCACTCCCTCACTATTAAGTACCAATGTAGGTCTGCCATTGTTCTTGGTTTAGAAGGAAAATTTATTTGAATTCATGACATATTTCGTGTATAGTTTGTTTGTGTTGTGCCTTCAAACAATTTACTTCCTATTAGGATTTTTTAGTTCTGCTACTGTTCATATTTATTAAAAGAAGATATGAAGCATGAGGATTAATTGACAAAATGTTTATTTAATTAAATTATAACCATCAAAAGCCTTTAGAAATAAAAACTATCTTGGTTCTTTTATCTTAAGTTCAAATAATTACTTTTGATAACATATCATAGAATCAATTTTCATTAAGCTTGAACTGATTTGTCCCTAAATTCTACATTGATTAATAGATTTGTTAATGTGGCCAAAAACCATTTTGAACCAATGCAAATTGAGTCCATTGTTTTGGACTATTTACAATTTCAGTTAGTTCAATTTTCTGTAGTAAGTGAAAAAGTGCTTCTCAGAGACAGTTTTCGATCTCGCTAGATCATTGACTAACATGGCATGTTGTGTTTCTAATATGCAGAAATTTGAACTCAAGCAAAATACCTTCCTTCTTCAGTTAATTGGCAACCTTCCTGAAGAGGAGCTTGAGAGGTCAAGCTTGGCAACAAAATTGAATGGATATGTAGCTGAACTTTGCCCTCCTAACATCCAAAAGCACATTGATGCAAAACTCAACGATATAATAAAAAAGGGTTGGCCCATTTTAAGGGAATTGTAATTGGCCATTAGGGGAAGTTGCTCATATTCATGTTGTCATTCTTTAACCATCTTTCCCACAGTGTATCTATAGGTTTGTTTCAAGAGCTTGTAATGTGTCATTTGCAAGGCTAGAAATGCCAAGAGGAGAATCTCAAGCAAATGATTTTCGCACGGTGAAAATATGATTATACTTTTTCTTTTTTTTTTTGTTTTGACTGAGATTATACTATTTTGTTGTAATTATTGTAATTACGATTGAACTTGAGTCCCACTCACCCTGCGAAGAACATTTTTTACTTGTATTCTCTTTTTTTTTGTTTTGAAAAGTTACTTGTAGTCTCTTTCTCTTATATAAATTTCATTTATGATGACAACATTTGAGAAACTAGTCCAGCTTGCCATTCATCAAGGGGAGGAAGAATAATAAGTTTTGATTATTTTTATGAAATATTATTTAAAAAAATAACATTTCACATATTTAGCTGCACAATTCTTCATTTGTTTTTTTTTTTCTTGACAATGCACAATTCTTCATATGTTTGCACGTAAGTAGTACTTTCGATATTCTGTGATTTATTTTGGGTAGTCTATTTAATCATTTTCAATTTACTAGTTTTTGAGGTTGTTTTTTTACAAAACTAGTGTTTTTTGATTAAAAAACATGTGCTAGGGTTGATCTCAAATGTTCAAATGTGGAATAATTATTTTCCTCATGGGAACACCCAAGCTTCTGTAAATAAAAAAAATTGAGTTATGAAGCCGTGAATTTAAAAAAATTGTTTTTTTTATTAGAGGTTTGACTAATGTTTTTTAATAGGCACAATACACCTTCAGAGGAGAAGTAAACAAATACGAGTAGTATTTTCTCCGTACCAAAATATAAATAAATTTAGGTCAACAAAAGTTGATATATTTGGTCTAAAAATTATGTGAGGATTAAACTTAGAATATCATCATTTTGTAAGGACTGAAAACAAATTTAACCCTTTACTCTAAGTCATGAATAACCAACAAAAAAAATGTATAAACCATATGCATTTTTAACATTTTGTTGAAATAAATTATGCAAATAGAGCTACCAAAATACTACTAATTAAATTATGCAATTAGAGCTACCAAAATACTACTAATTAAGTGAGAATAGAAGGAAATTATAATTAAATTCATATTAATTATTAAGCATGTTACTCTTGTCTTCAAAATTTTATCTAAATAGGCTCTTCTGTCCTAGTCCTAGGTGTCTTCTAGCAAGTTTGGGTTTTCTTGTTCTTGGATTTTATTTTGGTTTCCAAGCTAATTATATTTAAAAGTAAAGTCTAAAAAAAACAAAACTAAATATCTAAAGAATTGTAGCTCAGTAACAGCCAAATGTCTGTTTTCTTTAAAGAATGCCATCTCCTGACAAAGTTTAGTAAATGTTTCATAAAGGGTGCCGTTTTTAGGCATTTTTTAGATCAATGCTTGGATAAGTTTTGTGAAGAATTTATGGTTGACATAGATAAATCGCTAGGCTTTTATGAAACATGTAATTTGTCAAGTTTTGTGAAGAATTTATGGTTGACAGTTCAATTCTTGAATGGTAAGGATTATGATATTTGCTGGGTAATTAGTAATTTAGGATCCTTCGTCCATCAAAAGATCAGGTTTTATTGAATTATTGATTCGATAAATGTAACAGTGCAAGATTATTGACAAAAATGTAGCGGTCTTGATTCTGGAATTCATGTAGGTGTGCAAATAGTCAACCGTGAACAAACTAAATTGATAATTTTTTGTAACATTAAACTGCTGGTGTAATTTGCTTTTATACCATGAACAAACTAAATTAGTCAACCATTATGGCTTACTAGTATGGTGAGTTGAACATGAATGATTTTACTGAACTTTCCATCATGGTTTGCCAATAAAATGCAGGTTGAGTATATGATCCACGGCTAATTGGTTTTAAAGAACTCCTTGATATTTTTTGGTCAAGCCATGATCCCAGGCAGGTGTATGGCCAAGGTCCTGATGTGGGTAATCAATACAGGTAGGAGAAGTATGATGCCAGCTACATTGCTGCAGTTCTTTGTGACATTCCTTCATATTCAATCTCATGTTATATAGAAGATATGCATTTTCTCCCATGTTTGCATAGATCTGGGTGTGAGTAAGTAAGTAAGTAACCAGTACAAGGCGATACACATTACACTAATATCATTTTTTAGGGTGCACAAATTGTAAGAGTGAGAATATTGTGTGGACTTGTGGGAGGCAGTAGGTGAGAGCGGGACTTCAATCTGTTTCACAGTGTACTCGTGTAACATACTTTGAGGACAGTGGGCATCCATGGTCCACACAAAAACACGGATTCTTGCCAAATATATGAATGTGGCAGTTTTACTGAGTATTGGTATGGGATATGAATGCACCACCAATTTTGGTTTAGATGTGGATCATAGATATAGATATGCAATCACTCAATATTCAATATTCTTTGTCATAGGCATACACAAGCCCTTGAGTTCTGTGAGGGCCGGGGTTTGGAGGTTCAAATATATAAATATAGACTTAGAGTACAGGCAGTAAACACAAATGTAAATTTTTCTAGTAACCTTTCTGTCGATAAAGGTGGTTCTTGTGATTTTTTAAAATGATGGCTGCACTGTAAGTTATAGTTTTCACATTCATGTTTACATACTAGAAAACTATCTATTCATAAAGGATCTTGGAATATATGATTCTCACAAAATAAGGACTTTAAAGGACATACCTTTCACCATGATGATAGAAAGTAGAAAATAGAATAGAAACCACAATCCTCCGATTCCCAATCTATCTCTTTCCCGTTCATTCTTTCTCATACCCTTTCTTGATGGTTATATGGTAGAGAAACTTTATGGAAGAGACAGAACCATTTTGTCGTTCGTTAGTAACTTCCATCAAGTTACATATATTTATAGAAATTCACTTGCACTCATTCGTGAATTCTTGCATCCTTTACATGAATATTCACACTCTTTCACTTGAATATTCAAATCCTTTCATAAATGTTTGCACTCTTTCACATTAATATTTTCATCATTCCACATGAATCACCATAAATTAATTATAATAATTAAATTATTCTTACATTCTCCCACTTGACTCATGTGACTTTAACAATACATCAATCATAATGCGCATCAACGAACCTTACATGCATTGGTTCCATCACACATCATAATTAAGAATATAACTAATAAGAGTCATGGCGGTTACATATCACTTAATCGACATATTCCCTTCCATGTACTACTATATTATTAGCATTTCTCCTTAATATGATCTTAAGTTGAAAGGTGCATAATGGGTTCAAACATAATGTCATTATTAAAACCTTAATTTGTTTTCAACATCATTAATTGCATGAACACATTAATAGAAAACAAAAGAGATCAGAAACATTACATTAATGAGCTCTAAGTGTCAGCATACATTAATAAAACATCATAATTCATTAATAACTTTAATGCACATGTTTTCTACATGGCCACCAAGTATTTTCGGTCATAACCCTTTCGTCAAAGGGTCAACAATCATTAACACATTCAATTGACACTTTATGTTTCTGAAATTCTTCTCTAATGACAAAGTATTCAATTTCATATAATTAGCCCCTTTATAGTTTATTTGTCGCCTTTCTAGAAGAAGACTGCTACGAAATTAGCACAATAATTTTTCAGCGGCTTGACAATATTGTCGACAAGTCTAAGTCCTGAAATAAAGTTCCGTAGTCGATTAGTCTGAATTTTGGCCTCAAAGCATGCCACAAATTCAACGTTAGTGGATGCAGCAATGATAAACTGCTTCACATTCTTTCATTATATCAATCTTTCAAACAAAATATATAGATAACAAAATGCTTACTTTCTTGCATCTATATTGTTGTAAAACTGAATCTGAATAAACAATCATTTGGTTCTAATAATTCATTCATAAACATTGCATGAGACTAAATCAGTCTCTTTTCTATATTGGAACCATTCTTAATATCTCTAAGACTTTGATATACGCTTTTGAGACAAGCCTTACAATCCTTACGATCCATCATTTTGATCACACTACTTGTCTCACCAATATCTTTCATTTCAAAGTTGTTAGAGAGAAATTTGTTAGTCTCATAAATCATAAAAGACTAAGATTATGCAAGCAAGATAACATAATATGAGGCTAAAACAATAATCATACTCCCACTGACCTTTAGATATATTTTCCTTAAAATCTAAAGGTCATAATGGTATTATTGAACTTGATATACCATTGGAAAACTTGCTTAACTTTAGTGCTTTGATTTATACATTCATATGATTCTGATTCAAAGAACAACCATTCTGTGTATATTAATGTTCTCCTTTGGGAGATCCACCAATACACAACAATAAACATAATGATGCTATTTAATTTAACAATTATTTGGCATGAAATGTACATTAATTAGAAATATTTATTATCTTTGGATATATAAATAAAACTAATAATGCACACACATCACCAACTTTCATGTTCATTAGTTATAACAACAACCAATCAACCTTTGGGTGATTAAAAAATGTCTTATAACAACGAACTTTCAATTACTCATAAATAAATAATCATAAATTTTAGCATCCATACTATGAGCAATTGAAATAAGTAATCATTAAATTTGAATTAAATAAACATACAAGTTTGGCCACTTTGGTGACTAACAAACTTTCATAATATTTAATTCATAAAATTGTCTTTATAGTCGTTGATCATCGTAAATTTAGAATTAAATAAGCATACATGTTTGACCATTTTAGTGATTAACAAACATTTTTAATAACTTAATTCCAAATAAAAGATGCAATTATACTTACGTTGTAAATAATATATTTTATAAACAATCAAAATCTTGATATCCATAAGTGAATCAACACAACAATTTTAATCTCCATAAAGTGTTGTCTAATTCTTAAATCATTATAATAAACTATGTGATTGATCAAATATTTCCACAAAAACAAAATGTCAATTGAAGATTGTTTACACTTGAAGAATTTAAGCACAAACTCAGATTCTTTAACGAGTCATAAATACATATGCGTAATACATTTGTAAACAAATTCAACTTTATTTGTATATAATAAACATGATTATCAATCATCATAAAAATTAGTCATATCATTTACATACGGCCATTCACGTTCATGGCAACACTCGATCAAAATATAATTAATTCCCATAAACTAATTATAATGCAGCAGAAAATATAGAAACCCTAAAATCATAATTAGGTTCATTTCTAATTTGGGAGAAACATAACATTCATGGAGAATCACATAATTCCACAACCTAATGCTCTGATACCACATGTAAGTTATAGTTTTCACATTCATGTTTACATACTAGAAAACTATCTATTCATAAAGGATCTTGGAATATATGATTCTCACAAAATAAGAACTTTAAAGGACATACCTTCCACTATGATGATAGAAAGTAGAAAATAGAATAGAAACCACAATCCTCCGATTCCCAATCTATCTCTTTCCCGTTCATTCTTTCTCATACCCTTTCTTGATGGTTATATGGTAGAGAAACTTTATGGAAGAGACAGAACCCTTTTGTCGTTTGTTAGTAACTTCCATCAAGTTACATATATTTATAGAAATTCACTTGCACTCATTCGTGAATTCTTGCATCCTTTATATGAATATTCACACTCTTTCACTTGAATATTCAAATCCTTTCATAAATGTTTGCACTCTTTCACATTAATATTTTCATCATTCCACATGAGTCACCATAAATTAATTATAGACTTAGAGTACAGGCAGTAAACACAAATGTAAATTTTTCTAGTAACCTTTCTGTCGATAAAGGTGGTTCTTGTGATTTTTTAAAATGACGGCTGCACTTGCTACGAATGGAGGTGTGCCATTGTTCTTGGACTTGGTATAGAGGGAAAATTTATTTGAATTCATGACATGTTGTGTGTATAGTCTGTTTGTGTAATGTTGTGCTTTCAAACAGTTTACTCTCTATTAGGATTTTTTATATTTGCTACTGTTCGTATTTATTAAAAGAAGATATGAAGCATGAGGATTAATTGACAAAATGTTTATTTAATTAAATGATAACCATCAAAAGCCTTTAGAAATAAAAACTGTCCTGGTTCTTTTATCTAAATTTCAAATAATTACTTTTGAAACCATATCATAGAATCAATTTTCATTAATCTTGAACTGATTTGTCCCTAAATTCTATATTGATTAATAGATTTATTATTGTGGCCAAAAATCATTTATGTACCAATGCAAATCGAGTCCATTTTTTTGGACTATTTATAGACAATTTCACAACTTCAATTTTCTGTAGTAAGTGAAAAAGTACTTGTCAGAGACAGTTTTTGATCCCATTAGATCACTGACTGACATAGTGACATTGCATGTTGTGTTTCTAAATATGCAGAAATTTGAACTCAAGTAAAATACCTTCCTGAAGAGGAGCTTGAGAGGTCAAGCTTGGCAACAAAATTGAATGGATATGTAGCTGAACTTTGCCCTCCTAACATCCAAAAGCACATTGATGCAAAACTCAACGATATAATAAAAAAGGGTTGGCCCATTTTAAGGGAATTGTAATTGGCCATTAGGGGAAGTTGCTCATATTCATGTTGTCATTCTTTAACCATCTTTCCCACAGTGTATCTATAGGCAAATGACTTTTGCACGGTGAGAATATGATTATACTATTTTGTTGTAATTATTGTAATTGCGAATTTGCAATTAAACTCGAGTTCCACTCATTCCGTGAAGAAGAAACATTTTTTACTTGTAGTTTCTTATATAAATTTCATTTCTGTTTTAAGCATTTATTTAAAATATAGCACTTAAATTTCACCTTAAAGTTTTATATATAGTTTCTATTGATTATTTTTATGAAACATCATTTTTTGTTTTTTGACAAAAATAAAATGGTATTCATTCATTCAAATCGATAGAATACATCAAATACAATTACATATTCAATATCGCTAAAAACATTAAGGATGAATCTGCAAACAAACTCACAACATCCAAGTTAATAGCACACAACGGCAAAATGCCTACTACAAATAATATGATAAAACTATAATCACTGGAATATCCATGTCTCCGGATCTGCAACGTTGATGCCCAAATCATGATTTGAATATGTAATTGACTGAAGCCAATCTTTCAAAAGGAGCAAATGAACACCGCAACAATACGAGAAATCAACAAGCGCCGCACAAGACGACGAACAACACAACGCCGCACTAAGACGACGTAATCACAAAATACATAAAAGAAAACTTGAACTTAATATATGTGAGAAATCACTTATTTAGAAAAATAATGTTTCACATATTTAGCTGCACAACTCTTCGTATGTTTGCACGTAAATAGTACTGTACTTAAGATATACTGTGATTTATTTTGGGTAATCTATTTAATCATTTTCAATTAAATCTTGTTACATTACCATGGTTGCTCGCACACTAGACCACCAAAAATTAAATTAATCATGAATAAATCAAATCACCCAAATCTGTACCAAAAAAAAAAGAAAAAAAAAAATCAAATCACCCAAATCGATAATCTTTTTATATTAAATAAAAAATAACATCGATTTTGATTTAACAGTAATGGTGACTTTGGTGTTCTTTGTATATTAGTGTGTTGATGTTGATTGAACAATATCCGGTCTTCTTTTATTGAAAAATTGGTGTGAGTATTGAAGCTTGAAGGTCTCAATGACTGGAAAATCTTTTTTTTTTTTTTTTTTTTTTGCCAAAACTGGAAAATCTTTTATTCTTCTAATTCCTTCACTTTCTCAAACTCAATTTGGTGTTTTTAAAGAGGCATCACTTGTCACCTAAGAACAACACAAATGTTTATTTTTTTTTATAAAACTTCATTTTTTTTGGGTTACCTCAATCATCTATTATTTTATATATAAACAAACATACACACTTTTTGTTAATTATTTTAACAAAATATAGTATGATTTAATTATAACTTTAAATCTTCAAATTATAAAGGATAATAAACTTCCCTTGTTTTTCTTCTTGGTGTTAACTTTAAGAATGCAAAAATTATTTTTTCCCCGCCTTATAATCTACCAGAAATTTTTTAAAACTTGGCGTTTCTATTTTTTCTTCCCAATAAAGCAAATCCTAGAGTTATAATATACACTGTTTTATCAAAAAAAGAAAAGATTTTTTTTGGTACAAAAAAGAATAGAGTTATTTACATTTTTTTATTTGAATCGGGTAACATCTGCACGCAATTGCAGACACTAATCACTCGAGCCGAGTATGATCATAAAGATGGCAAAACTCTCCTTCAAGAAAATTTAACATTGTCGAATTCTCAAGGCTGATTTCAAAGTGTTATATAACATCGTGAAAATAGAAAATGAGGTGCCATATTCCATAAATAAATAAAAAATGAAGGAAATGCATGAAATTTCTTCTAAAATAAAAATAAATTCCCACATAATTTTTCTTCATTATTTAAAGCAATGTAACTACGATGAACCTGAACCGTAAGATTAAACTAAAACGAACGATCAAGATAAATACAGAAATCTTATTAACCTCGATATCAGTTTCACTCTATAAATACCAAAAAAAAGGTTTGTTAATTTAGTTTCATTATTACCTAGTTACGGCGAAAATAGATTCCGATCGGAAAAGAAAGTCGAATTCAGCGGCGGAGGAAACCCTAAAAAAGAAGAAAGAACCGAAAATGTCATCTTCAAACAGGCACGGCGGCGAAGTTAGGGCTTCACACATATTGATCAAACACGAAGGTTCTAGAAGGAAAGCTTCATGGAAAGATCCAGAAGGTTACGTTATTAGAAATACTACTAGAGAAAGTGCTGTTGCTCAGCTTAAGGAAATTAAAGATGATATTGTTTCTGGTAAGGTCAAGTTTGAAGATATTGCTTCTCGTTACTCTGATTGTAGCTCTGCTAAACGCGGCGGCGATCTCGGTTAGTTCTCATCAAACTCTTTTGGATTAGGGTTTGTAAGATGATTCTTTAAATTAAATTAGTTTATTTGTGTGTTTGGTAGAATTGTGTTAACCCTAGGATAATTGAGCGAGTTTATTTAATTACGGTGTTATTGCTATTTATCGATTAGTTGATTGTAAAGATGTTATAAGAATTAATAAATGTTAGTTGGTCCAGTGGTGATTGACGCTGGATTTGGTAGGGAGGACCATAGTTGGATACCTACAACTGCGTTTGGGCCAAAACTCGCCCAAAACTCTGTACTATTAGGGCCCCTTTCCCCTAGGAACCAGAGAGTGAAAAATGCAGACCAAAAAAAATAAAGATGTTCTAAGAATCTAGCTTAGTTAAGTGAGATTGATAATGGTAAGAAAAATAAAACTGTTAAGTAACTTTTACATTTATGAATGTTCTGTTGAAAAGTGGTTTGTTTGTCACATGAGGGATTCTTTCCTGCTTAGTCTTGTAGCAAGCAATGGTTTAGATTTTATGGTTTGAGATCATTTTAGTTATTGATGTTCTTTCTCAGTTACTAGAAAAGAAAGCAATGGTTTGGAGTTTACTGCCTAAGAAAGAATGGTTCTGAGATTATGCTTAGCGAAGGATTTTACTTTTGTTGGAGTTGTGATCTCTAGCTTATTTCTTGTGTGTCCTATCAACTAAGTTAAAAGCTTTTAACAATGTGTCAAAATTTACTCTTTTGTATTGCTGTTGCTATAGTAACCGAAGTAGCTCAATAGCGCGCTATAGCGTGGCGGTGAAGCCCTACACTGCCACATCATAGGCCGGTGAAGCACCTTTGGTGGAATGTTATTTTGATAACATTAAGAATAAGAACTTATTTTGATGACAAATTGCAAAGTTGATTATAATTATTAAGTATGATTGTCCCTTTAATTTTTTCTATTTTTGAGTATTTATGTATCCTGTTGGAATTTATGTTTACTTTGTAAATTGTTATTTAGTCTTCACAATAGCGGTCTTTCCACTATCCGCTATACCGTCATAGCAATTTCGGGGGTCGGTTCTACACGCCGCTATATGAAATTAACAACATTTATGCCTCTCTCTCTCTCTCTCTCTCTCTCTCTCTCTCTCACAAATGCACGTGATGAGGATGCACACATGCATCACTTTGCATTTATATATTGATAGGGGTTGTTAATGTGAGAGACAATAGCATTAAATGATAATCCATTTTTTCACTCACGTGCTACTGACCACGTCTTTCGATGATTTTCTTTCCTTGTCCTCAACCCACTTCCTCAAAACTACTAACAAGGGTTTTACTGAGAAAATGCATGAAAAATGATTTAAATGGTGTAGTTCTCTAGCCTTTCATTTCTCAACCGAACCCAACCCCTTTTGTCTCTTAACGCTTTCCATTTTCCATTTCTGCATCTAATCTACCAGGTGCTAGCAATTCAGATTTCAGAAGGAACCTATCACTTAAAAGACGATGAATGAAAAAACAAACATGTGAAAGTGAATTTATCTTCTCTTGTTTTTTTTTAATTATTTACGAAGAACTAAATTAAAGCTATAAACATCTTTCAGTTGACCAATCAATTGCATATTCTGAAGATAGCTTAGAATCTGACAATTCCCCCTTTGCCATAAACAATGTTGGGATTATCTTAGTTCAATGCAAAGATCCATGTATGCCAGGTTTTGGATTTCTTTTTACAGAGTTGCACCAGTGTTCATCGAACATAACACATTTAGTTCACAAATAATATCAAAAACCAAGAGAATTTCAAGCAATCCATAAACACCAGGTTTTTGGATTTTGGTAACGTTGGTCCCCTGTTTACTACTGATAAGATAAATCAATTAAGGCAAAAATAATAAAATCACTCTGAAAAATCATAGACCATTAACAAGATTTTGGAATGGAAGATATTGAACAAATTTTTTAATTGATGAGAATGTGGAAATAGATGAGAAAAAGAAGAGAGAGAGAGATAGATAGAGATTGTGCGCGGGTTAGAAAATTATGGGATACACTGAATAAGTTTTATTTTAATCTAAGGGTTATACTTTGAATGTTCTCATCTCTCACATTACCAATCCCTCTCACTTGAAGTGTGAAGTCAATATGACTTGAATATGTTTGTCAAAGTAATATGGTCCTGTCCTTTATACAAGTAGGGATGGGAGGAACATTGTTAGCTTCAGGAATGCTGCTTTCCCCTAATGTTTCTAAAGCATCCCTTAATTTTTTTGTTACTTCCAAAATATTATAAAAAAATTCACCTTGAAACCTTATATTCTAGCTAGCTGGAGGAAAATGCAATATTGTTGGAATGTGAATTAAAGGGCTACAATTCAAATGCCCATCAATACAGCTGATCTTTCAATTCCCGGGAAACTGAATATCTGGTCATGAAGATAACAGTCTCTTCATGAAATCAATTTCCCAAACCTTTGATATTTTGTACATTAAATTCATTTTTAGATAACCCTCCCCAAAGAAATGTTGGTAACATACTTGAATTTTTTTTTTTAATTCACTCTCTTTCATTGGTTGATATGTAAGTCTCACCAAATTTTTGCGAGACCCATTTGAATTTAATTTAAATACAAGGGAGTGTATTGAGAAGAGTGTTTAGATGGTGTATTGTTGGCACCCCTTTAATTAGGGCCGCCCGAGGCAAGTTGTAATATGAGGCCTTTTTAAAGTTCAAAGTTGTATTTTAGTAAAAATATTATATTTTTTATTTGAATTTTATTTTTTTGTGCTTTTTAAGATCCAAAAGTTGCACTTTTTAATTGGGTGTGTGAGATGTCAACTACCATGTGTATACTAGTAGTAGTGGGTGTAAACGAAACTTGGAACAATTTAGAAGTTTGCAATGTATATACATTAATTTGTAACAATTGATGGCAAAGTTTGAAATAACCTAGTGGTTTGGTTTGTAACTGATATTTATTTGTACTTGGTTCAAATCTCGGCTTTTGCTAATTTTAGTTTTTATCGATTTTAATTTAATTTGAACTAAAAAGGAAGATAGGGAATCGAATGAGTGAACTCACATACCTCACGCACAAATCACATTCTACCACTAGGGCATGATATTTTCTAACGTGGACCATATATAACTAATATTTTTGGGGCTCAGAATTTTGAGGCCTAGAGCGGTAGCCTACCCTGCACTTGCGATGGGCCGAGCTTGCCTCTAATCCTATAGAATTGATTGCACATTCTATTATTGTTTTCATATATAGAGTGAAATATATACATCTTTTTTTTGCCACCTTCCATAAATATAGGTCGTCCTTCACTAAAACACGAGAATTAAGACTTATCCAATTGGTATTAGTTTAAATTTGTTAACATCTATTATTTTTTATATTGCTCATTGTCACTATATATGTGCAGGTGCTTTGAAATATTTTCACTATTGTTTAATTAATAATTCATTTACTTTCTTGGCTGTAGGTTCTTTTGGCCGTGGCCAGATGCAGAAGCCTTTTGAAGATGCAACTTATGCTCTTAAAGTTGGTGAAATTAGTGAGATTGTGGATACTGAGAGTGGATCCCACATAATCAAGAGAACAGTTTGATTATTACACTGAATGATCTTCCTTTTAGAGAGAACTGTAGTATTTATAGATGAGTCCCAGATTGTTGTTCTTGCTCAGCTCAAAATTGTTGATATTATTGATATTGATATATTGTTCTTGTTCAGCCCAAAATTTGGTGGTTCTTGTTTTTTTGGATGATACCTTGTTTTAACAAGAATTAAAAACCTGTATCTGTATGCTTGTAATTTTGAAATACATTCATGGGATATGCACTTTGTATTCTATTATCTTTGGCACGATCTGGTTGTGAATTCCATCACTACCAAGTATAAACGTGTTTCCATTGTTAGTTACAATGATATGCATATTGTTTGAGATTATTTTCCTGCAAGATCCACCACCAGCATCGATCCTTGATGTAAGTTGTTAAATGGGGTGTGTTTTACTTGTTGGGTTTTGAGCACCTGAAATGGCTTGATGCATGTGGTGGTTGCTTATGTTATCATGTGAATGCTTATGTTATCGTTGAGGTCTATGCCGAGTTATTTTATTTTAACCATGTGCTTGTGAAAGGTTTGTGAGGTTATTTATAGATAGGTCGTTGGGCATTGATTCATGCCAAAATGAATAATAAGTTATGAAGGAGGATGTCCTAACTTGTATTTGATGTCATGGGTTAATCTCTTTTTCAAATCTTTGGTAATTTAAGCATTTTGATTTTATATTAAAATAATGAATGTTTTATAAATTAAAGATATAATTTGACAGTGGATAGACTTGGCGCAAGGAAGGAAAGGATGGGTGCAGAGTGTGTAAAGTGTGATCCATTTTTTTTTCACTTTTTTTTTTTTCATTATTTTTTATTTACACTATGTTTGGATGGAAAGAGAAAGTGAAAGGAAAGAAAGTAAGAGGAAAGAACGTTAGAGGAATAAAAGTGAGTGGAAAGTGAAAGGAAATGAATATTTAGTTGTTTGTTATGGGTGAAAGTTGATAGAAAGTGGAAGAAAAAAATATATATAAATATGAAATGACAAAGATACCTTTAATCAAAAATTTCAATTCAAGTGTAATATATTTTAATTTTTTTATAAAGCAAGTCAAGTTGCACTTTCCATTCAATTTTGGGTGGATCGTTTTTTTGGTGGATTCCACTCAAATACTTTCTTTCCTTCTCTTTATGTTGACAAATCAAACAATAAAAAATGGAATTCTTCAAACTTTCTCTCCTTCCTCTTTCTTTTCTTTTAGTTTCTCTTAAACCAAACAAACCCTTAAATTTATGTGATCAAAACATTAAAATATCATAGATGATAAAATGTGCAAAAAGAAAGAGAAAGCCAATGAAAAAACAACTCTGTAGTATCCAAAAAAAACTATTATATAGTGATCGATTCAGAGAGACCGAGAATGTCAAATTGGGTATTAAATTTGTTGCTGACATTAGCCATTAGTGTTGAAAAATAGTGTTGATGACGATGTAGTACCAAAAGCAAATATTTTTGTACTACACATAGACTAATGCGATATCAAATTTAACAATTTATATGATTTTAAGTAAAATGGTTTTAAAGTTTCTTGATTACGAAAAATTGCAAAAATACTGCGATGGTAAAAAGATGATTTAAAATGTTCATTTACCACAGCATAATTAAAAAGGTAAAAATATAATTTTGCATTTCTTTTTCATTAAAAACCTCTCCATGATCTACTAGATCCCCTTCCGAGAGAGAATAGAATATTAGGTTAATGGTGTTACGGTACATAATTTTAATTTTATGTACTAATGCATAATTTCTCGAAAATTAAAGTTATGGTGCAAAATTATGTGACTCACAAATATACACTAAATTTTGTAAGGGGGCTACGATTCGATCCTCTGCAACTGCGTTTGGGAGGAGACTGAAACAACTTAATGTCGAAATTCATTCTGAACTCTGGACTACTAAAACTCCCTTCTCCTAGAACCAAGAGGGTGAAAAAAATTTATACTCAAAACACAAAATTTTGTATAAGAAAAATACTACCTCTAGTTCTTTTTATAAGAAACAGTTGACTTTTTAAGTTCATTCAATAATTAATAAATCTAGTCTATATTATAAACCAAATACATCAATTACTTAATGAATTTAAAAAGTGAAATGTTTCTTATAAATAGGGTCGGAGGGAGTATATACAAACGAAATATTACTATTTCCTCAATTTGTCTATAACTATAAGTTCTCTTTTGAAAAAGTCAAGTTCCTAAATATAGCATTTATACGAAAATTTCTAGCCCCACCCCAAGAAAACTTAGTTACACACAAATTTCTCTAAAATTTTATGATAATACCATAACTGCCCTTCTTGTTTTTTTTAAATCCTTCTTCTTCTCCACTCTATTTCTACATAAACTGAAAATGTGAGGTATATGTAAATTGAGTTTATGCTTACCTAATTTAAACATATGCAAACTATATTTGGACATACCTAAACTGAGTTTATATGATCTACGCAAACAGGTTTTACATGAGTTACATAAACTCTAATTGCGCATGCAAAATGAATTTAGATGTACCTAACATGAGTTTACATTACCTGCGCAAATTGAGTTTACATGAGATACGTAAACTCAATTTACATTTTAGGGTGTAACTATGATTTATTGGGATGTAGGAAAAAAAAACACATTTATACACATAATTAGGTACATTGGAGTATTATTCAAGGGGTTTTTAGGAAATTTTATATGCAAACACACATTGACTTCACTCACTACACACTTCTCTTAATATGTAAGAGAAAAATAAAAAAAGTTACATACTTGTAGTTATAAAGAAAGATAAAACAGTGAAGATCTGAACTCGCATACTAAATACTAATACTATAGTTAAAATAAAATGATCAAATTCGGATTCCACTTATTTTAACATGATACAATCAATCACTTTTTCGTCAAAAAAACATGATACAATCAATCACTTTAAAATAAAGCCAATATTATAAATCATTGATTAACAAATTAGATATGAATATATTTTTTGTATTAATAAGCTTTTACCTTTATGCAACATGAGTTGATACATTTTTTATCAAGTAACTTAGTGGCTAAAAATTTTACCCTTAAAATAAATGAGTGGTGTGTCCGAAGTTTGAACTCCGATCATCACATATAAAATATAATGTTCTTATCAACTGAGTTAAACTCACATAAATAATTAAATACAAATATTATAAAGTGATATATAATTTTAGACAATTTTTGTTAAAGCGATTATAATTTGGATTTAGGGAGTACAACACAAATTAAAACAGAAGAATTATTCATGTGAATGTGAATGGGTGGGAAAATAAAGAAAAGAAAAAGGTTTTATCAATAAAAATAAGAAATTAAAGAGAAAGGTGATAAGTGGCTTATCAGCACACAAAAAAGACTAGACTTTTTTTTCCTGTAAAATCGTTATTCCTGTCTCAAAATTGTAGTCCTTTTAAAAATTTATACGTGAATTAAAAAATAATTTTTTGATATATCGAAAAAATAAACTGTTCCCGCTAGAAATTAATCTCTGGATCTCTCCATATTCAATCCATATGTCCTTTAATTCTTACCGTTTGAATTATCATACTGTATTAAGAAATAATAAAGAGAAAACTCATTTATTGATTATTTTAATTTTATATTTTTATAAAAATACAAATTACAAAACATCATTAATTAATGACCAAAGTTTTGAGATAAAACTAGAAAGCGACCAAAGAGATTTGGGATCTCGAGTGACTATGAAAAAAGGCAAAGTAATGGACCAAATGGCAAATCCATTATAGCCATCTTTAGCAACGACTTGTTGACTTCATGTGTTGACTTGACTCATAAATAAATACACCAATGAAAAGGGGGTGGAGTATTTTTTTTTCTATGTGAAGATATGATTAATACTACTCCATATGTTAGACTTTACTTTAGTTACTTGGGTGGGATCCATGAAGACTTACAAAGTTTGGAAGTAGTCCACACGTTTTATGGCTTTAAAAAATCAACAAAACAAAGGAAACAAGTCACAACCATACTCCTACAATACAAGGATTTCAGAGAGAGAGAGAGAGAGAGGGATTAATTCCATTCTCAGTTTCAATCCAATTCCCAAACATGGCTTTAATGGCTAGTAATAATAATAATCTCTTATTCTTCTTCTTATCATTTTTGTCTCTTCTTTTTTCTATCCATGCTAAACTTCATCTTCACCCTTCAGACACAAAAGCATTCATAACTTTCCAAAACAACCTCGGACTCAACCTTAACACAACAAACCATCATCCGTGTAATGCGGAGGGTGTGTTCTGCGAAAAAAGACTCACCAACAATGAAAGCTATTACCTCAGAGTAACAAAACTTGTTTTCAAATCAAAACAACTCACAGGAACACTTTCACCAGCCATTGGAAAATTCACAGAGCTTAAAGAACTCTCTCTTTCATACAACAAACTCGTTGACCGAATCCCATCTTCTATAGTTGACTGCAGAAAGCTTGAGATTCTTAATCTTGCTCATAATCTTTTTTCTGGTGATGTTCCTTCTGAATTACCTTCTCTGGTTCGCCTGAAGTTTCTTGATATCTCGGGGAATAAACTCTCTGGAAACTTGAATTTTCTTCGTTATTTTCCCAATCTGGAAACTCTTTCTGTTGCAGACAATCATTTTACAGGGAGAGTTCCGGTTTTTGTTCGTTCTTTTCGCAATCTTAGACAGTTTAATTTCTCTGGTAACCGGTTTCTTGAAGGTGTGCCGGTGAATCAGAAGCCACTTGAGTATGAAGATACCGATAATATTGTTCCTAAACGCTATATCCTTGCTGAGAATCAAAATTCAAATGGAACAAGGAGGAATCATCATTCTCCTGCAGGTGCTCCAGCTCCTGGTCCTTCAACAGCAGTTGTGAAACAAAAGCATAAGAAGAGCAGGAGGAAGCTAGCTGGATGGATTCTTGGGTTTATTGCCGGAGCATTCGCTGGAATACTATCCGGTTTCGTGTTTTCTTTGCTGTTTAAGTTGGCTTTGGTTTTGATTAAAGGAAAAGGAAAGGGTTCTGGTCCTTCAATTTATAGTTCATTGATTAAGAAAGCTGAGGATTTAGCTTTCTTGGAGAAAGAAGACGGTTTAGCTTCGTTGGAGATTATTGGAAAAGGTGGATGTGGTGAGGTTTACAAGGCGGAATTACCAGGAAGTAATGGTAAAATGATTGCTATCAAGAAGATTATTCAGCCATCTAAGGATGCAGCTGAGTTAGCTGAAGAAGATAGTAAGCTTTTGGATAAGAAGATGAGGCAAATTAAGTCGGAGATAGATACCGTTGGTCAGATTCGTCATCGAAACCTTTTGCCGTTGTTGGCTCATATTTCTAGACCTGATTGTCATTACCTTGTGTATGAGTTCATGAAGAATGGGAGTTTGCAGGATATGTTAACCAAAGTTGAAAGAGGTGAAGCGGAGTTGGATTGGTTGACAAGGCATAAGATTGCGCTTGGTATCGCGGCTGGTCTTGAATACCTTCACACAAGCCATAGTCCACGTATAATTCATCGAGATCTCAAGCCTGCAAATATCCTTCTTGATGATGATATGGAAGCTAGGATTGCGGATTTTGGACTTGCAAAGGAGATGCCTGATGCGAAGACGCATATCAGTGCTTCAAACGTGGCTGGTACTGTGGGATATATTGCACCTGAGTATCACCAGATATTGAAATTCAGTGATAAGTGTGACATATACAGCTTTGGGGTTATGCTAGGTGTTTTGGTGATGGGAAAGCTTCCTTCTGATGAATTTTTTCAGCATACGGAAGAGATGAGTTTGGTCAAGTGGATGAGAAATATCATGACTGCAGAAAACCCAAAGGAGGCAATTGATGCAAGGCTTATAGGTAATGGTTTTGAGGAACAGATGCTTCTGGTTTTGAAGATTGCATGCTTTTGCACCATGGATAATCCAAAGGAGAGACCTGACAGTAAGAATGTTAGGATTATGTTGTACCAAATCAAGCACTAGTTAATTTGATATGAAATAAAATGTATAATAATGTGTGATTAAGTGTGTCTGTTTAGTAATATCAATGTATTACTAAATGATAGTTGTTGGTTCAAAGGTTAAAGGAATCATTATAATAGTGTTGTCTTCATTACAATAAGCTGAATTTCAAGAAAAGAAAAAAGTAAGATAGAAAGAAATTCAGCATTGTGATGATCTATCTTTAATTGAATCTGTAACTATCTGGTCTATGTTTCTATATTGATCAATAAAATAAAATACTACCATGTTGTAGTTTGTAACCATACTTTCATTCTGAATATCATTATTGATAGGTATTTTTCATCGTTAATTTTAATTAAGAAAAGAAAAAATAACTCTTGATATCGTAGCTAAGCTTTAAATTTGGACAAAGGAATGAATAGGCACATACAACACTTTAACCAATCAAACATTAGTTGGTCTAGTGGTGATTGCCACTGGACATGGTAGGGAGGACCACGGTTCAATCCCCGCAACTGCGTTTGGGGGGGGGGGACTAGAACCAATGCCAGAACTCGTCCCGAACTCTGGACTACTAGGGCCCCCTTCTCCTAGGAACCAAAGGGTGAAAACCAAAAAAATAAAAAAATACCTCTTTAATCTCCATCAACGGTTAAAATGTTATACAATACAATCCCAAATTTCTCCAGTTATTTTCTTTGACACATTTAATTTCTACCTTTTTTTTCTTTTGCTTTTCTGCCTCTCCATTCTCACTCTTTGGAAGAAAGAAAAAAGTATATGTGCCAAGTCAACACATTCATACATTGTCTTGAAGCAAGGACAAATGTGTTTCTCATTTACCTTATTGGTCCTTTGACTAGAACATAGAGAAGCTTACAAGTGAGTTTCCTTGTATTTGCATTAGCTGCCTCTGGAATAAAGGCAATGATCAAACATTTTTTCATTTATTGATTGATAATACAATAATTAAGGCAATGTTGTAATTAAACCACTTTTGCAGAAAGCATTTTTTTGGTTTAAGTCAATCTGACAGTTGTGTTATATCTTGCTCTATGATTATCAATCAAGAATGAACAATAATTCTAGTGGTGATTCTCAAATGTTGGATGCTAATGTTGGCAATGATGGTTTGAAAAAATATGATTTGTATGTGATTAACAAAAAAGAGCTAGAACTGGTCATGTTAAAACAAAGTTGAATGCTTACTTAGGGGAGGAAATTTGTGGTGAAAGTTGAATGACATTAAGTATCCAACACTTCAAGCAATTGCAAGGGATGTATTGGCGATTATAGTTTCTAGTGTAGCTTCTGATCATTCAAAACTCAAATCAAACCAGTATGTTTTATTATTATTATTCTTTTAACCCACACTATGCCTATATTAATAGTGTTATCTAAAAAATGGCAAAATATATCATGCAGTGTTTTAAGATGTTTAAATGTATTATACTCGTCATTATTTACTGCCTTTTTTACCGACATAGGTCCTTTAAGTACCTATATGTGTACACCATCACTAATATATGTTACTTACATGGTGAGATATTGGGAACACAATTGACCACTACCCTATGTGTACTCACCCATGTTCCATCTCCTATGTGTATCTCTTGTTTGTTTCAAACTTAGGGTAAATGATTTGAGACAAATATTGCGCGCGAGAAGATGAATAGACAATAGATGCGATTGTAGCCCAGTGGTATCCTTTGCCCAATTCTTTGCGCAAGAGATGTCACCCCAAAACACTAATTGCGGATGCGGAAATGCGATTGGGCTGCAAAAGAGACGCGAGTGCGGCTGCAACTACCACACCTATTGAATGCAACGACCAGCTGAAAGCGTGGTAGCCGACGTCGCCTGTGCATTGTGAATGTGAGATTGCTGACTATAGCGGCTAGATTGACAACATAGGAAAAAAAACTGAACCAAATCGAATATTTTTAATTGGTTTAAGTTTTTTCTCCCAAAAAACAGAACCATACCAACTCATTACACCCTATGCTTAAGGATTTACCTATAAAGATAACTAAAAATTAAATTTCATAATAAATAAAGAGAAATGCTTATCATTAGTCATTACTAACGTCTATCCAACGAAATGTGTAGAATAGAATGAATCTCATCCGCTAATTATATCTGCAACTGGCCATGTATTCCACCCTATCCCCTTTATTTTATTGTTTCTCTTTTTGAAAGAGCAATTCTTACCTTTCGTGTTTATATGTTACGCAAGAAATAGCATAGCTCAAAAATAAATAAAAAGCAATTCAGCAACATTCAAATTTAAAAACATAGATATTAAAATTAAGATAAGTTCATATATAGAGAAAACTCAAAAATAACTAGCAATTTTTCTGTGCAAATATGTCCTTGCAACACAAACTTTGTTCCAAATTTCATATTAAACGTTTAGGTAACATAGATATTATCAAATTGAAACAAACTAATTAAATTAAAAATTATAATAAAGCACAATAAAATATATACAATGAAACACAGTAAAACAGCAGTGAGACAAGTGAGTTAGCATCTCGTGTTTTCTCTAGTTAGTAGTTACAAGTTAGAGATAAAAAGGTTACCTTGTAATAAAATGCTTAGGCCAAAAGGCATATACACATCTGTAAAGACTTAAAAAAATCCATTTCTCTGCCCATCACTGTAATTGAATTCACTGGACTTTTTCATTCACAATCTAAAACCTATGATGTATTAACAGAAGCAAGTTTTTCCTGAAGCTTTGTTATTCGAGCCTGTTTAAACATGAATGAGGAGAAAAATTATTATTCCAGTAGAATATCCCTTCAAATCAAAATTGTATACAGCCAAAACAACAAAAGATACAATGACTTTCCGATTATTTATTAAAAAAAAATGAGTTTTAGGTTTTTTCGTATGTAAGAGATGATTCAAAACAGATTCTTTGGAGAAGATAATAATCCACAAGTGAATATTCTTTGACATCAGAGTTGTCAATCCCAGATAATGGAATGTGTGGCCGACCCCAAAAACAGTATATAACAAGATAGCAGGTAGTAAGATGGCCGCTATTTTGAAATTTATATACAATTGATGTAGATTATACTATTTACATAAAAAAATAAAAAAAAATAAAAAGGTGAGGTTGCATACAGTACACCAAAATGGTGGGACTCCTTTCCGGACCCTACTTATGAAGGAGCTTTAGTGCACCGGGTTGCCCTTATTTATAATACTAATATTTATTTACATAAAAACTCAACAACTAGTTGTAACTGACCAATGAGAGGATGAAATATGACAGGATGGGTGAGAAAAAGAAAGAGATAGAAAGAGAAAAAGAGAGAGAGGATCATTGCAACATTCCTAAAATACCTCAATCATAAATTTGAACATTTAAATTCTAAGGGCTTTTTTGGAAAATTTTATTTCACTATGAACTGCAGAGCTATAGCTGCCACGATGAGCGCTACACTAAATTGCTCCAAGACACTGCTATATTGACAATATTGTTTGATATCATTATAAACTTTATTACTTTGAGATTAATGCTTGACATAGATCTCAAAAATCCATGGGAAATACATTCAATTTTTCCGCATCTTCCTTCAAAAAAATTTGCAAGTTATGTAAAAGAAATAGATATGATCAAAATAGCTAAACTCAAAGATTCAATGCTACCTTGAATGATTTAGAATGACGGATTGAAGGATCTATATCTAAAGCTTTTAAATACGACTGCTCTGCCAAATCAAATTCATTCAATGCCAGAAAGGCATCGCCTTGACAGATAAAAGCCTGCTACATGAATAAAGAAAGAATGGAGTGATGAGAAGCCATAAAACATTATTGATTTCTTTTTAGTAGTATATGTTTGTTTAAATGTAGGCACAAAAAAAATTCAAATACAAGTGAAAAATGGCCATACAGTCATACACGCATTGATATTAAGTAGGAAAATTATATTGAGCAAGATCAAGATAAAAAATCTCTGGCTATGACATTGATAGAAATGCTGATGTGCAGTTGGGCCTTGAGTTTGGCTACAAGCCCAAGATATGGAGGGTTTATGAAAGGGAAAAGGAAAAAGGGAATAAGAAGGGTGGCTTGGAGAGTATGATGCATGGGATGCATGGACTTAAGAGTATTTATTAATATACTCTTAAGTATTCTGTTAGCAGTGCATTTCACACTACGTGAATTGTAGGAGCCTTGGTGCTTTGGGGAATTGGTAGCTTGCTATCAGTTTTTTGTTATCTTGTTATTTTTTTTCCACCATTACTATACTTGTAATTTTTCCATTATTCCATTAATACAATTACATTTACCACCATTTTATTCTACATACTTGATAAATTGAGATCCATCAGACATTGTATTGATGGATTTTGGTAACAATTAGAAGGTATAGCTTTCACTAACCACCTAAATAAGGGAAACATGCATGGGATATTGAGTTAGCATTAAGATCATGGTTATTAGTATTTTACGATATATGTTGATCATATCTTGGTTCAATACAAAATTGAACCCAATCGACATGAATTCCTGGTGTGTATCTATTTTTTGGACATGAATTTTATCTTAAATCCTAATGATTCATAGAATCACGATTCATTCTAAAACATCACTACTAAAATCTGTGCAACTAACCACTTTTTTTTGACAACTTTCTATAGTCAACACATTTTTAGCAGGGACATCGATAGAGAATTTTTAAAGGAGCGTCTAGATAAGAATGTGAAAATTTGGGTCACCTCTGAATACTCGGGAGCTAATATCAAAGACTCGTTAGCATCTTGGAGGGCACCAGAGTAGTTGCCCAATTCCATCCTTACGAATGACCTGAATGTCAAAATTGAGTAAACTACCAAATTAGTCCTTACTCCTTAATATTATAGGACACTCTTAAATACTACTCTAGCTTAAATATAAGCAAAAGTCAAGCAGTATTTGGTCAAAATCTAGACCGGATACAACATGACTTTTGCTTATACTTAAGACTTACGCGGTAATAATTTTACAAACCTGCATTTGAATGTGACATGCATGCCACCAAATGGATTTAAATCTATAGCCTGCAATGCATAAATGAGTAATAATCAAAATCAATTATGTTATTCAAAACATCTCACAATTCATTCCGACGATAAATAGAAACTCGTGTGTATACCTGTGAGAGCAAATTCTCAGCCTCAACGAAATTTCGATTCCCAAACTCAACATCAGCCATTTTTCTCAAAGCAAGAGCATCCAAACTGCTGTCGGAATTATGATTATTTCCTCCGCCACCAAACAGACTTACCATGACCTCCGAACAACGAGCAGGCGTGCCGCAGTGGCGGATGATGAGGCCATATGGAAGGAGGACAAGGTTGGGGCCGGCGCCGCAGCAGCCCAAACAGCCGGAGGAGTTTACAGAGACGTTTGGAGGAGCGATGGCTGAGAGGGTTTCTAGGGTTTGAAAGGATCCTTGTTTGCGGCAGGCACGGTTTGTGCAGACACGTAGCTCTGAGAGCTTCTGCTGTTGTTGTTGTTGTTGTGCTTTGGTGCGGCGGGAAGAAGGATGGTGGTGATGATGATTTTGTTTGGATGATGGGGCAGTCGCCAGATGACAACTCGGGAGGAAGAGAGTGTTCATTTTTGTGGGTGCATTTTATCCATTATTTTAGAGAGTTTTCATTTTAAAATATACTTTAAAATTTAAACATTTTGAAATATTTGTCAAGAAAAGATATTTTGAAAATAATCAGATATACTGCTTTAAATTAATGAGCGAATCATTGCGTTCAACGGTAAATATCACAATTTCGAATAAAAAAAGATATAATCATGAGCGAATCAAATATACTGCTCAGTCCAAATTTTTTAATATTTTAAAGGTTAATTTAATGTAAAATTGATATTTTTATATATTAATTTTAAGCAGAATTGAGATTTTTTGTTCAAATTTGAGATTTTTCACCGCAAAAAAATTTTTGTTGGTGTTTTAGAAGTTAATTTAATGTAATACTGAGATTCTTAGAGATTAATTTATGATAAAACTGATATTTTTTTCAAAATTGAAAATTTTCTTTGCAAAACTGAAAAAAAAAATTGAAATTTCGCCCGAGCTTTATAAATTTTCTGGCTCTGCCACTAGATATAGTTTCCCATGTAAAGTACATGTGTTTTGCAATACCCTCCTGTAAATTATTTTTTTGAGAATATTCCTCTGTAATATTTGAATTTTTGCAATACCCCTGGACTTTTTCAACCATTATATTTTGCGGGGGTTTTTTCTTTGCGGCGGTTCAAAACCCCCGCTAAATATAATAGTTGAAAAAGTCCGGCGGAGTATTGAAAAAATTCAAATATTACAAGGAGTATTCTCAAAAAAACAATTTACAAGAGGTATTGCAAAATTCATGTACTTTACAGAGGGTATATACCTATTAATCCTAGTTTTCATTGAGTAAGAATTCAAGAAGGAGAATAATCATTGCATTCGGCGATGAATATCCTAGTCTCAACCAAAAAAAAAAATAGATTTTGAAAACTTAAAGGAATAAAAGAAATTAAATAAATTATTAGTATTAATTCACCTTTTTGTATAGAAAATGGAATTTAAATTATGAAATCAAACGAGAAAAACAAACATTTCTACATTATCGTCTAACAAAAGTGGTAGAGCATGAGAAAAAATATCAAAAACACACAATTAAAATTTACAAAAGCGTGTTTGAGATTTGTTAGCATGTAGCACACTAATTAATCTCACAATACACATGATAAAAGTTGGAGAAGGTGTTCTCTATCGAGGGACACCTGAGAACAGATGTCACTTCTTGAAATAAGTTGGAGAAATACACTTAAAATAAAATGATGTTATTAATATTTAACTAAATGTATGTATGATCTCATTTTCCAATGTATGATCTCATTTATATAGATGAGATAAGTACATTTGAATGAAACACAAGCGACCAATATGTTGCGATGCTACCTTTTTTAGAAGGTAAATCCAATTCTAT
Source organism: Trifolium dubium (assembly GCA_951804385.1). Classification (NCBI taxonomy): domain Eukaryota; kingdom Viridiplantae; phylum Streptophyta; class Magnoliopsida; order Fabales; family Fabaceae; genus Trifolium; species Trifolium dubium. The sequence continues at coordinate 23,140,667 of OX638073.1, forward strand.
TATAAACAACATCCTGAGACCTAAGTGTCTGTTTGTAAAAAACAGCAAGCTATCTTATACCTAATAGATGATAAGAACGTAACTGAATTGCTTCGCCATCACACGCGCGACCGCGCGCCTGCAACGAAACGACGCCATCTTCACGCGCCTTGGGAAAACGCGAAAGCACTCAAGTGTGTTAGAAGGATTGGACGCGTAGCAATAAAGACGCCACCGAAACGTCAATCAATCTGCCCGTAATCTGCGCACGTCGCAGCAAATTAAATCTTGCGAAGAAATCGTCGCTGACAAAGATCTTCAACATTAAGACAAATCATTTCATTTCAAACGATCAAATCTTACTCAATCAATGGCTTGAGCATGATCATACGTTCGACAGCACACCCGTGCTCGACATACATAAAGACACGAAGATCGCCTGTGCTCGACTATGCAAACACCTCCTCAACATTTAAATCATCACTCTCGCTAGCAAGAATGACGCCTTAGGGGACTTTTGTTCTGGAATGGACCTAAATGCAGAGCAAGCCCATCACAATCCTGTGTCGAGCAGGCCCATTCCGATGTGGCCCAATGCCACATCACCATCGTGGCGTCTCAGAGTAGGAGATTATGCAACGGCCAACCACAGAATGATGAACATTTATTGCTTATTATGGCTCTTCGGCCAGATTCCGACAGCTGTGGACCGTATATACTGTCATTCTCACAATGACACAGGTATCTATCATTCTAAACTTGTACTTGTTTCTCTTGCACTCTACTGACTTGAGCCGTTGAGCGTCAGGGTGCCTACATTATAGGTACAACCCCCCACCCCACCCCCTCAACAACCGTGAACGGTGGTGCTTTCGGTTGGTCGACACTCCTTGTCGAACAAGATCAAATTGTATAAAAAAACCATATATAGATTTACAAAATTTAAAGGAATATAATAAGTTATTAGTATTAAATCATATATAATTATCAATAAAAAATATTATATCATTTTCATAAGTAAGAAGAATTTTCTACGATTATATAAATAAGAAGTATGAAGAATTGTTGAATGAATATAATCCTACAAAATCTTTTAAAAAAAAATTCCTTTTAAAGTCTAAAAAGTGAATATAATTCTACAAAATTTCTTAAAATTCACCACCAATATTCGTCCAACCTGACTGGACCGATTAATCCGATTCATAAATTAGTTCTGACATCAAATAATTTCAGTCCAGAGCAATTGCGGAGGATCAAATCATAATTCTTCCTATCAATTCCTAGATGTATTGAAATTACAAACAGTCCCGTGCCTCATCATTTGTTAGCAAAGAAATCATTAACCCTCTAGCAAAAATTAATTATACACACCTTTTTTTTGACAATTATTATACACACTTTTTGACAATTAATTATACACACTTATACATGTATTAATATATATATATATATTTTATCTACGAATTAATAGCATAAAAATACCAAATGAAATTATTTCTCTATCATTTAATTACTAATAGTAAATCCATCCGACAAACTCACATGTATAACTACATCATAATCATAATAATAGTAGTAGCAAAACAACAATTCAGATTAAAATTGATCACACATATACCCATCTAACCATGGGTCCCTATGCTAAAAGTTGCCTTGCATATGAGCAGTCATAAGCACAAATTTACTCGCAACCATACTTCATCAACTCAAGAATACTGTTTTGTGGCGATCAAGTTGAAATTCTTGTCTTGTCTTGCCGATCCATGTCACGATAGATGTGCCATTTTCTGTATCTATGCACTCCATTTAAAACAGGTCTAAGCCTAGGAGCAGTAGTGCATGTCAAACAACAACATCCTCTTAGATCCTTTATACATTCTCTGCAGCATCTGCAAGACAACGAGGATAACATGCTTGACTTGAACGAATCATACTTCAAATCGAATACAAATCACTTAAGTTTCAGTTAAAAAGAAGACAAATGCAACAGAGAACGGAGTCTTACAGAAAAAGCAAATTACAGTCAAGATTCGCACAGTTCCGATGTCTCAGTTCACTGACTCCCGAGCTACATATGTAGCATTTTGCGAACTTATCATCTCTAGAAATTGGAATCGTCTCACCTTCAGTAATGGCCTGAGGATAGTAAACAGGAGGAGGGAGAGACAATCGGGAGTCAAATACAAATAAATTTCCTACCCATTCTGCAGGACCTTCATTCTTTATATAGTTAGAGACACCTCCCTGAAGGGTATACAAATTCTGAAATCCATGCTGCCTGTCACATGGCATCAAAGCAATATAACAAAATTAGCAATATGAAGAAGAAAAAAAAGGTGCAACTTCAATTCTTTAAGGTACGTCCCTGGTCACATAATCAAAATTCGCTCTAATATCATTTTGCGTTTGTAATATGTGTCTAAATTAGACTAACTCACATCTATTTAAATATCAATATCATATAAAATAAATACAATAAATGCTAACTGTTATGATTTTCTATTTCAAATAATACTCCCTTTGCCCCTAATTATAAGACTTTTTCCACTGTGTATTTGTCCCTTAACATTAGATCTTTTTTCAAAACAGAAATGATAACCAAATACACAAATATTGACACATACATGACACCATCGTATTCCACTTTTTAATACATCCATTTTTTTTTCTTCTTTCCTTTCATTAATTCACTCACCATCTCTCTCATTGTGTTCTCACTGCGACTCTCTCTCTCTCACTCTGCAACTCTCTCTCAACATGAGGTCTCTCACACACCTGAGTTCACCGGCCACTGGCGTCCCACTCCCTCTCTTCTCTGTAACTCTATCTACTCTCTCTCTCTACTCTGTAACTTTCTCCTCAGCAACTCTCTCTCACACACCAATGAGTTACCCCTCTTTGTCACCGGCGAGAACTGTATCCGGTCTCCTTCACCGTCATTTTCCTCCCATCTCCGCCCATCTTCTCCAGTATGCTAAACAGAGTGAGTGACTGAGTTCAAAAGGAAGCGGATGAGGTCGCAACTCACAAGAGGCACGCTGGTGATGAGATGGGAGCGGAACAGAGAAGAAAGAGGAGATAGGCATGGTGGTGATGAGATAGAGTGGTCAGAGAGAGGAATGGGGGATTAGAGAGAGAACAAAATGTCAGAAATTTACAAAATTACCCCTCTTTTCAGTTGAAACTCCAGTTACACTCTTGCACTTTATCAAAATTACAGGACTGCCATCCATGATATACGCCCAGTGTTGTGTATGGGTTGAATTTTTATGTTTGGTTATCATTTCTGATTTCAAAATTCAACATGCATTAATGATTTATTTACATAAATGCTCATATTTAACTTGCCAAAGGAATAGGATTCTGAAGGTGGTTGTGGTGGTGATTGCGAGAAATGACTCTCATTAGAGAAGGTGCCAACACGAAAAAAGGATCAATGAAGCAGAATGGAAATGACAACCAGTTGAAAACATCTACAACATTCATATGATTCCTATACTAGAACATTCAGTTTTTTGAAGTTATTTTAAGTGTTAGAGACTCGAGCTTCTTTGTTTGCTTGCTTGTGTTGGTATTTAAATGTATGTTTTGATTAAGACTTGTGACTTTTTATGGCTAATTATGAATATTTCACGAGTTTTTAGTTATTTGTTAAATTATATATTAAATATTTGTTAATAGAATTATTCATGTAATTTGTCCAAAAAATTATCAATAGCAGTCATCACGCTACATGTTATCCCACTTTCGGGATTGCCTGCTCCTCTACCCATGATTAACTGTCTAGAATCAGACCACGGTGACCCTATTTGTAATAGCATATAGAATAAATACAATAAATGCTAACTGATATGATTTGCAAATTCAAAATCTAATCTATAATCATAATTCTAATAATAAATCTATGAATTTGATTCTTTGAATCTAAACTAATGTGAGGAAGCAAATTAAAACTAAAAATCATGAAATACTAATTTACCTCAGTATTGTAGAATACACATCACAGCGAATCCCTCCTGTGCAATACATCAATATATTTGTATTTTCTTTATCTACATTTGATAAAGGGTCTGAAGCAGTGATCTGAAAAGGGCATAGTAAAGAGGAGTACATTAACAGCCATTAAGGAAACAGAAATCTAAAAAATTGCAACCAATGATCATGGATTCCAACCTAAAATGTACGAAAAGAACAGTACAACACTGAGCCAGATGCGAAAAATAAGTTAAACGAAACCCATATTGGCAGCTAGAAGCCTAGAACGCTACATTCTTATCATAATAAATTTATTGAATGAAAACGTATTTCGATGAATATCCGTATTAATACTTAATGCACAAAAACCAAGATTTTATAGCATTACGTTGACTAAAAAAAGTTTTACATCTTGATGGATTGTTTCAGCTTATCATGAGATCATATTGATCCCAAATCAACCCACATTTGGTCAGTGAGACATCAAAATATGACTGGACCTCTTCCTGAGACAGTCCAAATGAAGTGCTCCTAAAGCAATCCACATTAGGTCGTTGAGCCCCACGAAAATGTCCAATGTCCCACTCATAACCTGAATAATGGCAAAATACTATATTCAGACTCAGAAGTTATAACTATGACAGCGATAAATATTCTAAAATAGTACACATAAATATGAGCAACAAATTTTCCTTTTGAGACCGTCATGCCATTGCCACTAGAACTTATAAGTCATTCATTAGACTGTGTTAGACTATAATATATTAGCATTTGCTTTAGAAAATATAGTCAATTATATTTTGTTGATCAGTTAGGGAAAAGGCTACAACTTAGCCACTGATTATTAAGCTAACTTGGCTCGAAGTTCTACTAACTCCTAATTACCCCTTTGATTACTATGTCGAATATCGATTTGTAGGGGTCAAGCTTATAAAAAAAGATCACGTGTGCTGTCCATACTCAACTTCTATCTCTTCCAACATGGTATCAGAGTGATGCTATCTAATATCTTCAATGACCTAATCCACTACCACCATTCTCCCAAAACATGGAATTCCCTGTTTGGTGAACCCCACGACAGAACAGGGTCAGAATCTTGAAGAGAATAATGTATTATTAGTTATTGATGTAAATCGTCCCAACTAAGTGATGGTACTCATTTGGCTTACAATGTAGTAAAGGCGAAGAACTATTATTTTTCTCCCTGGGCAAATAATAGCATAGACCACCAAAACACCATGTCGTGTGGTCCACAGTGAGCTAGCAAAACTAACAGCTGACAATAGATTCCCCCTATTTTGAATTGTGTTTTGAAATCCATGTAATTAGCTTATCTGAAAGGTCTCGAACTTCAGGAAATATCAAAAAGCCACGATGAGTTCTGCCAAACCAGAACTTGCAACCTCCACGCCTTTGTCCTCTTCTGTACCAAAATTCTCATACTATAGCTAACTAGTAACCACACCTTCTCCTCAATCGCGTATCAGTAGCTTCAGAATTTCCCTCTGTCACTGTCTCTTTTTCAAGTGAGCAATCCACCACTAAACAAATACACAGCCGTCAGCCCCTCCTCCACAACTTCCCATGAGCTGCCACAAATAGGCGCAACAACCACAATGACATGCCAGAAAAGACGGACACTAGTGAAAGACTTCCAGAGACGGCAATCAAGTTGGTTTTGGAATTGGATTGACGTTGTCGTCAAACTTGAAGAAGAGATGAACGGCACAATCACAGTTAGATTGGGATACAAAGAGGTCAAGAGGAGGAGCGTAAGTGATTATGTTCAATGGACATGTTTCTCAAATAGCCAGACCAAACTAACCAGTTGCCACATCTTCTTCTGGGCACCACAGACTAAGGTGGAAGACTGCTGCTGGAAAAACATGTGCAGTGAGCACATTAGTGATTACACACTCGAGAGACTTCCAAGGAAATTGGGGTTTGCTCCATTTATCTACCCTCCATAATGGACAATAAATGGAGGACAAATAAATAGAGCAAACCCAGACTCATTCCAAGGTTACCCTCTTATCCAATTTGCGGGGCCCACTGTAGCATAGAACACCTTGTAGATGCCTTTCTTTCCAAGCCCTGCCCATTTTGGGCCAAATGCAGCACCCATGCGGGATGTTTAGTTCTTTCTGCCTTTGCTGGTGACCGGATTTTGGTCAGTTTCACAGTGTGGTGGTGAGTAAGACCTTTCATTTGGCTAATTCTTCACAAACCGGTGTCTCTCCATTTTAATCACTCCCTGCCTTTATCTGCCAGAGTTCCTACTCAGCATGAAAATATTCTTTCTAGCCATCGAGGGTGCACTCGTTAAATTATTGGAAAAAGCTCCCAGAAAGGATTGTGAATCAACAATTTTTCCATCTATCAAGCAAGCCATTCACAATCTGCGATTATTTAATAATGATAACTCTAGGAACTCGGCATTCGGGAAGCCTCTTTAAGGAGAGATGTAATTAACATAAGGCATTTGATTCAAGTGCCACATAGTCTGAACTCTGAACCCCAATCAGAATATAACACAGGAAACAGAAAAGCAGGAGAAAAAAAAAAGGGTAGATTAAATTAAGGAAATAAAGGTAGATCCAATTTGAAACTGTAGAATGTATACCATTTCTCACATCCAAAAGAATGTAATCTCTGTCGGGATAATCTTTTGAATGCGGATCATTTTTATTGATGGATTCTAATTTATCTCTCCATTCTGAAGGTGCTAAAGGTATTGCTCGCATTGAAGGATCAAGCACTGGAAGATCTGATATGCCACCTTTAAACTGTAGACAAATGAAAGTCATAAATTGATATGCCACAGCTATTTATCATATACATAAAGACACTAACATGTTTGGATGGAAGATTTTAGAGGGCAGGACTTGCCTTTCAAGGAAGCTATAAAATGTTTCTGAAAAAATTGTGTTAGAAATGTTAAATGATTACCTATCATACTATTCTTTCAATTTTTTAAAATCTCATATATATGTATATGTGTCGGTGTGTGCATATATATATATGCCTTTCAAGGAAGCTATAAAATGTTTCTGAAAAAATTGTGTTAGAATTGTTAAATGATTACCTACCATACTAATCTTTCAATTTTTCAAAATCTCATATATATATATATATATATATATATATATATATATATATATATATATGTATGTATATACACCAAAATATAGATTTAGTCCTCCAAAATCCTCCTCTCTAAAACCCTCAATCCAAGCATACCTTAAGATAAAGGAAAAATGCAAAAGGTGGACAGCTATGCCAATGTGAATAAGCTTAATCTACAAAGAAGACTTTATGGCTTGCCTGCACTAATGAAGGCTTATACCGCAACTTTAATGATGGAAAGGTATGTCCAGTTTCTGATGGAGATATCTGAACCAGGATGTCGGAAAACCTGTTATCCTCTTTTATCCAGTTGACATACGCCATAGCATCTTTTGATGGCCCACTATACTGTAGTAATAATATATCACATCAGAAGGACATATTTGAACGTAAGACTAGTGCTTGGTCATTTAAAATTGCAATATGCTAAGTATATATGTATGATACAAAAGGATTAGAACCCTTCTAAGTTCTAACCTGTGCATTAATCCCTTGTTCATTCAAATAGATTCTTCCATTGATGTCTAGACCCTGTAAGTCAACAAACTAAACGTTATACATGAGGAGAGAGGATATTCACAATGAATTGTGACAAAAAAGTGAACTTTTGAAAATCCATTCACTACTCCTTGTCATTACAACTATTGAACGTTACTCCTTGTCATTACAACTTGACAGCATAAACTTAAGGCCAAATGAGGGCATTTAAGTTTTACCTTTGTAGCCGATAGATCCTAATAGGTCCTTTAAGTTTCAAATTTATTCCATTGTTGCCCTTCAAGTTATTCTCCGTTATAAAAACACCGAAGTAACTTAGTGAGGTGGTAGTGAACACTGTGTTTTAGCTTTCAAATTATAAGAAGTAGCTTTCAGTGCAAGGTAACGGTTATTTTAGTGTTTTTGTTATGGAGTTTGGAAGGGTGACAATGCAATAAATTAGAAGACCTCTTTGTTACCTAAAAAACATAAATGACCTACTTATTACGTAAAAACTTAAAAGCATTCATTTGCTCCTAAGATAACGAAATACTCCACTTGTCCCTAAATATAAAAGTATTCATTCGACAACAATTTTTTTTTATTTTGGTTTTCATCATCAGTATCCGGCACATTGGGCCGACCAATCCGGTTCTGGGTGAGTTCTGGCATATTACAGTCTCCTCCAATCGCAGTTGCAAGATATTGAACCGTGGTCCTCCTGAGTCGGTCCACACTGGACCAACTAACATTTGGTCATTTTACAACAAAATTATCCCTAAAGACAAACCTTTTCAAATTACTAATCTTCTTTTCCAAATAAACTCACAATTAATTATACATAAATATTCATAAAGTATTGTAATTTGTAAGTACATCTACACATTAACTACATTTTCTAACTAACAACCAAAATTAGATGCATTTGTTGATTGAAAAATTTTAAAAATGAATTAAAGCACCAGAACAAAAACAATGAAAAAAAAAATGAAAACTCACTTCGGATTCCAAAAAAGAGAGGTGTTTGACCACTAGTTGTTGAGGATCTTTGATGAAGACAAAATGGTAGAAATTAACGACCACAAAGTGAAAATCTTCCTCCGTTGAACTCGACGGCGGTTGTAGTTGAGCAGCCAAGGGGTTCCGATGGGTAAGAGAGGTAGAAGAAAAGGAGATGTTGAATTTGAATCTGAAGAAGGAAGGGTTTTGGAATTGAAATGGAAATGGAACGGTGGTTAAAGTTACAGGAGCAGCGAGTGAATGTGCACCGGACAATGAGATAGCCTCACTGCACCACCTCATCCTGGTACTGTACAGTTGAATAGAGCAAGCAGATAAAAAGAGGGTATCTACTATGGATATAAAAAATAAAAATAAATGATTACATATATACATTACATTATTATCCTCTTTTCAAATGATTAAAACTAATTTCTTTTAAAATAAATATATCATTTTGATTTTTATTTCAATTTTTTTATTATTTTCTTTTCTTTACTTTTTTAACTTTTTGACTTTTTTCCTTTTCAAACATTCTATCTCTAATATTTTAATTATTTATTATGTTTTCATTCTTTCTTTTACTCTTTCTTACTCATCTTTTAAAATTAAATTTTCTTTTAACTTTTCTAATAATCTAAAATTCCACATTTTCTTTATTTATTCTCCATTATAAAATCTTTCATCTTTATATAGTAATCTAATTTCTATTGTATTTTTTATATTTCACCAATAAAAAATGTGTAACATTTTATCGCTGTTTAAAATACTAATATATATTGTCATTGTGTGTGATTATAGTATAATCAAATAATTTGAATTTATATAATTATATTTTGATCTACTATCAATTAAAAATAAAAATATAGGACAAATATTTATCTTTGATAAATCAATAAAAATGTGACAAATGTTTGTCACTCATCTATAAAAAAAACACAAGATTAATGTTTGTCACTGAGAAACATTATTTTGCTCCAAATGTGTCGTTTCTAATTTTTTTTCTATCAAAAAACTATCCATTTTCATACTTTTAAATATTATTTAATCAATTATAGTACATAACCAATATTTAATAAGTTCAATGAATGTGACAAAAATGTTTTGTAGTAATTGTAAAAAAAAAAAATTGTAGACACAAATATAAGCATATAAAATTTGCAACAGACACGGGAGAATATTTAAATGTCTCTGGACCTATAAAATAAATATTTTATAAGAGTAGTGTACTAATGTTTATATTTTAAAACTTCACTTAATCATTTTTCTTCATGTTATAAAAGTTTATAGTGTAATAGTAAAAAAATGTGTGACTCAAATATATAAGCATATAAAATTTGCAACGGGCACGGACCGTCAAATAAAATTTAATAAATATATTGAGACATAACAAAGAGTATCCACGCGTATAAACATATACGAGTACGTACGGTGCAACTATTTCAACAGATTTCGCATATAAAACAAACAATATTTTATAAAAATATTACACTGATGATAATATTTTTTAAAATTTTGTCAAAAAAATAAATAATATTTTTTAAATTGTTCATAAATTTTTCAAAAAATTATTGTATATATCAACTTTATTTTTCAATACTAATAATTAACGAACCCGTGCGAAGAGAACAAGTGGAGTACTTTGGTGAATTCTTACCTATTACTCCATCCGTCCCATTATATAAGCACCCCTATTTTTTGTACGCATAAGAAAAGTTGGTAATGTAAATATTATGTCTAGTTTGTGTATGAATATTACTAAATTGTCCTTTGTTGTATGTGTATTTTATTTTATTTTTTGTATTCCAATGCAAGTTAGAGTAATAATTAGGAATATATGTAAGGAAAAAAGTAATAAATGCACCTAGTAATTTGTAAAGAGGCTTATATTTTGAGACTAAACTTTTTTTAAAAGAGTGCTTATAATTTGGAACGGAGGAAGTAGTTATTACCTCTGACTTGTTTGGTTTATTAAAAATAGAATTGATTATGATTTTAAAATTAATTTTGGTTTAACAAATTTTAGCTTTTAAATTAAGATAAATATAAATATATCTAAATATAAATTATTTTATTGCAAATATAACTAAACATAAATTATTTTATCTTCAGTTTATTTTTAAACAAATAATATATCTAAACATAAATTAGTTTATCTTCAATTTAATGTTTTCTTGTAATAGTTTTTTTTAAAGTCACTTATTTTTAAAAAAATAATTATTTTTAAGAAAATAACATCTGTTTGTTATTACTTTTAAAATATTTAAAATATAAAAACTGCTAAAAATGATAAAGTGATATTAATAGCTTATTTTGTATAAATATTTTAAGAGGAAAAAGAAAACAAGTGTCAAAAAACTCAGAGGGTGTGGTTGAACGGTCGGGGCTCATCTTCCCTTAACTAAGGGTCGAAGGTTTGATCTTCACCTTGTATACACGGAGCAACTTTAAATTTCTAGGTCAGTTATCCCACCATTTGAGGTGTCTCCAATCTACATATCCTGGCCTTTTTCTCTCTTTAATCTATGCAATTTGTATTGTAACTACAAAAATTATTTAGTTTGAAACTATTATGAGAAATCTTGTACAAAATGTGGATTTCATACGGTTGAATTGAAGTGTTTATTTCACAAGTTCTACTGAATTTTATACACACTATGATGTATGATTAAATTTTTGCTTCCTACAAATCTTAAATGATATCAAAGAGCTCAAGGAAACTATGGAAATGGAAGGCTCTAGAAAATCAATAAGGGGAGAGGAAGTAGAAGAATTGTTGAGAGTCATTAAAGAAATGTTGAGTCAAAGAGATAACTCAATTTCAAATTAATGACATTGATGTTTTGTTACAAAAGTATGTCAAGTAATGATAAGCATTGTATGTTATTTGTATTTATGCAGTAACTATTTGGTGGAAATAACTTTTCATACTCAAGATGTTATGAATAGATTACTTATGCATTGCTAGTATTTCTTTACAGCATATCGAGATTTTAGATAGTGTTATCTAGTGTTGTGTTGACAACAACTTTTGGTTGTTTAGTGTACATATCGTCTTTGCCAATCATCAAATGTTGATTTTGTTATCCTTTATTTTCTCTCTTATTTTTTTGCAATGTTGAACTAATCACGCTCTATACACAGGTTGAAATTTGGCGTCATTGGTAGTATTGATAATTAAGGAATGCGTGTGCTTTTGATTAATATTATTAGATTAATGTTTAAAAACTCTTCATATTTGTTGATATGTAGGGGGTTATTGGATTGAGATTTCGAGGGATTTCAAGGGATTATTTTGACAAAAAAAATCTTGAAGATTTTAAAAGACTTCGTGGGATTATATTAATTTTGAGAGACTTTTTTTAAAAGATATTTTACAATCAAGATTCTTAACACAGAATTTTGTGAAAATTATAATAAAAAAAAAGTTTTGATTAAAAATCTTGATTGAATAACAACGGATTTTGTGGCATTGAAAAAAGAAAAAATAAATCTTAATTGAATAACACAAGACTTTTAAAATCCCTCAAAATCCATTAAAATCCTTCAAAATCTCAATCCAATAACCCCCCGTTAATCAATCAATCTCCATGATTGTTTATTTAGTGACAATTGATTGATGAATTTGTACTTAATCTATATGAGTAAATGAGAATATAAAAAGATACAACTAAATGTATAAAATATAGATAAATATGAAATGAATTTCTCAAGTTGTGAAAACATGATTTATATTTGTAGTGAATTTTAAAAACACAAAAATAAACATAAACTTATAATATTCAATTTAATATTAAGGCGTTTTGTTTAATTATTAATAATATAACCGGTATACATTTAATTTAACAAAATGTTTCAAATAACTTTGATTTGCATATGACTTACAAACCTTTTTATGAGACATAAATTAATATTGTAACATTTATTTTATTTAATATAATTTATTTGTTACTGACAAAATAAAATTATAAAACATAAATATAGATTGTTGTATTTATTTATATTTTTTCTACGAAGATGGCGGCTTTTGTGTATATTGTAGATGTAGATACTCATTTTCATATTATATACTCCCTCTGTCTCTTATTTAATGTCGTTCTAGACATAAATAAAAGGTTTCATAAAGATAGTCGTTTTATAATTTCAATGAAAAATTATTTATTTTTACCAATTTTACCCTCAATTCACATGAAAGTTGCTTTGGACAATTTCTCTTTCCCCATCCCCCCCCTCCCCTCATTTCTCTATAACCCCCTAAAACTCCAAAATACCGTTGAAATTGGGCAAAAAAATGATTTCGGGATCTATAATTGTGACCTACAACCCGAAGCGTAGGCATATCGTATTAGGACAGGCAGCAATAAACCTCCCATGGGCGCGCACACTTCGTGATCTATTTCCCGAAATGAACTTCGGGAAATGAAATCCAAAATACCCATGTTAAATTGACAGACCAAAATAAACCCCCCCACTCGCGTATTATTATACAAAATGAGTTATGAAACCGTTTTATACAAAATAGGATGATTTTATACAAAATGAGTTATGAACAAAATTAATCTAAGATAATTTCTAATCCCACCCCCCAATTCTCTCTGCCCCCCCAAAATTTTTTTTACCCTTATACAAAAACCAATTTGGGGGGGAGAGAGAATTGGGGGGTGGGATTAGAAATTATCTTAGGTTAATTTTGTTCATAACTCATTTTGTATAAAACGGTTTCATAATTCATTTTTCTTCAGAGGAGTATATAACGTAGTAATTCGTGAGCTATAACCCGAAATGAATTTCGGGAAATAGCTCACGAAATGAGCCAAGGGGGGGTCACAAGTGAAGTTCATTTTGGGACGTATAACCCGGAATGAATTTTGGATTATAGATCACGAAGTGCACGCATGGGGGGGTGAAGTTGAAGAATTTTGGGACACAAAACACGAACTATATTTCGAGTTTTAGATCCCAAATTTGTATTAATAAGGGTAAAAAGGGTAGTCAGAGGGGGAAAAAGAAAAATAGAGGGCAATTGAGCAATTTTCGTTGCTATGCATGCCTTTTCATGTTCTCCTTTCCTCTGCCGTGCTTTTTTAACCAACCCCTTTTCTTTTTTAATTTTTATTTTGTTGGTAATAGCAATAGCCAATAGATGTAAGTGAGATGAGTAACTCCAGCCTTAACTACTTTCTAATCAACATAATACAAAGTGACTTTTAATTTTTCTAATATGAGTCTTTTTAATAAAAGATAAGAATAGTTTAGTAAAATTAATATGTTTGTTGACTTTTTTAATATTTTTTTTAATATGTGTGTAAAAACCTTGAAAGATAATTATTTTAAGACAAATGGAGTATATAAATCTAAGAGACATATTTAATACATGAATAATTAGGGAGAGTGAATTCAAGATTTAAGCACGTAGTTGTTTGGAGATGTTATCGATGATTAATATGCATGTAGTTGGTTGGTGATATGATCTTAGTGGTTGATATGTATGACACCAAGAATCATAATTAATATATGTGAATGAAGAAAAATCAATTGTGTATGATTTATTTAATATAGAAAATTTATTTATTTATATAAATGCAATAATATATTTTTTCTGTTTTTTTATCCTTTCTTTAATTAAAATTTGTAACATTTAAATTTTAAAATTAAAAGTAAAATTATCAACTTCAAATTAATTTTAAAATTAAATGCTTGATCAGGAGTATCTAATTTTATTTTATTTTGGTTACAAAAGAGGCCTAGGCCCAGCCAGCAAAAAAGCTAAAAAACGATGACTCTAGAGATAATGATCCCCATAATATCAGCTAGCAACAAAGTCTTCAATCTAGTAGGACACTGCTCATACAAACGAAGTTCAGGTTCATGGTCACAACCCATGTTTGCAAGTGCATCGACACACGAATTTGCCTCCCAATAAGAATGACACACTTTGATCTTCCAACTCAAAGCTAGAAGCCAACGAATTTCTTCAATAAGCCTCCAACCAACAACACTCCCTTTGTTATTGCTATTAAGCGTATTCACAACAACGGTAGAATCTACATAAATTTTAACTTTTGTAGCACCTTTGTCACAAGCAAGACAAAGTCCATCATATACTCCTCAAAGCTCCGCTAGGTAAGCATTACAACGACCCAAATTTCTTGAAAAACCACAAAGCCACTGACCGTCGGAGTTTCTGAGAAGTCCTCTACAACAGCTATAGTTTCTCCTCTACTTGCACCGTCCGTGTTTAAGCAAACCCAACCCTCTTCCGGACGCTGCCAAGAGATATCAACTTCCACCTTTTGTCTAGCTGGTACGACAATGTGCCTAATGTCTACTGTCATATAATAATGAACCCATCTTAGAATAAAAATCCAAAATTGCATAGGACGCGCTTGCAAACTACTACCATGGACCTCCTTGTTGCGCCAACTCCACAAAAAATGGCAACTGGTTGCCCACACACAAGCCCAGCTCCACTCTAAATCACGGCCAAGATCTTGATATAAGTTCATGTTGATCCAGTCACCAAAAGCAGCAGCATAAAATGATCTCTAACATCAGTTTTGAGAAGATTACACCACACACTTTTTGCTAACGGACAATCCCGCAAGACATGCATTGTATCTTCAATAACATTCACACAATGATTACACCACGGCTCACCTAGATGCATCTTGCTTTTACGATAATGTGTAATTAAACGATCGTGTCGAACAAGCCAAATGAAGCTTCTAACACGCTCTGGAACTGTCAACTTCCAGATACAAGACCAATCTGTCGCCCAATCATCATCATTAAAACGACATAGCAACATGTAAGCGGACGAAACTGAAAAATTGCCATCTGTAGTACCGCACCAAGTCCTCATATCATTGTTACTGTCATTGTGAGGTGGCATATATAACAGCAAGAAATTTGGTGATGATGTTGTTAGGAAGCCAAGAATGCAACAAATCAAACCTCCAATCCCCATTAGCGGCCTCCCGAGTGCTTTAGGCTTAGTAACATTCTCCCAACTCACTGCATGATGATATTTTCTACCACCCTATTCTCCCAACTCACTGTATCTAATTTGAATTAACTGAGTGAAGAATCAAAATATTATCACATCATTAATGTTAATTGTATCAATTAATTGAGAGAAGAATCAAAAGTAGCATTAATTAGTTTTCTTTTTTTTGTCGAGACCGAGGTATCCACCGCCGAACGCAGTGAATCCCTCGCTAGATTGGAGGCATCTCGAAGGGTGGGATAGCTGACCCAAAGAAGTAGTATTAATTAGTTTAAAAATTATTAACTTTTACTTATAATGACTAAAATTTAAAGTGTTTTTTTTTTTTATTTATAAATATGACCAGAGGGAGTAGAAGTTATACGGTTGGTTGGTTAAGAAAAGTATAAGAAATAACTAGTGATGAAATATAATCCCACCACACCTCTTCATTTGAATTTACCGAAATTTAATGTCTATCTCTCTAAATTCAATTGTGTTTAGCTCGGCTTATTTTTCTCTCTTTTTTTTCTTCTCTTTAAAAATAGTAAAGAAGGAAAAAATTATGTTTGACTCAATTTCTCTTTATTTTTTACTTCTTTACTTTAATTCTCTTATACTTTTAAGGAGAAATATGGCTAAATACAATTTTATACTTCTCTATTTCATTTGAAAAAATTAGAAAAGTAGAAATTAAGCCGGGCCAAACGGGCACTAAATTGAGTCGAACTTGCAAGCTCTATCATCATACTAACGCTAAATTTACGCTAATATTTTGCATTATCTTTGTAAAGATGAGAATCAACTATTCAGACTCTTTAATTATGATTAATGAATTTTTGTTTTAGTTTGTGTTCTAGACTGGTCAAAGCCCAATACAAACCCATAATCCAGGTCCATTATACGCGGGGACCCGTCTCGGATTCCAAGAGCTTTTCACCTTAAACTACTGTACGCGTCTTAGACGGATGCTTCTAGGCCTTTAACTCTCGACCATTGGATAAACCGGCACAAATCCCAACGGTCAGGATTCCTAGATGGAATCATTCTTATCCACCAAGGCAACGCTTATAAATAGGTGGTTTCACACCACCTCTTGGTACAATTTTTGAACTCTAATTCTCTCCTTGCACACATACTGACTTGAGCGTCAACCCCCCCCCCCCCCCCTTTGTCAAGGAGCTGAGCCACCGTTGCAACCACCATTCACCACCGTAGCATCATTCTTTGGAGTTAAGACTTTGGACCGAATAGAACAGTTTGTCAATGCCGTATCTAAGGAGTGACATTTAGTGGCGTCTCCCGGACCCTAGGTCAGAGGGTGCAAATAATTTAAAATTCGATCGTGAGATAAGTAAAATTTAAAATTTTCAAACATCCATATCAGAACTATAGAAAATCGTTCTGGTTTGTTAAAAATATACGGATAGTGCAAAAATATATGTACCAGACTGTGTTGAAAAACTATTCTGGTAGTTCGTAGAACTTGGACCTTCAATGATAACTAGAGAAGATCTCTCTAAAATCTCCATCACTTTATGATGAACAAGGATTTAAGACCTTAAATTTGTGTTTAGTGGAAAGTAAGAAATACAGAGTCAAGCTCATATGTGGTTAACAATTAGAAGTCATACAGTGGCAAATCATAATATGTATAGAAACGCATAAAGGAAAAAAAATTATACAATACAAACCAAAGTATTCCGGCAACAATTTATTGACAAAGTAACATATATCGGAATAACTTTCAACATGGTCCAAAACACATATTTACACCACATTTATAATGACTTAATTTTTATTTTTACCTTAGATCTTTTTTCTTCTTTTTTTCTCATGAATAAAAAAATATAAATTTGGAAGCCTAAATTTAAACACCTAAATAATTAAAAAAACTGAGAGCCTAAAGCCTAGTCTCACTCACCTTAGACTTAAATTGTCCCAAACTTTATTTTAATAAAATGATCATAAAAATCATTTTTAAAATACAAAAGAAGAATTATTTTTTTAAAAATTAAAACAAACGCACCTATTAATCCAAAAAATAAAAGTAGTAAACTATAGGTTAAATTTGTAGTAAGCTGACAACTCATGTGGACAACCAAAACGTACACTAGTCACTTTAAAACATCAACACAAAAACATGTATTTTGATAGCTAAAATAAACATTACATGAATTTTGTTGCACGAACTGAATTTATCCTTTTTTTTTTTGGTATTAACTGTTAGTTTAATCTAGTTTGTGAGTCAATTCTGGCATCAAGTGGTTCAAGTCCCTAATCGCAGTTGCGGGGGATCGAACCGTGAATTTATCCTTATTTATAACACAATTTTCATTTCATTTCAACTAGAGTACATTTCAGTTATGGAATTTGTTGTTGGTGGTGTCATGCAGTACACAAATACACAACACAAGCAAATTAACCGTTGTGCGTGGCTTTAGTCAAAAAAAACAAAACCGTTGTGGTCTGTGTGCATGAATTGAAATACTTTAATATTAAGATATTAAATATGGACATGCATGACTTTACTATTCTTTTTTTTGGTACGTACTACGTTGATAAAATGCAAACTCATTGAAAATTCTCATACAAAATGGAGTGATCAGATTTTGAATTCTGATCATTGACATCCGACATAACAATTTTTCCATTTTTTACCAATTGAATTAAGATTTATGAACTATTCATTTTACAACGTGCTTAAGTTATTATTATACTAAAATAAAATAAGATGATATTATTATAAGTGTTTTATATATACGTTCGTGAGTGAAGCAACTATCAACTATATATGATAACCAACATAATTTATGATGAGGTACTATTAAAAACAAAGGAAAGTAAGCTATTATCGAACTTTTGCAATATGTTATGCATTTTAACTACATTTTTTGTATTAGTAAAAATTAACTACAATTTTTGTTAATTGATAATAAACAATAACTTAATAAACTCACTTGTTTCCACACCCAATACTAAGGTTTTACGTAGCATTGCTTTTTTAAGCTTTTATTTCTTTCTTTTTTTTGGTATAAAATGGGAAGAAGCATATATTATGAAATACGAACGAAAACTGAAATAAATGTCATAGTTCTTTGTTTTCAGTGAACCTAAGTGAAATATTGAACATGACAAAATACTTATGCAACAAGATATTAAGTAACATATATTAACATTTCCATCGTTCTCAAAAATAAAAAATCATTTCCATTAAATTTTATTTTGATATTACATTTCACGTTTAAATTTTATATATTATATATTTCATAAATAGAATTAGGAGAGCATTTTGTTATGGTTAGAGTATGTGCGTCCGGTCCGTATTTTAACACATTTTGTAGTTTGTAGAGTATGATTTGATGCTTTACAATTTTTTTATGTATAATAATAAAAACATAATTAATTGAGTTAGTGTGATCTTGTGTGAAATGTAGGTCCACTCTTTATTTTTTATTAATACGTGTTGGGACATATAAGCTGATGACAATGACTTTTGACAATTGCATTTGCCCCATCTGAAATTGGGAGATAACAGTGAGAAATTTATATGTAATAATCAACATGTTTAAGGAGCATTCAAATGCATCAAATAAATTTTTAAAAATATGATATCAAGAGACAAATCATTTTTATTTTTGATTAGAAGAGACGAGTATTTATTTTTTGGTACATCTGAAAAATAAATACTCTGAGGGTCTCCCATCGGGATTTGAATCTTTAACTTCTCTCTATCCAACTCATGTTCATCAGCTCTTACTACTAGAGCTATCATTCGGGAACAAGAGACAAGTATCTTTATCTAAGTTATGTTTGGATTGATGGAATTGAATAAAAAGGGGTGAAATTGATTAATATTTCAATGTTTGAATTTAAAAAAATAACAATAGAATGGAATAGATTCCACACATACAACTACTTTTTATCAAATTGTTTCTCTCTAATTTAGAAGGTAAGGGATAATACAAAGAATGCCCAAACAATGGAATGAAAGATTTATTCAATTTTGCTCAATTTCATTTTACTCTATTTTATTCCGCTCCACCTAATTCTACTATATTCTATCCATCCAAATAGACCTAAGTATTTTATATGTTTTGTTCTAAATTCTCCAACTATTATGAATGTTTAGAGGAGTGCTATTATTCTTCTAACATATGGCATTTGAACATTTGTTTGAGATACTTTTCATAGTTTTTTTTTTTATTTTCACTCTTTGGTAACAAAAAGTCTTAGTAGGACAAAGTTTAGTACAAGTTCTAGTATTAAGTGATTACAATATTTTTTTAAATGCAGTTGTAGGAGATCGAATCATAGTTCTTTTTACCAAATCCAACCCCGATCATTATTCGACCAACTAACATTTAGTACTTTTTCATAGACTATCATTATCAATGTAAAACTTTATACACACATAAACCTCATGAACCAACCATTACTATTTACTATCATAGAAGGCATTAATTTTCAAATTATATCAAAATCCTAAAAATATAATTTTTCATGTTAACTTTAATTTGCCAGGTATTATTTTTCATTAGTGAATTTAATCTTCTGGTATTATTTTTTTTCTAGTTTCAAAGTAGTTCTCTAACAACAGTTTTTACATCATATTAGTTGTCTCATTTTTTTTTATTTGAATATTTTCTTTTATGTATATATCTTCTTTAGTTTCCTCAATCACCATATCACACAATTTATTAGTGTTAACATATTTACCCAATGTTGTATCAAGTGTTTTACTGTTAAACCAGTACTATATATATTTCAGATTAACATGCTTAGTAGTATCAGAACTTCAAAAACTTGAATAACAATACTAAAATTATTTTATCCCATATTAATTTTTTTATTTGATCAGTAGAAGGTTTTGCCATGTTTTAATTATCTGTTTTCAGTATTAATTTTTCTTATTGTGCAATGAAAATTATGGATGGGTACCCATTGGTCAATGCACTCACTCCATGGATGGACCACCACTTCACTGGATCCAGCCTCACATATCTCACAGCAAACTGCAAAATAGAAAATACTACCAATTTGTCTAAAACATGCACAGACCCTATGAAAAGTCTCAAAACTTGGACCCAATTGTAGGCCCCACAGTCATACCAAAACTGGCCACCAATTCTAGGCCACAACCACAAACTTGGCAATGTTGCACTCATCATCTCACTCCCTGGTCTGTTTCAACCTACACTCTGTTTCCATGTTGATTACAAGGTTAAAAAAAAAGTTTATAGTTTTTACCATTGAAAAATGCCGCTTAGAATTACGCTCTCCCCCAAATTTGTGATCACAATTTAAATCTTTTAGCATTCGACCCCCCTAGGAAGTTGTTACCAGCTCCCGACTGAGCTGAAACATCGTGCTGAAAGGGGCAATCGGAACCATTCCTGCACCCCCTTGAGCTATTAAAGTAAATGCATTGTTTCTTGCTTTTGAATTTCACCTCCCCTTGATTATTGTTATTTACTGATTTCTTATCTTGAAAGTTACTACGTCGGGTACCTATTTGTGAGTCCAGCTTATCTTGTCCATCTGCACCATGTTGCCTAATGAGATTTTTATAATAGTTGGCATCCTTCTTTACAGCAGATGCTGAACCTGTACTGGTTTGATAAGGCTTTGTACTAGCAGTGGTTTGTGTATGGTTCAAAACAGTATGTGAGGTCCTAGTAGAAGGAGGCAATAGAACTGTGCTTTGTTCACTAGAAGACATGGAAGCAAAAGCATAAGATGCAGATCGCTTCACCCCAGGAGCCAGATATGAATCTGGCCTAGGCTGCGAATTTAATGCAGTTGGCATTCCGTTTGACATGTGAAAACCGTTGTTGACAGGTCTGGGCATATGAGGTGCAGCAGGTGTAGATGTGGGCATATGAGGTGTAGCAGGTGTAGGTGTGGGCACAAAAACAGAAGGGGATACTGGTTTACTGGATGCGGGCCTAGACAAAGGAACTGATGCAGTTGCTGGCTTATCATGTGAAGAAGTCACGATTGAATAAGACGGAGTTGCAGGAGCAAACATAGTTGCTGGCTTACCAGATGTAGGATTCAAAGATGAAACTGATGGAGTTGTAGGCTTCAAACCAGAAAAACCCACAGAACTAGTGTGTGTATTCCTAGAAGCTGCGACCTCAGGTGTAGATGTAAACAAAGGAACTGATGAGGTAGCAGCATTCAATCCAGAAGTGGCTGTAACCACGGAATTTGAGAATGAACTTACAGTGGTGGCTGGGACTCCATGTTCACGGATTAAACTCTCAATCATTTTCGGGTCATTCAATATTTTAACCAGTAGATCCATATCAATTAAGCTTCCTTGCTCATTACTCTTCAGGATGGCTGCCACAACATCAGAGGCTGCTGCTATGTCAGCTACCGAACCAGAACCAGCTATGGGCATTACACAAGCATCCGAGATGGTACGAGAGGAAGTAGCTACTGAACCAGAAGATGCCCCAGCTATGGGTATTACACAAGCATCCGAGATGGTACGAGAGGAAGTAGCTACCGAACCAGAAGATGCCCCAGCTATGGGCATTAAACAAGCATCCGAGGAGATGGTACGAGAGGAAGTAGCTACCGAACCAGAAGATGCCCCAGCTATGGGCATTAAACAAGCATCCGAGGAGATGGTACGAGAGGAAGTAGTTCCTGAGGTATATTTATGCAGGTCCTGTGACTGGTCATTGGGGTGAGGGTTCACTGCTTCCGCCATGTACTCTTCCTCCTCGATGGGAATGAGAGGGATGATAGGAGTATTGTTATCATCATAATCTTCCTCTTCTACATCCAAAGAAACAGAAGGGCTACATACCCAATCGCAAGTCAACAACGTTACTAACAAGAGAAAATGAAACAACAAAAAGCTTTCTTAAATAATTCCACATTTTACCTAGGCGGAATAGCTGAGTGTCGGGGATAAACTGCTTCAAGCACTCTTAATTCTCTCCGCTTCTGAAATATTTTCTCCCTACTTTCTTCACCAGCTGCAACTCGCCAAGTCCGACTCAAATCAAACTGTATTGAAGAATAAAGAAATCAAAATAGTGACAAAACAATATGAAACAATCAATTAAAGAAAATAGATTATGGAAGATAATAGTTCAGCGAACAAAATTACTATATGAAATATATATTGCTAGCCCCTACAATAACAAGCAGTTGAGAATTACCGGGGGAGGGCATTCCCATTTTATCTTTGGAATGCGGGAGAATTCAACATTTGATTGGTTCAGGAAATGACTGCTTTCAAACCCAGGAGGTAAATCAGCAGATTCATTGGTACCAGAAGCCTTTCCTTCTAGATTACCTTGTGGTTTCAGCCCAACTTTTGATGGGTAATCATCAGACAAGAACAATTTTACCTGTCAGGTTAAATCAATATTAGTACTAAAAGAGAAAGTCTACGTCACAAATAGGATCAAATGAAAGCTTACAAGACTACATACATAAAAGCTGTGACAAAAATATTTATACATTATAACTGTCTATAAATCCGAATATAAGAAATACTATTTAACAGAGTAAACACACGCAACAGACCAAATTAGACACATGATAATGCACAGAAATACACATTTTTAAATGGGTTGCAACTGCAGAAGGTAAGGCAGAGAACAGAGAGACATGAGTTGTTGGCAATGTCATGGGTTCTAAAAAAGCGAATAGACATAGATGTAAGGAGTTTGGGGGCTTTGTATTGTTTGAGAGAGAAAGGAGAAAATAATAGCAGCTATAGGTATCAGCTGATGCACCATACAGCATTTTGCTCCGTAATTCCTTTTGCCTTTGAATACCTTTTATCCCTCAAACTTCAAGCCCCCAACAGTCAAATCCATCAATATATTTCATCATAAATAATGGCATTAAATGGAAAAGGCACAGAACACAAAAAAAAAAAAAAAACCAATGTTTTGTGCCAAATATCAGTATGCATGGGCTTATTTCAGAGCTATGCCTTCTTCCAAATTCAGTGAATGCCTTTTTTATGCATTTAGCCAGGTATTTTTCAATAACAATAACAAATTAGAACATTTGGTAGATTGCCATCCTGATCATTCGATAAGAAAAATGCTTTTACCCAGAAATTCAACAATTTTTCCTATTGTGAGCATAGCATGCAGATATCAAATCCATCAACAAAATGTATAATAGGTCCAATACTGATAACAATATTGAAACAACCTGCATTTAAGCCTTTCCTCGACATTTGCGATACCAATATGAACACAGTAATCAAAATCTCAATCTGGTGTAAGATAATATGATTTACGATCTTGGGAACTTGGAGATCCCAACCACAGTTTAACCCGCAGTCTAGCGGGAATGCAATCCTTGCATGCATAACAGTAAGATTGAACAAGTTTTGGTAATCCAAGGGCTTGATCAGCAATTGGTTGCGGGTCCCAATAGATTTTCCGCAATACAGGATCATATCATTTTCAGCAAAACAAGGGCCTGATCAGCCAGCAACTGTTTACGGGTGAGGTTTAGCAACCCGGTAGTTAAAAGCCTTTAATTTCTGGGTGTAAATAGAAACCCTAAAGCCTAATAACGAACATCCTGACCCGTAAGCATCACAATGTGTTCTACCCTATGCATCTCTTCTTGATAGTTAAAAAGACGGTGTTATTTGGAGTTGTTGTGCTGTATTTTTAAGTACTTTAGCTTAAGAAGTTAAATCCTGACATATGAGTTGTGTACGGCCTTATGGATTTTGGATTTAAGTTTGATTAAGTGTTTGTAAATGGTAATGATTGCGTAGTTTTTTCTTATTTAGAATATTTTACATGCATTTATACGATTTAACTCCCCTTCCCGGTCCTAAATAAAATCAAGGTTTGTATTTTCTAGGATATAAATGGCATGCAAATAATAACCTAGCTTAATTATAATACACTTTAGCACAAGTATGATTACAAAACAATCAGATGGAGAAAAAACATCTTGTCAAATTGAGCATAATATGAAGTTACCATTTGAAGTAGGCTATTAATAAACGCATAATAATATGATACAGCAAATAAACTCGTGTTTAGGTAAAAGTTAAAGAACTCCAAGTTCCCTGCACGCAGAGCATCATTATCACAAAAAAAGAGCTATAACCAACAAAAAAATTCTACGTAATAGGTCCACGGTGGCATGGCTGATATAATTCAGCTATTAATTTTATAATTAAATATTTCAAACAAATAGAATGTCTGCATCCCAAGTTGACCTGATACATCTAAGTTTATGCTTCTAAGTAGGAAAATAGAGTCGAAGTGCATACATCTTGATTTTTAGAGTCGGAGGGCAGACCCACTCTAGGGCAGGGATGTGTCATGGCACCCCACAAAATTTTATTCTTTTTAATAGATATATAT
This sequence comes from Trifolium dubium, assembly GCA_951804385.1. Taxonomy (NCBI): domain Eukaryota; kingdom Viridiplantae; phylum Streptophyta; class Magnoliopsida; order Fabales; family Fabaceae; genus Trifolium; species Trifolium dubium. Next base: position 23,165,582 of record OX638073.1, read on the forward strand.
ATATTGTATTAAAAGTATTTTATCTATATATTATAAGTTTCTCCAAATTTTATCTATATATTATATTTAAGGTAGTTTATTATTGAAAAGATGCGATGAGAAGAATCGAACCCGCGCGCGTGAGGTAAAAGGAAGCGATTTTACCACTAAACCAAGAAGCGAATTTGTTCTTTACATTAAATGCTAATACTTATTATATATATCGCTGATTTATCACGTGCTCCACTGGTTCCACCTTCTAAATTGTCGCTGATTTATCACGTGCAACTTCTAAAATTTCAGTCAAGATTCATTCACCACGTGCTCCTTATATTGCAATAACTTTCCTTGCTTTCTTATCATTCTAACTTGTGACGTATATAGCTTAGGTTTTGTTTTATGATGCTTACGACTTTATTATTCTGTCAATCCTAACATATAAATATTATATCCACCAATTTATATCAGTATCATTTCATATAATTCAATCATTTTTATTGTGCTTTTGAATATTACTGTTCGATATGACTTACGATTCAAAAACTAGTTTGGCAACTAAGAATCGTGCGTGATTCGAGAACTATAGTTAGAAACCCTCCACGGTTTTCAAATATTATCTACGTCTGATTTGTCCGATTAGCCAAACCCTCAACAGTTTTCTCTAGCTCTGCCAATGCTCCTAGATTTGTTTCGTAAATTTAATCACTAACCATAATTCAAAAGCCATATCACTAACTTTTTATGTTTCATATTAAGAAGATAAAGATTGCATCAGTCCTAAATCCTAATCAACAACTCTTCAGTATCTTTCGATAATTAAAATATAGCTTAGAGTTAAATTAAAGTTAAATTTTTTAAACATCATCTTAAATGCATTATGATCTCTGAATTTACTGTAAATCAAGCTAATATCAAAGTACTTAAGATTCAATAATTTTTAAGATATTTTCTTATTAACTAATATCGAAAGGACAGAATTGCAAAATGCATGAAATTGGTTCTTCCATCATGTTAGTGAAGAGTCACAAATTAGTTCCTTGGCATTTGCAGTGTCAGTATCAAGTTCGATTATTATAAACAAAATTAAAGTTAAAAAAATTACTTTGATTTGGTTATATGAAAGTAATGTCCCCTATTTCTACAATAATAATCGGATTATGAAAGTGATTAAATCACGAAGAACATAAGAAATGAAGAAATAAAGAAAAATACCTGACAGAGATTGGAACCAGTAGCCCAAGAAACCCTATTAGATTTCCTACCACGCTTCTTCATAGATGGATCGATTGAAGAATGGAGAAAGAAAAGATTGGGAATATGAATCGCGATAGCGCAGCAGAGAGAGAAGGGAAATGATTTGAAGAAGAAGAAGAAAAGAAAACCCTAAAAAGTGAAAGAGAAAGAGGCGATGGGAAAAAAGAAGAAGTGTTTATATATTATTGTGTGACGTTGGGTGGATGCAGGAAAATAGGGAAAAAATAAAAAAGTTGTAATAATAATAATCTTAATCTTAAAATCTTAATAGGGTGAGATGAGATGAGATGGGAGTGAAACAGCACAGCACAGAGATGGAAATGTATTGTGATGATTGTGTGTTTGGCTGCGGCGTCGGTTAGTGGTATGTGTTGTGTTGGATAAGTTGGTGGGTGGCCACAAGAGCCAGCCAAGATGGCCCATACCATCAACTTCAAACCACGTCACTTGCACACTTGATGATACCAGTACGGTACGACCAATGTCATTTTTATTTTCTTTTAAAATTACTAGATTCACAATCATATGTGAATAGATAGTTACATTAAAAATTAATTATTTGTTTTTTGGTACATTGGAATATAAACATTAAAAAATGTACATAATAGTAAATTTAAACTACTTAGAAAACACAACCATACGTCTAGAAGTCATAGCTCAATTGGCAAAAAATGTCAAAATTACTAGGCCGGACGTTCATGATCTGGGTTCGAATCTTGGTCATTCCATTTATGTGTGTAAGTTTATTGGTGACTTTGTCATCTCGTTTATGTACCAAAAAAAAACTCAACCATACCAAAAAAAATTAAACTACTTAGAGCACTTTTAGCGTTGGTGCATTAAGAGCATCTTTATCTCTAGATACTTAAACTGAGGTTTTTAACAATATTCATGTGAGTCTTACTGTATCACATAAAATTAAGTAACTTCGACAAATTTTGTTTTATCCACAGATTCTTATTTTAAGATTCTTAACACTATTCAATATGGCCCACAATATTACATATATTCTTTGTATTTTTCTGAATGAAAGTGACATAAACATTATTTTTATTTTAAAGATCAACTTTTGAATGATTCTTGCATAAGAATATTTTCTTAGAAATAAGAATTAAGGATTTTCATGTGTACTCTCTTTAGTGGCAAAAGAATTTAAGTATCAAGTACTTAAAATAAGAATTTGGCTAAAAATCTTGCAATAAAGTTGCTCTAAGTGCCAAGTTTTTACACAACACGGTAGTAATAAGACCATATACAATGGTTGTGAAATGCTATGTTGAATGAGAGAATAAACAACAAAATCTGCTGCAATGGTTTGTTGAAAGGTGAGAGAAGATGAGCCAAATAAACACAGTTGAGCCTGACACAGGACCACACGCGGCAAGCATTCATTGGCCAAAAAAAGGCGCGTGTAGAACACGCGCGGAATGGGCGAGTGGCAGCAGGTCCTCGCGGAGAGAGATGATTCTTGTGAAATAAGCTTGCCATGTGTCATTCAACGATTGGTTTCTGAGATTTTTTTATTTCTTTATCTTTAAACTCAATTATTTCATTGCAAATTATTTTTTTATTTTTTTATTTTTTTACCAAAGTTCGTAATTTTTTCTCCTCTATAAATAGAGACTTTGTTCATTTGATTTGGACACAGAAAAAAAACTCAAATTTTTCACTAGCTTAATCATATTATTAGTGTTAATTTTGAAGTTTAAATCTTTTTTTTAGTAAAATAAATCCCAATAATCATTTCAACGCCCAAAAATCTTCTAATAGATTTTTCAACAAATAAATTATTTAAATAAATTTTATTAAGTGTTTATTATTTTAATTTAATTTTAATCGATAATTGTAATTTTATTTAATAATAAAAACAAAAATTTAAATTTAAATAAGAATATGAAATAAAAAGTGGTGGGGTAGAGAAAGTGGTGGGGTAGAGTGTTGAATGAAAAAACTATTGGAGAGGATAAAAGTTGAATGTGTGTTGAGAGATGATGTGGAGTGTAAAAAGTGAGAAAAATGAGTGTTAAGAGATAAAACCGGTCTAAGAAACCTCCATTGTAGAGCATATGAGTTGGCAAGTGGTGCATTAAGTTACTCTTCATGTCAACTAATTTACTAACGGCAACTATTAATCTTTAAGCATAAAATGTTATTATATTATATCATTCAACCTAAGATATATATGGCTCATCCTACAATCAATCAACATTTACAAATAAAAATATAAATATGTGAGGTCAAGTTTTAGTTCTTTATAAACAATCATCGTTAAAGTAAAAACTACTAAAATCAACTATAAAATTTTAAAATCACACAAATCACTTTGGGCCCACTGATGTAGTATCAAAAGTAAGTATAGTTTTATCGTATCCACAGGGACTGATGCGATATCGTAGCCGTTCAACAATTAATATAATTTCAAGTATAGAGGTTTTAAGATATTTGTTTAAAGTGATAAGTAAAATAACGGTAAATGATAAAAAGATTAACAGAGAGATAAAATTGCTGGGATTTAACTTCACTACCTTAATCGTACGTATCCTCTTAATCAGTTATATAAATCTTAGTTATTTATCAAAATTATCACGTATCGCTCACGTACGTGTCCGTGTCCAGATCACGACGAGAGTCCCGTTTATATCTATTAACCCCCGATGTCTCGGGTGACTAATCAATACACCGGCTTTACCGTATTGTTTACACTCCGATGTCTCGGATGAATACACAACACAATAACATTAAGATTCGATACTATTTGTGAATATTAAACCCAAATCTATGTCTAGAGTTTAGAGTTTAATAGATATTATCCTAGATCATTGATTCAAAAGGTATATGTCTATAACAATTCAAATCTAAAGATAAAACATGTAAATCAAAGATAACATCAACTTTGATAAATAAACTAAAATTCATACAACACCATGATCATCAAGAACACATACTCACAAAATAGCCAACCTAATCCCAACAAAAGAGAAATTAGCCCTTCATTTTCATGAGAACTTTACAAAGATTAAGAAGAAAAGAGATGAACAAACATAGCAATGATGATGTCTCAACTATTGTAGTGCATTCACCTTCAAATCTCCTTGAATCTTGCTCCTTGGTGTTCCTCTCTGTTTTTCGTACTGTTTGGATCTTGGGAGAGGTGAGTTCTTCTTAAAAAAATCTGTTTTGAAGTCTATTTATAGCAAATCTGACTTTTCAAGCTCGCTGGGCGATAGGATGTTTCTTCATCTGTGGGTTTTCTAACACGTGTCCTCATCAAACCGCCACAGCTCGCTGGGCCACCAAAAGCTCGCTGGGCGAGCTCAGCTCGCCAGAGGTCGCCAGGCCGCGAGCAATTCTGCTTCCGTCGCCAGGTGGTCGCTCAGCCACGGGTCGCCTGGCTAGCCAGAGCTGGCTCAGCCACGGTGACAGCAACTGATTTTTCTGCATTTTTCTGTTTTGACCGCACTTTGAGCTCGCTTAGCCCGAATGCTGAACTTCATTTCACTCTTCATTTGTCAAGATTCACAAGGCAAGCACAAATGCCTACAAAATGGTTGAGATTAGGTACAAAAAACACAATTTGGCTATTTTCTAACAAAACATAATATCTACATCTTAGTTGGAGTTTTGATATGAAATTGTATTTAAAACAAGTCAATAAGTGCCTAAATTGTATATGAGATTTTACTACTTTTTGGCACTTATCAACTCTCCCCAACTTAAAACTTTGTTTGTCCTCAAACAAAAGTCCAAAACAAACTTTCACAACATGGCTCAAACATCTTTAGTGCTTAATTCATTCAAGCTTTGCAATCAACCAAAAACTTTTAAATTCTTTCAATTCTGCATGATTCAATTTGCTGCAAGTTCAAAATCAAGCATTCATAATCATCAAAGAATCAAAGCATGAATGTGAAATAGTTTCAAGATTCAAGTAAGATTTCAAGCTTTCCAAATCAACAAGATAATCAACTAGAATCACAATCCTCACAAGTGTTTCAACTCAAAGGTGGAGTGTTTCTCTCAATCCAAACAATGTGTTCACAACAAATCAATTCAAACATCCATCTTAGCATAATCACAAAACATGCTATCAATCATGGATCACTAAGGACTTTCTTAAGCTTGTAATGGGGCTAGGCTACAAGAAATCATTGTTTTTCTTTGGATTCAAAGAGCCTAAGGATGAGAGAGCATAATTCTTGAGTATTTTCATCACATAAGCTATTCACCCTCTTTCACTTTCCCCATTCTTTTCTTTTGGTGATTCTTTTGTTTTGACACAATCTCTATTCATTGATTTTTCTTTTGTAACACATTTTTTTTTTTTATTTTTAATTTGTGTGTCAAATGACTTTCAATGTTTTTTTTTTTTTTTTTTTTTTTCTTTTTGAATCACCATCTTCAACATTTCATATTTCTCAACTACTTCTTCCTTTTCTCACCCAAATAACCTTTTTCTCCCCAACTTGTTTTCAACCCTACATAAACTCAATGCTCAATCATCCTAAGACAAGGGTTAAGACATTGTTTTTCCTTTTTATGGTTCAAGGGTTCACAACAAACAAATTTTTAAAAATAAATATTTTTGGCTCAAAGGGGGTGCAAGGGATCACACTCTCACAAAGGTAGGTTATATTTGGCCAAAGTAGTTGCACTCAATTAGAAAAATGGCCTTGATCATATCCATGACATCAAACACATCAAGTAATAGCAAGATTCAGTTAAAATCAACAGAGTTAAACACAATTGTCGGCTCTCAAATATATAAACAATGGAAGGTTCACACAATCTCACCCGGCTAGGTCTATGTGATTCATAATCAATTAATCATGTTAAGAAGGAATGAATGAATGAAATCAAATTGAATAAAGCTACTTAGTTCAAAATCATCCTATAATTCAAAGACAATCACAAAAACTTGACCTCAAAAATAGCAATTGAAAACATCATTCTAATCATGCATTTGAATTTGATCAATCATAAGCCTAAACTTTTCAATTCATATGCACATTTAGCAATCACAAAAGTCTAAACCATGTTTGTTCACAAAAATTCAGTCACACTTTGCAATGAAACATAAAACATGAATTTAAATGACTGAAACAATAAAATGTCACTGTATATGGCGTGCTTTAATCCTCTGCTTCTGCTCTTCTTTCTTTTCAACAATTATGGACTGTCCTCATGCCAAGAAAAATGAAGTTCTTCCTGCATTTACAACATGGTAAACATACAGCCCTATGCTTTTGTCAGAATTTCCAAAAGCTCTGATAACCTCGCTGAGCGAGAAAAGTCTCGCTGAGCGACCATAGCAGAAACAGGATTTCAAGTGAAATTCACACCAGTTCAAACTTTTTGCTTCCAAAAGTGACATAGACACATAAAACAAAAACTATTATACAAATGATAAATAAAAAATGCATGAAATAAAAGCTAAGAAAAGAAAATTGGGTTGCCTCCCAACAAGCGCTTCTTTAACGTCACTAGCTTGACGCCTGATTCGTTAGGGTGGCCAAAATGAGACGGAAAGCACATCATCCGTCTTTTTCCTTTGGTTAGGGAGGAATTCCATGAACTTAAGATATAGATGTTGCGGAGTCCATATCCTCCTCAATTCTTTCATATTGAACAAGGCACATATTTCATCTATGACCCGATCAATCTCCACCTTGTTTTCAGTTTCCTTCTCTTGCTCACATGATTTTTCCTTGTCAAATAATCCTTCATTTTTCTCTGCATCCTTCATCACTTCTTCATTATCAACAGTGTCATCCTCCTTGATACTTGGCCATTCTTGAGGAATTTCAACTTCATGTGGTGTCTCTGTTTCTTCCACGACTACACCACATCCTTTAGACAATATTTCTTCCTCAGTTTTTTCAACACCTTTAACACTCTCTCCACATTTCTCATTCTTTGTAAGAATGTTATCTTTCTCATCAAAAGTGGTTGGAGTGTTGGTTTGAAATGTTCCTCCTTGATTATCATTATTGACTAACAATTTAGCTAACTGACCAAGTTGATTCTCAAGATTTTTTAATGCAACATTATTCTTTTCCTGATATTGTTGATTTTGTAGGTTCTGCTGCATCTGCATTTCCATAAATTTCATCATGGTATCCCTCAATCTAGCCTCTGTGTTACCTTCTAACCCCATAGTTGATTGCTCATTTGATTCAAAAGGGTAATAATATGGAGTCTGCACATAATTTTCAAAAGGATACTGTTGATATGAATCATACTCATCTGGAGTATAGAAGTTGTTATAACCACGATCAGTCATGGTTCTGCTTGTGATGGGGACTCTGAAAAGGATTGAACTTAACAAGAAAATTCTACTTTGACTAGCAAAGAAGGATTAGTACAAGCAAAACTATACAAGAAAAATAAATATGTACAAATACTTAAAAGAATATAAATTGTTGCAATGCTCCAATATCTAAACACCAATCCCCGGCAACGGCGCCATTTTGATGTAGTATCAAAAGTAAGTATAGTTTTATCGTATCCACAGGGACTGATGCGATATCGTAGCCGTTCAACAATTAATATAATTTCAAGTATAGAGGTTTTAAGATATTTGTTTAAAGTGATAAGTAAAATAACGGTAAATGATAAAAAGATTAACAGAGAGATAAAATTGCTGGGATTTAACTTCCCTACCTTAATCGTACGTATCCTCTTAATCAGTTATATAAATCTTAGTTATTTATCAAAATTATCACGTATCGCTCACGTACGTGTCCGTGTCCAGATCACGACGAGAGTCCCGTTTATATCTATTAACCCCCGATGTCTCGGGTGACTAATCAATACACCGGCTTTACCGTATTGTTTACACTCCGATGTCTCGGATGAATACACAACACAATAACATTAAGATTCGATACTATTTGTGAATATTAAACCCAAATCTATGTCTAGAGTTTAGAGTTTAATAGATATTATCCTAGATCATTGATTCAAAAGGTATATGTCTATAACAATTCAAATCTAAAGATAAAACATGTAAATCAAAGATAACATCAACTTTGATAAATAAACTAAAATTCATACAACACCATGATCATCAAGAACACATACTCACAAAATAGCCAACCTAATCCCAACAAAAGAGAAATTAGCCCTTCATTTTCATGAGAACTTTACAAAGATTAAGAAGAAAAGAGATGAACAAACATAGCAATGATGATGTCTCAACTATTGTAGTGCATTCACCTTCAAATCTCCTTGAATCTTGCTCCTTGGTGTTCCTCTCTGTTTTTCGTACTGTTTGGATCTTGGGAGAGGTGAGTTCTTCTTAAAAAAATCTGTTTTGAAGTCTATTTATAGCAAATCTGACTTTTCAAGCTCGCTGGGCGAGCTACCCTCGCTGGGCGATAGGATGTTTCTTCATCTGTGGGTTTTCTAACACGTGTCCTCATCAAACCGCCACAGCTCGCTGGGCCACCAAAAGCTCGCTGGGCGAGCTCAGCTCGCCAGAGGTCGCCAGGCCGCGAGCAATTCTGCTTCCGTCGCCAGGTGGTCGCTCAGCCACGGGTCGCCTGGCTAGCCAGAGCTGGCTCAGCCACGGTGACAGCAACTGATTTTTCTGCATTTTTCTGTTTTGACCGCACTTTGAGCTCGCTTAGCCCGAATGCTGAACTTCATTTCACTCTTCATTTGTCAAGATTCACAAGGCAAGCACAAATGCCTACAAAATGGTTGAGATTAGGTACAAAAAACACAATTTGGCTATTTTCTAACAAAACATAATATCTACATCTTAGTTGGAGTTTTGATATGAAATTGTATTTAAAACAAGTCAATAAGTGCCTAAATTGTATATGAGATTTTACTACTTTTTGGCACTTATCACCCACGAAAAATAACTTAGTTCACCCACTAAAGATGTTCTTAGAGCAATTTTAGTGGTAGTTGCTAAAAGGCCCGTTGTTCATAAAACACGGAAACTATTAGTCAATGACCATTGAAGTGAAGATGATGTGGTATGTGGTGCATTAACTATTAGAGTAAGACAACTATTTAATGTAACTCAAATGGTAAGAGTTGAGTAACATATAGGCTAGATAAAGGAAAGTTGAGGGAGCAATTACCTCAAAAAATAATAATTATTATTGTTAGATTGAATATTTTCATATGGGTTTGAGGAAAACTTTTAGTTATTTGTGAGTATTAAGTAAGTGTTTCGTATAAAGATAAAAGAAAATATCTTAAGGTTTTATAAAAAAAAAGATTGATTTTATATTATATTTGTCATTTTTTCTACACACAAAAAGAACTAGAGTGAGGTGTGCGTAGAAAAAGTGACAAATATAATATGAAATTCATACAAACAATTGTGTTTGAGATTAGATTGGAGTGAGGTGTTCGTTTAATTTATTTATTTGACATAGTTTGATTTATTTTTATCAAAACATATGAAACTTCAAGGAACAACAATTAGTTTAAATATTTAATTAGAATAAAAAAGCTTTGCAAAAAATTTAAAAATAAATTTCTATAAATTTTTTTTTGTAAAATATTATAAAAATCGAGTTAGAAAAAATAAATCTCCTCAAAAAATAATAAAGTAGATTTCTATAAATATTATAAAAATTGAATTATTGTTGTTAATGAGATTCAAAAACAAACCTTAAATTAAAAAAAATCTATATGAAAAAAAATTAGAGAAGCTCGAGCGAGTAATTTTTCAATGATAAAGACAATACTATTAATGTTTAACATTTTTAAATAAAAAATATATTTAGCCAAAAAACAAAACATTGTTAATATAAAAATATACTACCTTCGTTCCTTTTTACTTGTCGTTTTACAAAAAAATATTTGTTCCTTTTTATTTGTCGTTTTAGCAATTTAGGTTATATTTTGACTATGATATCCTCCTTCTTATTTTATTGACTAAATTTTGTTAATTGTTTTTGTTGAAACAATAAAATCTTTTTTATTGTATACAAATTTTGTTTGTTTTTAAATAAAGTTTGTTACAATTTTTTTGAAAATAGATAATGTTTGTGAAAAAAAAGGAATTTATTGGTGGATTAAAAATATAATATATTTAAAAAAAGGCATATTAGGAAAATAAGATGCAAAAATATACCCCTTCTATTTTAGTGTTTTTTTTCTAAAACGACAAGTAAAAAGGAACGGAAGTAGTATAAAAGTTAATGACATGTCATTAATGACTATGATATATCAGAAAAAAATACCCAAAAATGGGGTGGGGACCAAATTTTTAAAAAAATTAAAATAGGGGATTAGAAACTTGATTTTTAAAATGAGGGGACTAAAACATAAGATTTTTTAAATTAGGGGACTAAAAATACATTTAAATCAATTTTATGAGAATAAATAAAAATATTTTAAAAATAGTTTTTTCTCTTATAATTTACGACATAAAAATTAGTTTTTTTCATTTATAATTATAATTTGGGACGGAGGAAGTAATATGAAAATGACTAAAGAGATTATTTTGGTACTTAATTCTTGAAAGTTGAATAGAGGAAAAAAAAAGCCCTCATTTCTCATTAGGCTTCGTTTAGCCAAACTTTTTTTAAGAGTAAAAGTTGTTTTAAGCTAAAAAATAATAAAAAGAGTTTTACAAATAAATTAAAAGTTGTTTGGTATTTTTTTTTGTATTTACAAGCTTTTTTTTTGTGTATTTCAAACTAAAATATTTTGATATAGTTTGTACTTTGTACTTATCTTTTATTTACATAGTGTATTTTGATTTTTTTTTTGTCGAAACAAATCTCTATATTTTCTATATTAGTATTAAACCAGTTTTTTTAATAAGAGCTTCATAAAATATGTCTTTGGCCCTACTTATGACTTAAAAGAGAAGTAAAGCTAAAACAAAACTAGGTCAACCGGACACTTAGGGCTCGTTTGATCCATCTTTTTTTAAGAGTAAAAACTTCTTTACGATTTATTTATTTTTGACTAAAAGTAAACTTCATTCGTTCAAAATCAAAGAATACATCATATAACACAAATTCAAGATCGCTAAAAACTAAAAAAGATGAATCTGCGAACAAACTCACAGCATCCAAGTTAATAGCATACAACAGCAAAATGCCTACAAATATGACAAAATTAGAGCTTTACAAAATAAAGTAATAAAAAGAGTAAAAGTAATAAAAAAAAGCTTTACAAAATAAGTAAAAGTTGTTTGGTAAATTTTTTTGTATTTAAAAGTACAGTATATTTTTTGTCAAAAAAATATATTTTAATCTTAAATATTTTTTTACCTAAAAAAAAGCTAAAATATTTTGATATAGTTTGTACTTGTCTTAGTTGTACATGGTGTATTTTGTATCATAAAAAAAAATTGATTTGTATTGTAAAAAAAAAAAACTGATTATTGTAACAAACTTTGCAAAAGGTCAACATCAACATGTTAGCAATTTCACTAGCAAGGACACCGTCCTCCCTAAACCTCAACATGTTTTGGCGAGTGCTCCGTTTAATAAAATTGTTCAGGGTATGAAAGTCACTTTCGACATGACACCAAGACAGAAAGTAGTTTTCAGGTGTTTACGAGCTGCTCATGCTTAGAATTTTCTTTTAGCTTTTCCCATTGATCAGTTAGGTCGGCATATGTCGTCGATAGAGTATCGTACCATCCTGCGATATCGTTTCATGATTCATTTATTTCCTATTGATGAAGTATGTCCAATTTGTCGCAAGACATGCTTGGACTCATTTGGGGAACATGCAGTTCATTGCAAGGAACTTCTAGGCTTTAAATATAGGCATGACTTTCTGAGAGATGTGCTTTATGATATATTTAGACGGACGGGATTATTTGTAAAAAAAGAGGCGCATGTGAACTTCTTAACTGACTCACAAGAAGGAAGATCAACACTTAGGCCAGCAGACATTTTGATGTATGGATGTGTAGGAGGAAAACATCCGTGCGGAGAATTGACTTGGGTTTCTCCACTTGTGGGATTGGGGACTCACAATTTCATTGTGGGACAAGTGGCCTTCAAGAAAAAACGTGTTTTAACAAAGAATTTTTTTTTAAAAAGTTTCAGATGATAAATTGGTCTCACAAGTTTATCTTAAAATGTCGTTTTAAGGCTTTGGTTGAAACAAATATCTATATTTTCTTCATTAGTATTAAACCACTTTTTTTAATAAGATCTTCATCAAATATGTGTTTGACACTACTTATGACTTATAAGAAAAATAAAACTAAAATAAAGTTTGGTCAAACAAGCACTTAGACTTCGTTTGACTCAGTTTTTTTAAGAGTAAAACTATTTAAGCTTAAAAGTAAAAATTATTTAGTGATTTTTTATATTTGAAAATACTTATTTTTTTTGTGTTTTAAACTAAAATATTTTAATATAAATTATAATTTATATTTTGTATTTATCTTCATTTTATATAATATATATATTTTTTTTGTCGAGATAAATCTCTATAATTTTTTATTAAATTAAGCCCCCTTAATTGTACCGCATTAACATTGGAAAAACTAGAGCCGTCAAAATGGGCCGGGCCGCATGGGCCGGGCAGTTATGCCCGAAAAAACACCGGACTCGAACTTGAAAATGTATACTTAAATTATCATCAGGGTTTTTTAGTCTGGTCCGAATTTACCCGTTAAAAATATGGGCTTACTTGCATGGCCCATAGGCGGCTCGTTAGCCCGCATATATGAACTTTTTTTTTTTTTAGACACAATTCAAATCCAAGTATTACAAAATAGTCACAAAATTATAATTATCTTTAATTATGCTCATTTATGTTTTTTTGTATGATATTTTGATTGTAAATTATAATTGTATTGTTTATTTTGAAAATTTATTTGAATTTATTTCATGTTATTTGATTGATTGATAACTTTTTTGAATAATGTAAACATATTTGTATTATATTTAAAATGTTTAATTTTTTTCTATTATAAAATTGTTTTTTTATAGTGAAAAAAAAAATAGTCAAATTCGGGCCGAGTTTATCCGAAAGCCCGTTAGCCCATAAAGGACCGGGCTCAGACACTAATTTTTTAACTTATTTTTTATTCTGGGTATTTAACCCGGCCCGACGAAACCCGTCCCTGTCTGGGCCGAGCCGAAATGGGCCAGGCCGCCCTTTTTGACTGCTCTAGGAAAAACCCAGCCTTCACTTCACTTTGAATACTCAGCTTCAATTGGCACTCAATAGATTACTCACTCTTTACTGAATATTCATCATGAAAACTCGGCTTGCTCATTCATCTTCCAAATCCACAACCCCTAAAAACACACCGCCGGTGAGAAAATCCGCCGGAGAATCTCCCGCCGCAAACCGCACACCTCCTGCCAAGAAGATGGAGACATCGCCCGCAACCATTCCGGATCAATCTCGTAAGTTCAACTCTTTCGTTTCTCAAACTGTTTCAATTCGATAAGAAAATCATCAATACCATAAACATTATAATCCAGATTTCATTTTTAGATACATGTGCACTATTTATATAACTTACTTTGACGATATATTTCTATTAATTTATAATAGTGAATATTAACATATAAGATGTTATTTAATTTTGTCTCGATGAATATTATTCAAATATATCTTTTTTATATTCTTTTATAATACATAAATAAAGATTTTAGTCGTCAAAAATATGCATTGACATTTGTGCAGTAGTCAATTGTGACGGTTAAAAAGGAACGGAGAGAGTAGTTTGTATGAAATTATAAATTGTGACAGTTTAAGATGAATTTGTTAGGTTGAAATTTTGTGTCGATGTCTCTAAATATTCATTGATTTTGATTGGAACTACTTAGTTGCTAAATAGTAAATAGTGAAATATAGATGTAAATTTCTACATGACATGCAACATGAGAGGATTTTTTACTCTTGCGGTATGTTCATGTTTGTAATGTGATTCTATTGAAAGTATAGAGGATTGTTTTTCGTTTTAGCATGTGTTCTTTGATTGTGCAATAGAGAAGCAGAACCTGTTAGTTAGTGCTACCACTGCGAAATCGGTAAAGAGGAAAACACCAATGAAACCGAGAACAAAAGTGGTTGCGGCCATTCCAAATTTGGAAGAGCAGTTGGAGGCAGAAATTGATGAAACTACAAATGTAGATAATAATGAGGCTGTAGAGAGAGTGGAAGAAGCTGGAAATGTTACAGACATTGATGGAGATAATATTGTAAGTGAGAAAGAACAAGAAGGAGAGAAAGGAAAAGAAGAGTTGAACCAACACAAAAGAGAGAAAGAAATGGAAGAGTTTAAAACACAAGAAGGAGAAAAAGGAACGGAAGAGTTGAAAGAACAGGAAGAAAAGAAAGGAAAAGAAGATTTTGAGGATCATAAAGGAGAGAAGGGAAAGGAAGTGTTAAAAGAACAAGTAGGAGAGAAAGAAAAAGAAGAATCGAAAGAACGTGAAGGAGAGAAAGGAAAGGAAGAGTTTAAAGTAGAGGAGATAGAAAAAGCAAAAGGAGAGGAAATAAACATTATTGGTCATGAAGAGCACTCTAGTGTAGAAGTACAAGCCAAGCTGCAAAAAGATGTTGATCCCAAAAATTATGGCGTTGAAGGGCCAAAGAGTGATGAATTGATAGGTCTTGGAGAACAAGGGAGGGTGGAGCTGGAGGAGGAAGATCTAGAGGAAGATCCAGAAGAAGATCCGGTGGAAGATCCAGAAGATCCGGAGGAACCTCCCAAAAAAACTGAGACGTTGGATGAAGAGCACATGGAATTTGAAGCCATTGCACAACAGCGAAAGATTAGGAAAGAGCATGAGATATTTGTTGGTGGATTGGATCGTGAGACTACTGAGGAAGATCTGAAGAAGGCTTTTCATAGGATTGGGGAGGTAGTAGAAGTCAGGTTGCATAAAAATTCTTCAACAAATAAAAATAAGGGCTATGCTCTTGTGAAGTTTGCTAATAAGGAGCATGCAAAGAAAGCTTTGTCCGAAATGAGGAACCCTGTTGTATGTTTCTTTTCTTATTGTTAATTTCCCTGATGTTGTACTCCCGAGACTTTGCATTGTTGTTTGACCTCCCATTTTTACAGATACATGGAAAACGATGTGGCACCGCTCCTAGTGAGGATAATGACACATTATTCTTGGGAAATATTTGCAATACATGGACAAAAGAAATTGTAAGTGTCTAGCAGTTTTTTTCCCCCAATCGTGTAAATTTACTAGCCTGGTTTGTTATCTCATGTCTTTTTAATGCATGGGTTTCAGATTAAACAGAAGCTGAAGGATTATAGTGTCGAAGGGGTTGAAAGCATTACACTTGTACAAGATGCTCAACATGAAGGCTTGAGCCAGAATTTTGCATTCCTTGATTTTTCTTGCCATGCTGATGCTGTGCTTGCATACAAGAGACTTCAAAAGCCTGATGTCATCTTTGGTCATGCTGAGCGAACTGCTAAGGTAGCCTTTGCCGAACCGATACGTGAACCAGACCCAGAGATAATGGCACAAGTGAAGTCTGTGTTTATTAACGGTCTCCCTCTTGACTGGGACAAAGATAATGTGTGGGAGCTGTTGAAATCTTACGGTGAAATTGTAAGAGTTGTTTTGGCGAGGAATATGTCCACAGATAAGAGGAAGGATTATGGATTTGTGGATTTTTCCACACATGAAGCTGCTTTAGCTTGTGTTGAAGGTGTAAATAAATCAGAATTGAGAGATGGGAAATCGAAGGTACATAATCTTTTGCCTTCACTGAGGTTTTACATTTTGCAAGAATTATTCTCTTGTTTCCTTTGCTTTCCTTACTGTGTTTTATTTTAAAGAATTTTCAGTAATATGGGGCAGAGTGGAATGCTATTAATTTTAATTGCCTTTTTTTTAAAAAAAAATAAGAGGATTAAAAAGGAATTTTCACATAATTGATCTCCTTCTTTCCCACTGTCTTCCTCAAAAGCTTGATTTCTGTCATCTTAAAACAGTATTGTGGGCTTACTTTTTGTATCCTAATAATTTATTTTCTTTTTGTTTTGACCTGATCTGGTTGGCCTATTCTTTTGTTAAATAGAGCTCATGCTTTTTGCCATGTTTTTCAGATAAAAGTAAGAGCTAGGCTTTCAAACCCTTTGCCTAAAACGGTGGCTGTCAAGGGTGACACATGTGGTGGCCTCCGCATTGACAAGGCTAGGAGTAAAGCCTACCCAAGATCCGGTAAATAATTTTTTTTATCTTTCCATTAACTTGAAACCTTAATTTTTTGACATGGTTCTGAATTATCCAAACACAATTTCTACAGAAAGGGGTTTTGGGCGGGGGCGGGGAAGACAGCCCATCAACAACAGGGGAAATTTCAACTGGGGCAGGAGTTTCTATCATCATGGGGGGCGCAGTCAAATTGGAAGAATGGGTTTTCGGGACGACCCTGATTTATGTATGCCTCTGGATTCCCATCAGTGGCAATTTGGTCCCCAAGGTAGTTTGTTGAGCTTTTACTTTTTAGCTATATTTTGAGTTGTAGTCTCTTACAAATTACGATATATCAGTGCATTGATGTGATTTTTTTTAATGATCTTAATATTTTACTGTAATGTCAAGCAGGAGCTACGAGGGTTGGAAATTATGCAGGTAGTCGAGGTGGTGTTCCATTTGCTGGTCCACTTAGACATTATCATGATAGAGCATGGTATGGTATCCCTGATGGAGGCCCCAGTGAGCCTATTCCTCCAAGAAGGCCCTACTCTCCAAGTGGACAGTTTTATGGTATCTCTGATGGAAGCCCTGGTGACCCTATTCCTCCAAGAAGGCCCTACACTCCAGGTGGACAGTTTGACATGCCTTTTATGAGAAGGCACGTTGTTGATCCATATCTATATGATGACAATATGCGTGGAATGCGTGGAATCAAACGTCCATTTTATATGACTGTAAGATTTTTTTTATGTTTTCTACTTATGCATGTAGTTGTATTCCCATACAAATATGTTAAAACTCTAAAGACACCTCAAAAATACTAATTAGTTTTAATTGTACTTCTGTTTTTTAGGACCATGAACCTGATTATATGGGGCCTAATAGAATTCGCCCCCGATTTGATTATGCAGATCCATCTATGTTTCACAGTACTCGATACCATGGTCTAAACTTTACTTCCTTTTTCTTTCCTACGTATCTATTATGGTTGTATTTTTGCTAAATTTTTTTAATATATAGATTATGCTGGGGCTGGCAGCAGACCGTACCGACAAGACTATTATGGTTTTGATGTGAGTGAGCATTATTTTTTATTTTTTTATTTTTCAGTATATATAATTTTATTATATTGACGTGTTATGATAATATTCATGTTGCAGCATGGTGGAGGTCCATATTCATCTTTTTATGGAGGCGATATCCCACATTGACACATATATTATTATTAGTGTGAAGAACCCTTTGGTAAGGATTATTTTCATGATATTTATATTTTAATTTGCTTCAGTGGATTAATTTTTGCCTAATGTTTTGTGGCACTTCAATCATGTAGGTGGATCTGGAACTGACAGACTGGCATCTTCAGTTATGAGCATGCAGCCTCTCAAATATGCAATTTTGAAGTTTGTGTATTTTATTTCGTACACACTGCTCTCTTATTCCTATTCCATCTGTTTTGTTTCTATTTATCTATTAGTTCGTAAAGGGGGTATAGACTATAGACTAAGTTTTTTAATCTGTGTGGGATAGGTTATCTCTCAGGTCTTGGAGGAGAAGGTATATATAAGATTTATGTGGAATAGGCTAGATTACATGCATTGACTTAGGTATGATATGACTAGGGACCGGTTTATGAGGATGCTTTGTTAATGTACAGTGTAATGTATGATCAATCAAGTAAAATTTTGGTGGTTGGAAACTGGAGAGTTTATACTTATAGCACCAGAATCAAAATCTTTCAGGTGATAGATTTATATTTTAAGTGATAGTTGAGGCTCTTGCAGTTCTTATGAAGGTTCTGGAGAATCTTCTTACTGCTTGCTTTCACCATTAGGAGCTATAGTATGGTCTAGTAAAGCCTTGCCATATTTTTTTAGTTCTTTGTTTGGGTAGGATCCATTTGAATATTTTTTTCCCCTACCGAAGCATCCTTTTTATGGAAAACTATCTGTTTATTAAAGTTATGGAAGATAAGGCTGGCTTTCAATGGAATGGTGTTCGTAAACGCTGTTATAATTTCATTTGGTTCACTTGGTATGGAATTATAATGTCTGGTGGTGTAGGCATCTTAGGATGTATTAACCTTACTGTTTTAATTGTCAATGCAATTAGGTTTGGATGGTTCTGTGAAGTATATAGTGAACCTCAAATCAAATGGAATCGTAGAAAACAATTTTTATCCATCTTGTGATTAAGATTACTAGGTTGTTCTCTTTGCGTTGTGTGTTTTAGAATATGTTTTATAGTGTATTAGGTAGGTGGTTTGTGCAACGTCATAGGAGTTCTACTCTGGAGTCTGACTCTGGAGTCTGGACTAGATCTAGCAAGGACTAGGACCTGTTTCTTATATAAAATTATTTGGATGAGAGATGTTTGGTTAAGAGAGAGATAGAGACATTTACCAAATGTAGAGCATAAAAAGTTAGAGAATTCTTAGCTCATTATGTCATAACGAATTTAATCAGTGATAATAATTGGCGACTAATGCCCTTGTGAGTTTAGTTCAATTGGTACGGATATTGTACGTAATATGCAGAGATCGGAGTTCGAACTCAAGTACATCCACTTATTCACCTTTAAGGGGTGAAATTCTAGCAATTAGGCTATCTGACCAAAAAAATAATAATAATTGACGCCTAACGTTCCATGCTTATCTGCTTAAACGTTTCCCTCAGAATTAGGAATAAGACTTGGATTTTAGATGTTAGGTGTGCATTGGTTTTGCTAATCAAACATTATATTATCATTTTTCAGTTCTAGGATTTTCAAGTATCAAAAATTGCTTCTCTTTAGTTTTAGAATAGTCAGGCTATATGTAAATTATTTAAGATAGTTGACATTCCTTTCTTTGAGCTTTTATCTTTCTTTCAATCATCATGTTTGTGATATTAGCAAATTATGTAGTGTGGCGAGCTTTGATAAAGACAAGATGATGCTTCTGTATTGAAAAGTGTCCTGAATATATTGAACACATTTTTACTATCATTCTCATTGTGTATGTTAGGGTTAGGGTTATAAACATAAATCTTGGACAAGACTTGTTTTTCTTCTTAGCTTTTTGTCCTTCAGTAATTACTACTAACTATCCATTTTGATTGATTAAAATTAACATAAGTCCCACCAAATCATGTGTTCCATATAAATTTGGTCATGCATGCAGACATATTCAAATGGGACCGGTTGGACCATTTGGTCCGGTAGCTACCATCAAATGATTAATCTCCTTGGAATTGGATGAAAGGAATTGTTACAAGAAAATATGCACATCTTATCTATCAAAAAATCACATGGTACAAGCTAAACAATCTTCTCTGTAAATATAATCTCTTGAAGGTTTAACCTGTGCTAAAGAAAAATTATATACTTAAAATGCATGTTTTAGGCAACTTGGAATTACATTTATGCATTTGATATAGTTAAGTACCACCACTTCAGCATACAAGGTTAACAAGAGAAATTAATCATCAAATAAAATTTTCATATAAGGAAGAAGAAGAAAAATAAACATATAGATTACTACTAAGCTGGCTCTATTATTTTTAAATATAAATTTCTATTCTTCTTTTTCATCGGAAATGAGTAATTTTGAATTATTTTTTGATCCAGAATCACCTACATATCTTTTCCCCTCATTAAATCTAAATTTATATACCACGGTTTCACCGGCTACATATGATCCATACACCTTTTCCATATATTTTTACAAAACCATGTTATTATATTATTATATATCATCAACATCAATCAAACATTCATATTCATATAGTACTACAAATGCCGCAAAGCTAATCTTTTTTTGGTGGGCAAAGTTAATCCCTTTTATGTGTATTTAATGTTTAAATACACATAACCCAATGTCACAATCTAAGCTTGTACTTAAAAATGAGCTTAACTTGTTCTCTTCATCTCTATTACTTTGAAGTAACAACAATGACATGTCTGAGCTTGTTTCATGCCTATAATCTTCTTGGCTCAATTGAGAAGCCACAAACTTGTCAAGAGCCCTCCAATCAGTCATTTTCTCTGTCTTGTTGATGTTGGACAATAATCCATTTTGAAAATCATTATTATTGTTTTGCCTCTTTGGCAAAGGACTTTCTAGCTGAGGGAGATGTACCAATTGTTCTGAATGCATGAAGCTTAATATGGTATCTGCTTCTATCTCTTGTTTGTACATGAAATTTTGAGATGAAATATTCCTATGAGGTTGACTTAAGGTGAGGTTATGAATATGGTCCATCCTTGAGATGATGCCACTTGTTTGTTCATCATATAAGTTGTTTGGATCCCATCTTTCAATAGTCTTTGTTTGGACATTGGTTTTTTTCTTGAATGCTTTGCATACAACCCAACCTTCCTCCTGCAGGGGTACACTCAATTTAGTTTGATAAGAATATGATTACAATATATTAATTATTTGTTTTTTCACAAAATTGTTTCTAATTATTTAAAATTGAAAACGATCATTAATTAGTAGAAAAGTATTTGGTTATACCAATTGAAAGAAAATTTTAAAAAATCATCAAGACATACACATTGTTGATAAACTTGTTTGGTATCACAGTGATTCGCCGTAATTTTTCAAAACCTATAAAGTTCAATTTCTATAAAATCACAATGACCGACTGTGATTTTTACATAGCCACCATGATATCAAACATACACTCGATAAATAACTAAATTATCTACTTGTTTTTCTAGAGAATTGGTTGAAAGAGATTGAAATTTAGAGACTAAGGTAGTATCATATTTGACTTGACATGTCATGTCATGCATCAACTTTTGATGATATTTTGAATGTGAAAAAGGTGAAAGTTCTTTTTATGCGTGTGTTCCCTTTTACCTTTTGCAAAATTTCAGTCTTTTTGGTACATAGAGTAGTAGTCAATCATTTAATTATAAGTCAAACAAACAATAATAAAAGGCATCATCTAAAACTTGAGTTTCTTACATGTTTTTTGAGAAATAACTTTTGCTCCTTTAAGGAATTTTCTTACTCTACGAGAATGTTTGAATGTTACATGACACATGCGCATTCCTCTTTATATTATGGATATGAGGGAGATTGAAATGACTTTCTCCTTTTTTGTCTCTATCATAAGAATAATGTTAAGAACACTCTCTAACACACACCCTCTTTTATTTGTTGAAATTATTGGTCAGATAAAATAATGTGCACTCCATATAGATTTTGCAGGATCCATATATATAAATTTAAACTAATAGAAAAAGTGTATTAAAATGTGTGTCAGAGAGTATGTCAAGAAAGTAAAAGCACAACACTGAAAAGAAAGAATATTTTATATTTAAGAATATTGGTATTCATTAGAATTAGGAAGAGAGAAGAAGTATCATCCTATACTAAAAATATCAACAAATAATTACAAGCTAATATTGACCCCAAAAAAAATAAATTTCTTATGTATCAATAAGCTCTTGAAGCAAGGTTATATAAGAAACAATATTGATTTGTTAATTTTAAACGGCAAAACATACATGCTATATATATGCAACTTGTAAACATTTCAAACAACACACAAGAACCTGAGAACATCATATTTGACATCAAACGTACTTGATGTGAACGTTTGACAAAAAGAAAATGGCAAAAAAAGTATATACAGAAAAGTTAAAGGAGATGCTCATTCTAATTAGTTTATACACTTTTGAAAGTATATATAGTAACTTTTGACTTGTTGCTGGTGAAAATTCTCAAGTACTTAGTAGCAAGAAAGTTTGTACTACGTGCCTTGGTATACACATGTTATGAAAGGCCAAAGTTGTGCTGCCTATAGTATTATTAATACTTTTATCAATATAATAAAATTCTTGTCTCAAATATATATAAACTAATATTTAATCAAGTTTAAACTTAATTAACTTCTCAAATTCAACACATATGGTATATATATATTGAATTGAGCTATATAGTATACTATACTCATGCATTATATGTTTAAGATATATAGTATATATATACTTGCCTGTGGAGGTGCATTTTCTATAGTTTCAAGCCTATACTCATGCATGATCCAATCTGTTTTTTGTCCATTAGGAGCTCTTCCTTTGTAGAAAACAAGAGTCTTCCTCATTCCAATCAATTTTGTTCGTTCATACACCGATTTATCTCTTCCCGTTGCTTTCCAGAATCCTACCATCGTCGCTCTATTCGTTCTTGTCCCCGATGGATATTTCTTGTCTTTGTGACTGAAAAAATAAAACTCATGTTGCTCTTCATTCCCAATTTTGCATATCTCTGTGATCAAATCATTCACAACATATTTTTAAAAACCAATTAAGAAGAAAAATAATTACTAAGATCTAAAACCGGATAATATATTCCATTCAGAACGAATTATAAGCAAAAATTGATCAAGTTATGTACATATTAACAAGTGTTATTTTTTTTAAAAGAATGAAAGGAAGAAGTTGATCGTTACTCATAAAGTCAATGAATCCCTCTTCTTTCCTTATTCTTATATTTCATTCTAAAATATATGAGTTATTTTGAGTTATTTTTTTTCCTAAACAATCCACAGGGAGTATGTTTTTTATCAAGAAACAAAATTAACCCTTAAAACCTTAATAATAATAATAATAATAAAGTTTGATGATCAAAGTGTTTATCTTATGCATTAACTAGTTAACTAATACTATAAATAAATTAAAGGTCTTAAAAAAGTATGCAACTGCGATCAAGGTCGCAACATCATATTTTTTTTGTCTTTGCAACCATGATTAACCTATGTTTAATATTAATTGTACAATTACGATGATCCAATATGATTTTGCAGAAGCTGCAGAATGTAGTTTTTGAAATATCATGATAAATCACTGTAATAGTTTGTGATACCAAACATACACCATAACCGCCATTATTGAATTCGCAAATTGTTATCGTGACCGCGATTCAAATTAAAACTTGATCAAGACTATATATAAATAGTTTGTGTACTGTATAGTATTTACTAAGATGTACCTTGGAGATCCCATGGTTCAATACGATATAGATCAATCTCTTTGATAACATCAAGATCAATCTTTTGAGAAGCTACTTTCTTTCTAAGATAATAACCAACAAGCTCTCCATCAGTTGGATGAAACCTAAATCCAGGTGGGACACATGACTCCATCAATACCAATTAATGGTAGTATACGTAATATTGCTGCATCAAGTTCACCACACCACCATTAATACACTTTCTTCATCATAATCGTTTTTAAATAATTATATTATAAGCTCTTTGCAAGGAAATGTCTCTTATATGGTAATGTGTGAGTGTGAATGTGAATATGTATATGTGTAGATAGAGATAAAGATAGAGAGAGTGTGAAGAGAAGCTAAGAGATAATACTCAAGTGAAGCAAAAAGCTAAAAAGGCAAAAACCCAACAAAAAGAAATAATAAATAATAAAAGCACTCTTATAGTAAAAAAGGTGGCAAGTGTTATAACCATAAACTCATTTTTGGTGGTGGTGAGGGAAATTAATATTCAATAATTAAATATTTCAAATGAGAAAAAGAATAAAAATATATAAGCGCGTGTTGATAAAGAAAAAAGAAAAATTTGAGAAACAATGATTTTCTTCCATGGGTTGAGTTAGTATTAAAAGAATATTATAGGTAGAGAAGAGAGAACAAAATCATGAGAGTTAGGTTTTGGTGAAAAACATGAGGGAAATGGAGGTTATAATAGATGAGTAGTGTTTGTGAAGAGTCCTAAGTAAATGGTACTATAAGAAACGGACAGGTAGAGGGTTGTTTTAATCATGTTGTCTTTGTGTTAGTGAATGGAAGAAATGATTCATCAAGAACGGGGTTCTAATCCATGTTACTGTTAATAA
The DNA here is from genome assembly GCA_951804385.1 of Trifolium dubium. Taxonomy (NCBI): domain Eukaryota; kingdom Viridiplantae; phylum Streptophyta; class Magnoliopsida; order Fabales; family Fabaceae; genus Trifolium; species Trifolium dubium. The sequence continues at coordinate 23,189,782 of OX638073.1, forward strand.
TTATACTTATATATAGTTATACTTATATATCACCAACAAACAATCACAATAATAAAAACTATATTAGTCATGTACCAAAATAAAATAAAAACTACATTAGTCATAGACAACTACATATATATTAGTCATAGATTAATGTGTTAAACTTAAAATCACACACACACACACACTACATATATATATATATATATATATATATATATATATATATATATATATATATATATATATATATATATATATATATATATATATATATATATATATATATATATATATATATATATATGATTATAGGAATTGAATTTGGTCTCAAAGTAAGCAGCTCAAATTAAACAAGAGATTTAGGTCTGGAAAAAGAAAAAAATTTACTAAAGAAAAAATGTCTTTCATAAGTCCCAAACCCATTAGTTAAATGTAGAAAAAATACTTCAAAGAAAAAACATAAAAAGTTTTTGAGAAAAAATATTATAAGTGAGACTACAACTTTACAGTTCCACAAGAATTCAAACAACTACTATAAGCTTTCAATCTTTGTATATTGGAACTTGATGAATTGGTAAAATTTTATTATATACCAACAACGTCTCGCCAAAGATTAAATGTATATATTGGTTTTGTTACTAGTTGAAAAAAAAGTTAAATAAAAATGATTATGATTATTTAATAAATAATTTTAGTTAAAAAAATAAAATCATTTTAGTAAATATTATTTTTATAAATTAAAAGGCCTTAATTTAAAATTTATTTTAGGTCTAATTTAATGTTGGGCCGACTTTAAAGAAGAGAACCTCACAATGTAGTGAATGAAAGTTCGAATTCTTAACTAATAAAAAGATATTTCACATTTAATGTTCGATAATAACTCAAATAGAAATTATCTCTTATAGAGGGAATTGAATCAATTAAAAAACTACTTAAGTTATGAGAATGGTGTGTTGTAAAGAAGTTTGGATCCTCTCCATTTTCAATTATTTCCATTTCTTAACTACTATATAGTTTTAGAAATATAAATGTAAAAGTGACACTAAATGAGGTTAAATCACTTTATGCACCCTACAATATTACAAAAATAGCTATAGTATTGGAGAAATATAAATAATTGAAAATGGAGAAGATTCAACTCGTTGCCAAAGTTGGTATTATATTTTAGTCTTTAAGTCACCCATTTGTTAGAAGTAGTTCAAACACATTAATTTCAAAGCAAGTTCGAAGAACATAAGTAAATATACTTAGAGTTTGAGTCGTCTAATTAGAGATGTCAAATATCCTAATTATTGTTGATAAAAAAGTACTACTTAAGTAGTCTAACCAACATAATGTAAAAAAAAAAAAGTAGTCTAACCAACTCGTCAATAGAACAAATGCATTTTCAAGTAACTTCTGAACCACGTAATTAAGATCAAACAATTTAGATATTAAGACAATCTCAACATTTTAACATAAAATTTTGAAGTTAAATCATTCTTATACTTATACTGTCATGTATTGTTCTGTTTAATAATCTTTCTTATACAGTCATGTACTGTTCTGTCCAGTATTTTTATTTTGCAGATCAAACGGACCGAAAAACAATTTTAACATAAAATTTTGAAATTAAAATCTAAATCGTCCGATCTTAATTGATAAACACAAATTGACGAAATGCACTTAAAACCGATCCCTAATTTTAACCCAAGCTATGTATGGACCAAGCCCAAATGGTAGTAGATCATGACAATTGGGAAGAGAATATAAAACTGTGGAGGTTGAGTTGAGGGCGTGCATGGTGGTGTTGGTGCAATGACGTTATCACAATTGGGGCACGCGTATTTCTCGAAAGAGAAAAGGGTTTGAATGAGTGCAAGAGGCAACAAAAAGAAAGAAAAAGTTGAGGATAGATAGAAACAGAACATGGTACCAAAGTTTGTGTCTCATTCAGGAACCAGGGACTCTGTCTCTCTTGTCTCTTTGTCTACAATTTTCATGGCACAACTAACTACTTTCAAAAATTATGATAATTAGTGCATGTCAGATTATACGGTGCGTTTATCAGAATTATGGTAATAGTATACCATAATTTTGTATAAAATATAATTAATAATTTTGACAAAATTATTATAAATAATTATAACTCTGACATATTTATCGTGATATTAAATATAAAAAGTTTAGTTGTTTTCTGAAATGCATAAAAACTTATTGAAGAATGTTAAACATTGAATTTATAGAATATATATGAGCTTATATATATTCACCTGGTATTCTGGTAATCAAATCAGTATTAGTGGTGAAACGTAGCACAATTAAATGCAATGAAGCTGAGGTGAAGGACAATTGACAAAAAAGAAGATGACAATTATATGTTGAACTATGATGAAAAAGAGAACAACATGATATATCGTTTAATGGGAGAGAGCGATAAGGAAATTTTACCATGTGAGGTAAGGGGAGCTAGCTTGGAAATTAAAGAGTATATATAAAGCACAAAGGGGCGGACTGAAAATACATATTATTTAATTCATTGTTCTTAATTTTACTTTTTCATACTTATGGAAAAAATAAATAATAATTTGACATATTTTAAATGGCGCAGCATGCAACTTGATAATGTAAAATTATTCATATGAATCAACTATTTACATACAATTGAATTAACTAATTAAATTGCAAAAAGGAATAGTAGTTTTTAAAGTTGAAATTGAAGTAACATCAAGTTAGAATATATTCTCTCCGTACCAAAATATATGTCATGTTGAGAAAAACTTTTATACTACAATATATGTCGTTTTACATTACCAATGAAACATTTAATGCTTATCTCTCTTATACTCTTAATTAATTATTTCTCTTTCTTTTTTCAATTCTATAACTTATCTCTCACATATCATTAATGAAGGATAATTTTGTAAAATAACCCATAATTTATCTTTTTCATACAACAATAACATTTCTTAATTTGTGTGATATGCTCAAAACGACATATATCGCGTGTTACAATCCAATTCCTTAATTAGTTACAATCCAATTCCTAGTTAGCTACACCATAATTACCACGTGTTTTCACATGTCCAGTCAAAGCAACTTGAGCAAGTTACTTGGACACCAAGCATCACATTTCCAGGCGCGTTTCACTCGCAGCTGAGACGTATATCGCTTATTGTAAATTTTACTGAATGCAGAAAAATTCTACTTTAAACAATTTAATTAAAACAATTCATAAATTCTCTAATAAATTTTATTCTAGATAATTATTTTGCTCCTATGCTCGGAAAAATACAATGAGATCAAATTCTCATCACAGTCGATATATAAAGTCTCCTTTTAAATTTTGATGGAAATCGAAAACCGTAAAATTTTAAAACAGTGGGTATATCTTGCCCGTTTTCTAAAAATATATAGTAAATTATTTTCAAAATTCCTACGAGACAAAAAATGTTTCAACACTCATTTAAAGCTTATAGAATCATTGTGCCGATTTTTCGAATGTTTAACTAACACGCAGGGACAATCTCAACAAAAATTATGCTAAAATAGACAATTAAACAGAAATCAGATGAACATAAATAGCAAAATACTATTTAGTAGATAAAATTACTATTTCTGCTATTGAAATTCTAGGGGTCTTACATATATCTTTCTTCACTAGGGATAAAAAAATAAATTTTTGAGAAGACGAAAAAGCTTCTCATTTTTATTATGAAAAAATAAATTCAACATTCGCAATATTTTTAAGAACAACGAACCTATTTAATTAATAATTAAATCTCTATCTTTATTATATACATTACCATAGTTCTACTGAACTCTCTCGTGCATTCTCAAGAAAAATTGCTTAGGTGTCATTCAATTAGAACTTCTCTATTATTATTTTTTTGTTTTTATTTTTTGTAGAGATTTTTTTAATCTATGGTTTGTTGTTATATTCCCATTAACAACAATAATTCAATTATTATAATATTTTATATAAATTTACATTTTCATTTTTGAATTAAAACAATTATGGATAACAACAAAAATATATCATTTTACGGATAACAACTACTTTGCTTACACTCTATAACAACAACAACCAAATTACAATATATCTATATTTACAAAAAACATTCATTGGGCAACGTCATTTCACATTACGTAAAAAATTCAACAAAAAATATTCTAAACCCAACCAAAAAATTTTCATCACAACTTTCTTTCAGATATGAAGGCACAAAATTATACTATGATCAAAGATATCAGAACTATTTAAGTCTACTAATATTAGTTGTGTTGTCTGAGTTATCAGGAAGTGGTTAGTTGTTGATCTAAAGAACCCTAAAGTGGTCTTCTCAATAGATTGTATTCTGCTTGATTCTCAGGTGTAAACACGATATATTAATTTTTTTCTCGCCTTTAAATTATTCTCCTCATACCTGAAAATTTTAATTATGCATATATATAATTGTTTATTAATTTTCTTTTTCAAACATTTTGTTAGAACTTATAAAAACATGATTCTCCCCTATTGAAGTATTGAGTCCATTCAGTTCATCTCCATTCATCGCAGACGACCTAAGGAAAATCACACATAGGGGCAATATTCAGACACTTATGGAATGTCAAAAAGTATCACAATTTTCTTCTACAATGTCAGTTTATTTGATTTTTTTTATAATTATGTTTTTTTACTAAAACACTTTGAAAAATATCATTGTGTATTAATTGTAGGAATTAACGTTTATAATCTTGGTAAAAACAGACGCAAATAAGTATTATGAAACAAGTTGAAACAACAATAAAAAAATACTACTTAATTTACATTGATTTATTTTTTAAAAAAATTATGTAGTTTGTTGATATTCAGTTGAATAAATCTATGATAAATGTAGAAAGATCACTGAATGTAGGAGTTTTTTTTTATGAAAAAATGTTGAAGTTTTGTAATATACTAAATTTTCTAATTTTTATAATTTTTTTTGTTTCTGAAGTTTACATGTGGATTAATACGAAACAATTGAAATAAGATGAGAGAATGATGAAAAACAGATATCTTAATTCACACTGTATTTAAAAACAAAAGTATGTAGTCTAGTGAAATTCAGTTGAATAAATCTACGGTAAACATGAGAAGATCACTGAATTGAAAGTTTTTTGTTTTGGTTTTTCTTTTAAAAAAAGGAGTTTTGTAATATTCAATGTTGCCTATTTTTTTTTGAAATTTACATGTGAATTACTACAAACAATTTGAAACAAGGTGAGAGAATGATGGGAAAAGATTTCTTAATTTACACCGTGTTTAACAAAAAATGTAATTTGATGGAATTCAGATGAATAAAACTACAATGAACATGGTAAGATTACTAAATGTGAAATTTTGTTTTTTAATTTACAATGTATTTTTTTAAAAAAAAAATAGTTGATGAGATTCAGTTGAATAAATCTACAGTGCACTTAGAATGATCACAAAACGTGGGTTTTTTTATGATAAAACAATGTGAGAGTTTTGTGATATGCAAGGTTATTTATTTATTTGTATTTATTTTATTGAAATTTACATGTGAATTACTACGAAATAAATTGAAATAAGAAAGTGAGAGAACAATGAGAAAATATATCTTAATTTACACTGCAGTTAAACAAAATGTAGTCTGATGGGACGAAAGAATGTTGAGAGTTTTTTTTTTACTACAAAATGTTGAGAGTTTTGTGATATGCAAGATTGTCTATTTATTTATATTTTTTCTTGAAATTTATATGTGAATCACTAAGAAACAAGTTGAAATAAAGTGAAAGAACAATGAGAAAAAAATATCATAATTTACACTGTATTTTTTAAAAACTTGTAATTTGTGAGATTCACTTGAATAAATCTACAATAAACTTAAAAAAATCACTGAAGTGAGAGTTTTTATTTTTTATGAAATATTGTAACAGTTTTATAGTATGCAAAGTTTTCTTTTTTCTTTTAAATTTTGTTTTGTTCTTAAAATTTACATGTGAATTAATACGAAATAAGTTGAAATAAAGCAATAGAACAATGAAAAAATATATTTTAATTTACACTATATTTTTTAAAATTTATTTGTACTTTTTTGTTGTTCTTGAAATTTACATATGGATTACTAGGAAACAAGTTGAAAGATAACTTAACTTACACTGTATTTAAGAACGATGAGGAAAGATATCTTTAATAAATATACGTAGGAAGATCACAGAATGTGAAAGTTTTTTATTTGACTAAAAAGGGGAGTTTTGTAATGAAAGAACGATGGGAAAAAATATCTTAATTTACATTGTATTTATCTAAAAAATGTAGTTTTATCGAATTCAGATGAATAAATCAACAATAAACGTAGAAATATCACTGATATGAAATTTGTTATTTGTTTATTTATTTATTTTCAAACAAAAAAATATAATTTTTTTTGTGACGAAAAAATGTGGAAGTTTTGTGATATACAAAATTGTCTATTTATTTTGTTTTATTTTGTTCTTGAAATTTACATGTGGATTATAAGAAAACAAGTTGAAATAAGATGGGGAGAGAACAATGACAAAATATATTTTAATTTACACTTTATTTTAAAAGAATGTAGTCTAATGAGATTATGTTGAATAAATATGCAATAAATGTAAGAAGATCACTCAATGTTAAAGTTTTTTTTATCTGTAGTTTTTTTAAAATTTATATGTGATTTACTACGAAATTTTTTGAAACAAAACGAGAGAACGATGAAAAAATATATATTAACTTGCACGATATTTGGAGTAAAAAAATGTAGTTTGATAATGAGATTCAGTTTACTAAATCTATAATAAATGTTAAAAAGTCACATAAGGTTGGAGTGTTCTTTTTTTACGAAAAAATGTGTGTGGTTTGTGATAATAAGGTTATCTATTTCTTTGTATTTGTTTTTTTATAATGTTTAATTTTTTTAATTTTACATTATAACATCTTTTAATAGAATTTGTATACATTATTTAGGGTTTTCTCGCCAATTTCACAGTGTTAACTCTTTATTATGATAACAAAAAGAACTATTTAGTGTATGATACATAGAAATTATGTCATATTGAATCAAGACTAACTATGTAAATTTCAAAATATTAAATTTCATTTTTTTTCTTTAATATTAGTTAAAATGTTACTTCATTATCAACAAATTAAAATGTCACTTCACTTTTTAATATAAAGTTTTATTTTAATAAAATAACTATGTTCTTAGTTCTTACTATTTTTTATAATTTTTTTAAATTGTTTAATTATCGTTAAACTTTTAAGTATTATTAAATATCATTTATACGAATCACAATATTTTTACTTCAATTATTTCTACAAAATAAAAAAACCTTACTCCAATAATGTGTATTTAAGCAACTCCAATATAATATCTCAAATTCACTATTGAATATTAAAATAAATTACTAAAATAATAATTTAAAATAAACTAATAAATAATATTAAAAAAAATAACAATCGTGTGCATGACGCGAGCTAACATATCAGTATTATATATTTCCTATTCAAAAACTATGTAAACCCTTCAACTAAACTTTGTATAGACATGTGTTTATTAACCAATCATTTAGTTACATGTCATATTTCTATGTTATTTATTTTAAATTATATTCAACTCCCACAGCAAAATCGATTCAATGTTGTTAAACTACATACCAATTATGACGGGATAACAAGATTCTACAGTCTAATTACCCACAATCCTCCTCCTTTTACTATGATCACATGCAAATATCACACTAATTTTAATAATTTTCTTAATGGCGTTTTTCATTGGATTACAAACGATTCAGTCGACTACAATTACAACGGTCCAAAACCATAACAATTTAAAATATGACAAGACAATAGAAGATGACAATACATCACTCCAAGTTTAAAGGAAGATGAGTTTTGGAATTAGATTTAGAGACTAAGATTATGGTATGGTTGTGGCTGCCACCAAAGTTATGACAAGACAATAGAAGTTTATATTGCCTAAGTACTAAAATCATGAATTCCTACCCAAAATACTCTTTTTATTATGATCACAGACAAACATACGTCACTCCAAATTTAATAATCTTCTGAACAGCATTTATCATTGGATAATAGATGATCCAGATATCAACAAAGTATGTATATTTCCTACCCAAAATCTTCTTTCTCAATGGTAAAATGATATTATGCATATAAATGAGAAACTTGACCAATTGTGTTTATATAATAAATTATGTCCGACATATATAGTAAATAACATAACAGTCAAAAAGAACATAACATACTAAAAATGATTTATTAATTTTTTTTAAAACTAATTAATTTATTTGACCGAAAAAATTAACCTATGTTTTTTTTGGTATAAATTAACTTATCTATTTATACTATATAATATATACAATTAGCTTATAATAATACATTAAAGTTCTAATTCTAGCCTACTTACAATTACATAATGCTGCATGACATCTTTCTAAAAAAAAATCGGATTCCTTATTAATATTTATTCAAAAAAGAAGTTAAAAAAATTGATTCAAAAGAAAATCCTTTTATGTTTTCGTACTTTAAATATTATATGATTTGGGCATAAATTGTTGTCAAATTAAAAATCCTTATTAATATTATTTTCTTTTTATTTTTTATTTAATATAACGATTTTTCTCTTTGGTTCATTGAATGAAATTTCACCAATATTTATTTGCTATGATTCTCTAGTTTAAGAGTATTTCTTTCAGTTATATAGGTGCTCATCGTTGTACCTCATCAAATTGTATGTCAAGTCATTTAAAGTTATCTTCATCAAACCATTTATTTTATTGATAAAAGAAGGACTCTCGAACCAAATTAAATTGTTGGTGAAAATAAAACACTCATTTGATGTCTACCTTGCTTACTAATATTGCATCACCATTTTTTTAATCCAAAAATTTAAAGTTAAGGAAAGACCAATTCCTCGAGCGAGTTAAAAATAATAGAAATTAGAATTGTAATTAAGTTTAAAAGTTTTTACCTACTAGCTAATTTTTTTTTTTGACTCAACCTACCGGCTAAAGTTGAATATAATTATTTAAGCTTTAACTCATATGGAAGATTCATTCAAGTGGTGCACGATACACCACTACTTGTCAATAACACTATAACAATACTAAATTTATAAAATCTATCGTTGAATTAAAAATTTATATTATAGATCAATTATATAAATTTTTTTTAAAATTAAAAAATTATTTAATATATTATTGAGATTCATTAAATTTAACAATATTCAATAAAAATCCATAAATTATTAAACTTGATATGATTATTGAGAATTCTAAATGAAATGTATAAATGTAACTCTACATATATTGAGATGCAAGTATGCAACAACATCAGTTACAAAGTAAATTATCATTCTTGTGAATATACTTGTTTCGAGTCTCTTCTAAATTCAATCTTTGTGTGTATCAGAATTTCTATCTAACACTCCTATCCCACAAAAATAAAATCATATTAGTATTAGAACCAAAACTAGACTCTCACCTGCGCGATGCGCGGGTTATATAAGTTGTTAGGTGTAACAAAAATTTATTTCATAAAAAAATTTATAATATTAAAAACTTGTGAGATTTTAATAAAAAAATTATAAGATTTTATAATAAAAATGGTAAGACAAATATAATAATATTAATTTTGAAAATATAAAATTAAGCGATAAAATGTAAGACACATGCATTCAATATTAATTAATTTTCAACAATTTTGAAAAACTTCTCGAGCACATTAGAATTACAACACTATTGTCGGTTATTTAATATCTTTAACTATTCTCATAAAGTTACTTTTGATACAAAAACATACTTTTGATCATTCGAATGCATATGAGTCTATTAAAATTTAAAACAAACTCTAGACTATTTAAATAAAACTTTATTTCAGTTTTCAAGTGATAGTGAGAAAGTTCAGTTTTGATATACTGTATTCACCAACTTTTGCAAAAACTTAAAATGAAATAACATATACACAAAATTCTCAAAAATAAGAAACCAGTCAATACTCGTGAAAAAAAAAATAGAAAAAATCATAGACGAACAATTATATCAACAATGAAATCACATTTAAAGAGGATATTAAGCATTTCACAACTATCATCAATATCGAAACATGATTAAAATATAAAAATAAGTTAAAGTAAATTTCTATTATTAGTTAATGGAATGTTAGTCTATTTCAAAAAGGATAAACCTTGAGATACTAACTTTTTTAAAATGATTGATTGCAAGGTCAAAAATAAAACATATCCTTAAAAAATCTAAAAGGTAAAAAAAAAATTAATTAAAAAAATAGTATTAGTAGAAATGTTGAGAAGAGAGAACATCGTGAGAGAGAACGGTGAAGAAAAAGTTGTTATTTTTATCTTAGAAAATGTTGAGAAGTAAACGGAAAAATGTTGAGAAAGTGAAGACAAAATAATATAATTTTTTTGTTCCATGAGAAGTGGATTTTTATTTTTTTTTACTAATAAGAAGTGAAAAAAATTGAGAAATGAGAATTAATATTATTGGTAGTTGAGAGTAATTAATGCTATAGTTTAGGAGGGAAAAAGTAGGGTTAGGTTGTTACGTTGCTAACCTAACAACATTTATAAATAAGAGACATTAGAATTACAACACTATTGTCGGTTATTTAATATCTTTAACTATTCTCATAAAGTTACTTTTGATACAAAAACATACTTTTGATCATTCGAATGCATATGAGTCTATTAAAATTTAAAACAAACTCTAGACTATTTAAATAAAACTTTATTTCAGTTTTCAAGTGATAGTGAGAAAGTTCAGTTTTGATATACTGTATTCACCAACTTTTGCAAAAACTTAAAAAGAAATAACATATACACAAAACTCTCAAAAATAAGAAACCAGTCAATACTCATGAAAAAAAAAGAAAATAGAAAAAATCATAGACGAACAATTATAGCAACAATGAAATCACATTTAAAGAGGATATTAAGCATTTCACAACTATCATCAATATCGAAACATGATTAAAATATAAAAATAAGTTAAAGTAAATTTATATTATTAGTTAATGGAATGTTAGTCTATTTCAAAAAGGATAAACCTTGAGATACTAACTTTTTCAAAATGATTGATTGCAAGGTCAAAAATAAAACATATCCTTAAAAAATCTAAAAGGTAAAAAAAAACATTAATTAAAAAAATAGTATTAGTAGAAATGTTGAGAAGGGAGAACATCGTGAGAGAGAACGGTGAAGAAAAAGTTGTTATTTTTATCCTAGAAAATGTTGAGAAGTAAACGGAAAAATGTTGAGAAAGTAAAGACAAAATAATATGTTTTTTTTGTTCCATGAGAAGTGGATTTTTATTTTTTTTTTACTAATAAGAAGTGAAAAAAATTGAGAAATGAGAATTAATATTATTGGTAGTTGAGAGTAATTAATGCTATAGTTTAGGAGGGAAAAAGTATGGTTAGGTTGTTACGTTGCTAACCTAACAACATTTATAAATAAGAGACATTAGAATTACAACACTATTGTCGGTTATTTAATATCTTTAACTATTCTCATAAAGTTACTTTTGATACAAAAATATACTTTTGATCATTCGAATGCATATGTGTCTATTAAAATTTAAAACAAACTCTAGACTATTTAAATAAAACTTTATTTTAGTTTTCAAGTGATAGTGAGAAAGTTCAGTTTTGATATACTGTATTCACCAACCTTTGCAAAAACTTAAAATGAAATAACATATACACAAAACTCTCAAAAATAAGAAACCAGTCAATACTCATGAAAAAAAAAGAAAATAGAAAAAATCATAGACGAACAATTATAGCAACAATGAAATCACATTTAAAGAGGATATTAAGCATTTCACAACTATCATCAATATCGAATCATGATTAAAATATAAAAATAAGTTAAAGTAAATTTATATTATTAGTTAATAGAATGTTAGTCTATTTCAAAAAGGATAAACCTTGAGATACTAACTTTTTCAAAATGATTGATTGCAAAGTCAAAAATAAAACATATCCTTAAAAAATCTAAAAGGTAAAAAAAAACATTAATTAAAAAAATAGTATTAGTAGAAATGTTGAGAAGGGAGAACATCGTGAGAGAGAACGGTGAAGAAAAAGTTGTTATTTTTATCGTAGAAAATATTGAGAAGTAAACGGAAAAATGTTGAGAAAGTGAAGACAAAATAACATGTTTTTTTTGTTCCATGAGAAGTAGATTTTTATTTTTTTTACTAATAAGAAGTGGAAAAAATTGAGAAATGAGAATTAGTATTATTGGTAGTTGAGAGTAATTAATGCTATAGTTTAGGAGGGAAAAAGTAGGGTTAAGTTGTTGTTAACCTAACAACATTTATAAATAAGAGATGAACCTCGAATCAATCATGTTATTTATTAAAAATTAATATAAGTATAATTGGAAACGTACCTGAATTTTTAATGATCGATTAATGTTGTTGTGGTTTAGTCGTCTTTCAGAACAAATATTCTCTTAATTGTATCTTATTTTGTAATAATGACATGTCAAGATCTCTAAAAACCGTGTGACCTTGGGATCATAACTTATTTATCTTTTTTTTTTGGGACGCAAGCAAACTCAAGGCATTTCATTAATAATTATAGTAGCAATACAATGAGGAATAAAATCAAAAGTAATGCAAGAAGCATGAGATAAAGCTGCCCTAGCAAGCGCGTGGGCGCTACCATTCACTTGTCGCCTAGAAAAAACGACTACAAAGTCGGAGTAATTAGAAAGTAAGGTTCTACAATGGCCAATAAATGAACCATATTCAGAGCAATTTTGCTTATACTTGTGCACATCGTCTACCACCATTTTACAGTCCAATTCAAACACCACTTTGGTATGACCCAATTGAGCTATCCATTCAATTCTTTTGCATAAACCCCACGCCTCAGCCTCAGCTGCCGTGTACATGCCGTTATCATAACAGGACAATGCAGCAATGAAGTCACCTGCTTCATCTCTGAGACATGCTCCCATGCCGTTATTTATCTATACAACATAAAATAGGGTTAACTACTATTGATATTTCTATTTCTATTTCTATTTCTAATCTATCAAAAAAATAAAAATACCCACTAGTCTACTCATAAATCCACTTTAACCAAACTTTAGTAGATCATTTTTAATTGAGCTTAATTTAAACGACAGTTCACAATACATAATTATTCACATATATATAAATATATATAAGAGCATCTATAGCGGAGATATCTAATGAAGTTTCATAGACTAGATTAACTAGACTCTCACTTGTATGATGTACGGATTTTGTAGAACATACTATTTAAAATTCAATATATTTTAAAATTAAATTGCGAACAAACAACAAACATAATGACTATAATTGAAAATGTATTTGTTGATAAATCTTGATTCCGTATTTTCACAGAATTGGGGGAGACGTATCAGTCAAAACGAGGACGAACGAAAGCTAGGGAACTCCCATATCACATGTTGTTTGTCTTTCTCTCCTTAATCTTTTTAGTTGTTCTTGAATTTTCAATTGATTTTATTGGGTGAAATTGGATTGACAAAAACGCACACCAAGTGCTCGATCAAATTTCACAACTATACTTTTAATTGCGATAATTTTCGAACTCGATTGTACAACTTATTGTAAACATTTTGAAAACATAAAAAACTATTATTTTGTGTTGGTTGATCAAATTGCATCGATTTAGTATCATTTTATTATCATCATTTAATGGTGCATACATCTTTTCATTTGATCAAATTAGGTGCAAAATAAATTACCGATCCGTTGGACTTCCACATATTTAATTTGAAAAATCGTCATTTGGATTTTAAATCACTTATTCAACCCCTTTCTAAATGAGTCGCCTAGTAATCTAACATGTATCACATAAGGTATAATTAATATCAGTTTTACTTCCTTTGGAGACAATGATGTGGATATGTTTTAGTCCACGTAGGACGGCGGGGTTTTCGGCGGTGGGTCAGCAGTCATACGGCGAACCACATCATTTAAATTTTAATCGATGAGAGACCTCTTTGTGGAGCCATCCTTCAAAGTCAAACTATATATGTTGATGTTGTATGATTTAAGTGTTTTTAAATTTATAAATATAGTTAATAATGGTTTCTCTGAATCAATATATAAAAATATAATTATCGAATAAATATATTTAAAAGTCAATAAAGTTGCCATTTCAATTTTTATTTTTACATTTTAAAATATAGTGAGGATAATGTATTTGTAAATATTGTTATTTTTGCTTGATTTGTTTCGTTCCTCTTACGTTTTTTATGTTGAAATGAAAATTCTTAGATATTTAACTTATATATTGTTGCATATGGTACCTTTTAGATAAAATTTATTTTGTTTTAGATCAACATAAAAATATGATATGACATAAAATTTTGTTTAAAGAATATTAAATGATACTTAATTAAACTCCGAAGTGCTCACCATGTTGAAATATAGATAATTAGAATTTAGTTTCATTATATTAGTTAGATAGTACATATATATAAGGTAGAAGAAGAATTCATTAGTTAGTTAGTACTTGTTTTCTATTATTTTTAGTACAAACTTCTTAATATTTTCTCTCTTATTTGTCTTGATATGATAATTCTTTACATGATATTAAGAATCATATAATATCACAGAAAAAATAAGATAAAAACTTAAATATTTGTATTTAAAAAAGAGTTTATAAATGAATATGTTTTGGTAGAAATTAATTTTACACTAACATCTAAAATAATTTAAATATTCATACAATTTAGTGTAGAATACTAAGATGATTTGACGAACAAACATATACTATTAAATGATCCTATAAAATTATTTTATATTGTCTATACATATATTATTTTCTTTGAAAATAATAGAAATTATAAAAATAAAAAAGTGAGCGTACAAATGAGCTTACTTTCTTGTAACAAAAAAAAAGAGAGTTTACTTTCTACTAACTAACTAATGGACCTTATTATCTATATTGAAACATTATGTACTTATGTTATCTCTACTATTTTGTCAAAATAATAATAATGTTATTTCTACTATTACTACAATTATTAAGCATGAGAAAATGGAGGACAAAAACACAGCGGAACTGCAAAAGGAGATTTTTGATGGAGTGATGGGTCCTATAAGAATCTTACTTACCCTTTTATATTTATGTTTTGGTTGAGAAATCACCATATTAATTCAAATTTAAGCCTTCAATTTCACTCCCTATTTGTATAGTGTGAATCACAATGCATAGGCTTTTTTTCAAGGGGGGATGAATATGATTGCCTTGCATACCCCTTATACTTATAATTGCTATAATGCTATTTCTATTGGCTAATTCAATTTCATTTCACTTAAAAGAACTTAGACCCCAAAATTTTACTCAAATACACTATGATTAAAATCGATTTTTAGACCCCTTGATGAGATTCCTCTATATATATGCCCCTATTCTACACATTATTTGTGGGATGTGCAATCATAAGCATTAATCAATCTGTGTTTTTTTTTCATTCAATGAGGTAATAATAATTGATCATTATGTTAACCAAGAGTGGATAATTATGCTCACACTCTCTCTTACTAGCTCATTTCTTTTGGTAGGGTATAGGTTAGTGGCTAAAGTTCTACATTTTAAAGGGGAATAAATGAACATATTAATGTTCGAACTCCGATCTCAATATATTAATTACATGCAATATTATATTTATCATCAACTGAGTTAAATTCATAAAACTTTCAGCTGATCTTAATAAAGTTTTGAATATTTTTCTTGATTAGTAAAGTTTTGAAGATTGTGTCATACAAATGAAATTGCCTTAATTATAAAAAAAAAGGTAGAAAATATTAGTGCATTTGCATTGGTCCTCTATTTTTTGCTTGATAATTAAAATTGATATTATATGTAGAAAATAAAGAATAAAGTTTTAAAATTTGTGAAGATAAAATATGATTAAGATAAATGAGACTATTCTGAAGATTTGATAAAATATTAGTGCATTTGTATTGGTCTACTGTTTGTTAGATTTGATAAAATAAGATATTTAAAATATAATCATCTTGTTTTTCTTGAGTTTAGTTGGTTCAATCACCATAGTTTTATCATAGACTTTTCTTTCACCGAAGTTTTATGTTCCATTAGTTTTTTGGTGAAATTTTATGGTTTTTCCTTAGAAAATAACTTTTGCTTTTAAATAAAATAGGAGATAGTATTTTTTATGTTTTGGTCTAGTATCTTTATTTTTGGACACATTTGGTCTAGTATCCTGAAGACTTATTTTTCCTTTACTTATACTAATAATTAATAAATTATAACAGTACTACAAATGATATGTGGAAGCTTTGGTGTGACAAGTTTAATTCGTGTGATGTCTTTGCACACTAATTTATATATTATTTGCTTAACGAAAATTTGGTTCGAATTTTGTGAACAGAAATATTACAAACTTGAGTTAAACTTAATCAATTAATGAGCCAAGTGATTAATGAGCTCTTTCCATAAACAAATTGTAAAAAAAAACTCGAGTTTGGTTGGCCATTTTTATTTACCTTAATGCCAAACTTCAGAGTTTTATATTGAATTTAACTTATTCTTACAAAATCAACATTTAGAGTGAAGATTATTCCCACTTATAACATATTTTCAATCTATCGCTAATGTAATGTGGAAATCTTAACTAGGAGTGATAAAATAGATGGATTAAAGCATTCCATTAAATCCATCTATTAACAATTTGCTCAAAAATCTTTTAAAAAATTCAATCCAATCCATCAATTAAACATAAAGTTCATCAAATTCATCCACTACTTGTATATTTTTAATGGATGAATATTCATCCAATCAATATATTTATTATTCTTACAATGGGTTTTAACAAGGTAATCAAAATCGGACTGAATCGGCCGATTCAATCGGTTGGATCGAGAACTGATCTATTTTCGGTCCGACTAGATACTAAAACCGGTCCGCACTTTCACCGGACAACAAACCTGAAAATCAGAATAAAACTAAAAAAAACCGGACAAACCGGCAGTTTATACAAGTCACATTGGAATTTTTTCTCTTGTTTTTAATAAATCAACACCAATTGTTTTATTTATAGCCCATAGCGGTTTTTTTGTAGTGTTAGACCCAAATATGTTTTATGTAATGCTAGGCCCATAGTAGGTTTTTTTTTTTGGTAAGGCCATAGCATGTTTTTTTATTTACAAACAAAAGAAATTTATCTATACCTATATAAAGAGGATACACTATTTTGGTATGACCTATTTTTATTCCTATTTTACCTTTAATTTCAAATTATTCTCATAACAACCAAATTTGAAGAAATCATCAACAAAAAAATATCAAATTTAAATATAAAATAATAAAAAATATGTATCACACAAACAGGTGCGTTCGTATCACACAAACGTGCCCGTTTGGCCCGCTAGTGCAAATAATAATAATTTTATAAAAGGATGGGGTTGTCTGTGGTGTTCTATGGTGGTTGCTGGCAGAGCTCGGTGCATTTGGTAGGCTCATAACTTCTATTGTTTTTTAGATTTAACAAAATATTACTCCCTCCGTTCATTTTTACTTGTTTGTTTATTTTTAAATAGAGTTTGTTACAATATTTTTAAGAATAGATAATATATGTGAAAAAGTAGGAAATTATTGGTTGATTAAATTTTATTTTTTAAGTCGAGACCGGAGTATCCACCGCCGAACGCAGTGACTAATCCCTCGGACACCTCAAAGGATGGGATAGTTGGCCCAAAGATTTAAAGTTGATTCATACCCAAGGTGATGATCGAACCCTCGACTCTTGGTTAAGGGAGGATGAGTCACAACCGCTCAACCACACCCCTTGGGTTTGGTTGATTAAAAATATGATATATATTTTTAAAAAGGCATAATAGAGGGCCCGTTTGTTACAGATTAAAAAATAAGTGATTTTGACATTAAATAATTTAGAGATTATTGTTTAGAGATTTTACAAAAAATCAGAAGCTATTTTGTGTTTGTTTACCATTAAAAAAATTACTTTTTATCAAAAAATAATCGTTAACTTGTTTGGATGCAACCATATAAAAGTGATTTTGCGTCACAAAATTACTATAAAGTACAATTATCCAAATATAATATATCATATAAAATAAATATATGAAAAATACTCATGTTCTTATTTTTCATTATGGTCATATGACTTTATATGTATAGCTATAGAAATAAAACTAGTTTCTAAATTTTATCTTCTAAAAATAACAAACTAATCCTATAAATTATGAACAGGGTATTATTGAAATATTAGAATAATGTTAAGGATATTTTTGTCTAAAAATTTTTGACACTTGTTTTTTCTTTCCTCTAAAAAAAATCTATAAAAAAAAGCTACTAATATCAGCTTTAGATTTTTAGCAATTTTTAGATTATTTTCAGATTCTGATTATTTTTAAAAGCTATAACAAACAGATGTTATTTTCTTAAAAGTGATTATTTTTTAAAAATAAGTGATTATTTTCTAAAAAAAGCTATAACAAACGGGTACAGAATAATAAGGTGCAATATAATCTATTATACCATTATTCCTATTTTATTTTATTGACTTAATTTTATATAATTTTTTGTTTAAACATTATAATCTTTTTATTATATACAAATTTTGTTTGTTTTTAAATAAAGTTTGTTACAGTATTTTTAGGAATAGATAATATCTGTGAAAAAGTAGAAAAATATTGGTAGATTAAAAATATGATATATATTTAAAAAAAAAGAGTTAAATAGAAAAATAAGGTACAAAACTACACTATCATATTTTGGTTTTTTTTCTTCAAAAATGACAAGTAAAAAGTAACGGAGAGAAAGTACTACCTCCGTTCCTTTTTACTTGTCGTTTTAGGAAAAAAACCAAAATAAGAGGAGTACATTTTTGCCCTTTATTTCTGTCAAAAATTTTTTTGCCCTTTATTTTCCTAGTATGCCCTTTTTTTAAAATATATTATTTTTTTAATTCACCAATAAATTCTTTATTTTTCACAAACATTATCTATTTTTAAAAAAATTGTAATAAACTTTATTTAAAAACAAACAAAATTTGTATACAATAAAAAAGATTTTATTGTTTCAACAAAAACAATTATAAAAAATTTAGTCAATAAAATAAAATAAGAAAGAGAATATAATAGGCAAAATATAACCTAAATTGTTAAAACAACAAGTAAAAAGAAACAAATATTTTTTTTTCTTCTAAAACGACAAGTAAAAAGGAACGGAGGTAGTAGTATATTTGCATTGGTCTAGTTTTTTTGCACTAGTATAAAATAATTTTGCACGAATCATATCATAAAATTGTTTATTCTTTTAAAATCAATTTTACTATACTCAAATTTTTTTTTTTATTGCTCAGACACTCAATTTAAATTACTACATGACATGAAATATAAAAAAATTGGTTTAAAAATATTTAAATTCTATAAAGTTTTGTTAAAAAATTAATTTATATATTTTTTAGGCAAGGAAAAATTAATTTATACCGAGAGAACATATGATTAATCTCTTTCTTAAGATATCAATCGTTAGTTGATTCAGTGGTGATTGACGCTGAATTTAGTATGAAGAACTATGGTTCGATACTCACAATTACGATCGAAAGGAATTGAAATCACTTGATGTTAGAAATAGAATTGACTCATAAATCAAATTAAACTAATGGTTAAAGCAAAAAAAACTCTTTTTAAAGATATTGACAAATTCAAATATTTAGGTTGATATAAAAAATAAAATAAAAAATAAAATATTTAGGAGTGGTGTTATAGAGTTGGCTCAAATTTAATAAGCTAAAATCGAAGGCAGAAAAGAGAACACGCGAAACAAAGAATTACCGATCACAGATCACAGAGAAAGACGAAGAAACAGATCGATCAAAAATGGCTCCATTCAGTGGCGACGAAACTGCTCCTTTCTTCGGCTTCCTCGGTGCCGCCGCTGCTCTCATCTTCTCATGTAAGTATCATCATCCAATTTCATCATCATCATAACAATTCATCAAATCTAATCTCTGATCGTTTTCTTACAGGTATGGGAGCGGCTTACGGCACGGCGAAGAGTGGCGTCGGAGTTGCATCGATGGGAGTGATGAGACCTGAACTTGTTATGAAATCGATTGTTCCGGTTGTTATGGCTGGTGTGTTAGGTATCTACGGTTTGATTATTGCGGTTATTATCAGTACCGGTATTAATCCTAAAGCTAAATCTTATTATCTATTTGATGGTTACGCTCATCTTTCTTCTGGTCTTGCTTGTGGTTTGGCTGGTTTATCTGCTGGTATGGCCATCGGAATCGTCGGTGATGCCGGTGTTAGGTATGAAAAAATTGAATGATGATCATTTGTTAATTGAATTATTTATTTGTTTATGATCTAATTACTGTTTTCTTGTGTTTGATTGAGTTTATTTGGACTTATTTTATGATAGAAGTACTTGATTGATTGAACAAGCAAGTGTAGAATTGATTTTGATGTGTTTGATTGATTTTGATTAGATTTGATTTTGATTTCAAAAGTAATTATAACTTGAATTTGTTACTACCTCCGTCTCACTGTAAGTGTCTCTTTTGAGTATTTTTCTGTCTCAAGTTATTTGTCCCGTTAGAATATCAAGACATTTTATTACTCTTTTTCAAATAAATAACCCTTAGAAACCAGTCCTGGGAATACAACAGTGTTAAATTCTCTTGAGGAAGAGCTTTGTCACCCTTTGTGGTCTTACCCGGCTCGAGGGATTAGTCTCTGCAGTTGCGTGCAGAGGATACCGGGTTTAAACCACAAAAATAAATTACCCTTATTTATTACTTTTCAATTCACTAAACTACTCCACTAAACTATCATTAATACGAGTATTTTAGTAAACAAACTCATTTTATTATTGAAATTAACAAAAATAATCATTTCCTTAAATTAGTGTGAAAAACTCAAAGGGGACACCTATTGTGAGACAGAAGGAGTATTCGACTACTTTTGGTAAAAATCTATTTATTAGTCAAATTCAATTTTTTTCATCGCAGAAACAAATACCATTCATAAGCTACACAAAATTGCTTATAGAAATGGGTTATATAGAGATTATGAGATTTTTTCCCTTGTTTTCTCTTTGATTGTTTTAACATTTAATAAATAAACTCATTTATGATAAGTGCTTAAGTGAGTGATTGGATATGTGGCCGGTCACTTGTTTTCCAATGACGGTTCAACAGGAGTTAACCAAAGCACCAAATTGTAGAAGTGATGATAGAATGTGCGGTCATACGGAATTCTGCTAGTAATTTGCAAATATGTTAATGTGAAAGCTAAACATGTTGAGATATGTGGACAATTGGACATAGGTAGAGTATGAGTCTATATGTAAACTTTTGTGTTGTCATGATTATTTGCATTGGTGTGTTACGTGATTCATGCATTTCATCTGTGGATTTTGATAATCAGTTGCGGTTTACAAAATTTCAATAAAGAAATCACTATTCTTACTTAGTTAACTTGTTCAAAAGTGTTTAGGAATAAAGGTCATTGTTTTTCTATTATTCGTTGAATTAAAAGTCCCAAACTTATTATTGGTATTAGTGTATTACTGTTTTCAATTTTCCAATGCTCTGTTCATTAATATACTGTTTCACGTGTTTGACTCTCTAGTATCTCCCACTCTATACCCATCTAAATAGCTTTTTTCTTTTCAGTTTTTTGTGCAGTTTATTTTCTTTGAGCCCTGAATTATTATGAAGTGAGAAATCGTGATAACCTTTAATTTTTATTGCACTAGATGAAGTATATGGTAAACGGTGAAAGACTATTGCTTTAGTTTAATTGGCTGAAGGAATACATTTTTGTGCAATGTATAAATGTTTTGTGGCGCCAACTAATTAGTCCCTTTATCTGTTGATGATAATTTGTTACAAAATTGGCTGGGAAGTATGGAAGAAAACTTATTGGTTTACTGATATAGACTGAATACATACTTTTTTGTTGTGATAACATCTATTATTGAATGTTTAATTGAGTAGTACAGAACTGCAATCATACTCTATTTATTCGATTATTGGTTTCATTTGATCTTTGGGTATAATCAGTTTGAGAATTCTATTTGGTTAGTTTCAGGCGACACATTATGTGGCCATTTTTCTTCCATCTATCTAGTTGATTCAGAACTTGCTGAATAAATGTATTTAGTTTTAAGCTTCATTTCAATGATTTGATTTTGACTTGCTGATAACTGTCTTTTGTAGAGCAAATGCTCAACAGCCAAAGCTTTTTGTTGGAATGATTCTCATCCTCATTTTTGCTGAGGCGTTGGCGCTATATGGACTCATTGTTGGCATCATCCTCTCTTCCCGTGCTGGCCAATCCAGGGCTGAGTAATGTCATATTTCCCATTGGTCGTGGTTTACAGAGCCACCGATTGTGAATGTCACTGTGGAGAAGGCTTTGGTAATGTTAGTACACTGGTTGCTGCTTGTCATTGTTCATGTTATTCTATTTATTTATTTATGTATTCGTTATAAAATTGAAGTTATCTAGGACCAAGAATAAAGCTTTTCTCTGCGCATCATTAGTTTTGAATTATATATGCTCTGTTAATAGATCAGAGATCTATATTCTTAGACAGATGTTTGTTGTTTTGATTCCAATAACTTGTTAGTGTTGTTTTGTACTCTTAAAAATGTATCTCCCAAAGAACCCAGATTTTTCCTTTATATTATTTTATTCAATATGATCTCTCTGTATGTCTTCTTTTATTTCTGTTTTCTCAGTACGATAGCCATCTTGCACTTGTTTGTGCAGGATGCAAAGTAACCGAATAGTAAAACAGTGAGATCAAAAATAAAATTTAACTTGACACGCGGAAAATTGACCGCGTGCCTCTGTAACACGTGTTGCAGTTGTAATAGTAAGTGCTAAATTGGTAAAAAAAACATGGCTTAAACATACATTTAGTCCCTGTATGTACACCAATTTTTCGTTTTAGTCCCTGTATCGAAAATTTTGACAAAATAGTCCCTGTATTGCGCTTTTTTTTGACGTTGGTCCCTGCCGTCCAATTTCATCCAAGTGGCAAACGTTTTGCCACCTGGACCCTGCCACGTGGCCAAAAAATGTTGCTGACTGGATTAGTGAATGCTAGAGGGACCAAAACCAAAAAATTGAACTGAATGCAGGGACCAAAACCAAAAAATTGAACTGAATGCTAGAGGGACTAAAACCAAAAAATTAAACTAATTGCAAAATGACCCATTTAAACTCTAAATCCCTAAATTGAAATTTGTTTCTCTACTCTTCTCTTCTCATCAATCTTTCAACAGAGAGACTCATTGCTAAAAAAGATTATCCTGATGATTTCCCTTTCAACAATCCCGATCAACAACCGCCCAACCAAGGTGGTTTTCTCGACGCGCTTTCTGATCACGTTGTCAACATTCGCAATGCCTCTCATAATTTCATCAAAAAACTCATCCAAATGGGGCGCAATGATCGACGCAAAGTTGTTTTTGCCATGAAAGTTGGTTTATGAGAAGAGAAGAGAAGAGAAGAGTGGAGAAACAAATTTAAATTTAGGGATTTAGAGTTTAAATGAGTCATTTTGCAATTAGTTTAATTTTTTGGTTTTAATCCCTCTAGTATTCAGTTCAATTTTTTGGTTTTGGTCCCTGCATTCAGTGCAATTTTTTGGTTTTGGTCCCTCTAGCATTCATTAATCCAGTCAGCAACATTTTTTGGCCACGTGGCAGGGTCAGGTGGCAAAAAGTTTGCCACTTGGATGAAATTGGACGGCAGGAACCAACGTAAAAAAAAAAGCGCGATACAAGGACTATTTTGTCAAATTTTTTGATACAGGGGCTAAAACGAAAAATTGATGTACATACAGGGACCAAATGTATGTTTAAGCCAAAAAACATTGTCTTGTATTGAAGGTGTCAACGTTAACGGCGAGTTTTGCAAAATTACTGCAACAATGATTTAATGACGAGTTTTGCCAAATTACCGCGACAATGATTTAAAGTGCAGTTTTTGTTATAACAACAGTAGTACATCATGATTTGCAAAATTATCAAATGCGTCATTGTCATTCTTTCCTTTGTTGCATTAGACTCAATTAGTGTTTGTGAACATATTAGTTTGATAATCATCCAAAGTGAGTAGAATTTTGGTGGCTTGTAAAAGGAGTCATTGTCATTCTTTCCTTTGTTGCATTAGACTCAATTGGTGTTTGTGAACATATTAGTTTGATAAACATCCAAAGTGAGTAGAATTTTGGTGGCTTGTAAAAGGAGTTTGACCAGTAAAATGATTGTTTGGTCTGATTTTTTCTTTTTGACATTTGATATTTGACATTTAAACAAACAATAAAATGGCCCCTTTTTCTCTCCTTTTCGACCGATGGTAGACTTCAATGGTCTCTCACGTCACATAAGAGGATTCATTCAGTACAACGTGGTACATTTTGCTAGACAGCTCTACCTTGTTGAACAATACAAATACAATTTTCATAAGCTGATATTTTCTTCATTCATGGTGTATAAAAGATGATTAAAAGAAGATCACTTGTTAAAAATTTGTTACAAGTTGTATCATGCAACAAATCAGTCTCACAATTTTATTATTATTTCAAGCCTTCCATATACAACATAGTTTTGGATAGGTTTGAATACATACACAAATAAATACATAGATTAACAAATAACAACAATGCTCTGTACCTTTCCCCTGTTTTGTGGAACAAGCACTTTTCTGATCTTATTACATACAAAACAAGTAAGTTATTTCTCCACCTTGTTTGAACATTAGAAACAACTTAAAACGCAAAGTTCATCATGTCCATGCTCAAGCTTCGCATCATAACATTTTCCATGAATCCACACTTGTTAGAAACAGTCCTCTTAAAACTCTGACCTCTTGCCTTGAAAGAGCATGCAGCAGAAGAAATGGGCACTATTGGGATATTCTCACAGTTGCAAAGTTCTATCATGTACCCATCAGGGTCATGGAAGAACACCTGCTCCACTTTGATTCCTTCATCTTCTACCAAAGCTGTAACATATTTCATCCCCATATCTTCCAGCCTGCTTTTCACAAGCCCAACATCTGTACACTGCACAAAACCAAATTGCAAACACTTCAAGTAATTAGTTCACCTCAAAGTTCAAACATAATCTATGTGCTCACTTAAATTAGTAGGTGTTATTTATTGAGTTGCCTAATTGATTTTGCTTATTCATATCTAGTCATATGTGACTAGATTTAAAACTTGTTGGGACCGTCCCTGTGAGATTAATTCAATTGGCAGTGATATCATATTTTATATGCAGGGCTGAAGTTCGAACTTTTGGGCACCCCACTTATTCACCTTAAGGGTGAATTTCTATCCATTAAGCTACTTGATAAAAAAAAAACTTATTGGGACTAGAATATATAGCAATTGCGATTGACACATATAGTTGGACCATATGCTCACTCATTGGGATCTTAGTTCGTGTCCGGAATTTTACGATTGATAGATTATACATAAATTTCATTGTAAATCTTCAACATACTTGATGCATCTCCCTCACCTTGCATACGAATGTGTCCCCTCCTATCTAATATTTTTCATAAAAAATAAAAGAGTAGAAATATTAATTACTTGGAATGATATATGGTTGTCTTTGGGATTAATGGGTCGTGATTCAATCATAGGGGCATCAAATTCATCATAGTTTGGATTCTCAAGTAGGTGTATTCCAAAACCATAGTTATACAACCTACACAAAAACAAAACAAAAAAACTGTAACGTATTAAATACTTGTTCAAACAAAATAATGCACATAAACATTCATAAACAAAATGGAAATGAAAGACCAAAAGTTAGTTCGTTCATTGAGACTGAACTTGGTACAATTGGATGTCCCACAACTGTATTTGGGAAGGAGCTGAAACCACTTGATAACTCCCGAACCGAATTAGTCGGTCAAGTGGGCCAGATAGTGGTAATGGAAAATAAAAAATGGAAATGAAGCAAAATAGCTAGGAACTAACCAAGCTCCATTGAATTTGAAAGAGGAAGGGCGTTTGATGAGACCAAAACCCAAGATTTCCTCATAAAACCTCATAGAATCCAAAACTGATCTGCACAATACAGAAACATGATTCAATGAGAGAAGGGGTAGTGCTCCATAGCTGCCAACTTCCTTAATCTCCATGTTCATAGCTATCTTTGAACACTTCACTCACTCAGCTAAACTTTTTAAGTTGTTAGTAGCTATGAAGTGAATGTTAATCTCATTTGCTAGGTTGTTTCCTATATATATCACTATATCAGAAACTTCATAATGAAAATTTTCTTGTACTTGTGAGTAGGAGTTTTCCTGGAAAGTTCTTTAGTTCGAATTTTCATTAAAGGAAACACACTTACTATGGCGCATTTCATATAGGATAAAAAAACAACAATGTATGAATAAAGTAATATTAACCCTCAATTTAATTATAAAGTATCATGATTCCTCTAATTTAGTCCCTAAAATATATAAAATATATTTTTTTTTACATCAAAGGCTCAAACTACATTATTCAAGTTGTAAATAAAAAGTTATGTTAGTCCCTAGCATCTTAGTAACAAATTTATATAATTTAGTGATTGTTTATACATTTACATATTAAAGGTTGCTTTTCATCTCTGACATTGCTCATACTAAAACAAGTACTACCAAAAAATATCTTCTGATAAGATTTGTATTATTGTAAAATATCTATAAAATTTGCACTATATAAAATTTATATAGCCACACCGGCCCAAGCTCAAATTTTTTTTAAAAAAAATATGATAATATTATAAATTATTTTAGTCATTCTATATAAATATTAATTTTGAGTTTTTTATTGATGAACTCTCGGTATAGATATTAGTTTAAATATTAGTGTAAATAATAGTAGTTTATAGTTTATTGTTTGTAATTTCAAGTCTTCCATATACATAGAATATTATTTTAAGTTATATAAATTAATTTTATAATAATCAACTTTAACTTTGCTTGTCAAAAAATAGTGGATAACTAATTGAATTTGTAGTATGGGGTAAAATTAGCGATGAAACTAGCATAAAAATAAGAAATGACATAAAAAATATTTAATTTTTTCAAGTAACAAAATATGGGTAAAATTGAAATAAAAATCTATAAGTTATAAGCTTATTGAGTTAGTTTATCAAGGTAAACTATAAGCTAGAATAATTTTGGATTTTTTATATTTCGGTCCAAGTGGGAATCTTGTGAAGTATCAAACAATAGTGATATAGTGATATGCATGATTTAGAAGATATTCAATAAGTTACAGTCTTTTTTATTCAATAGAAATTTTGTGGTTTTTTTAATATACTTTGTTGGTTTCTTTTATTTAATAGGAATTTTCTAATTTGTTGGTTTGTTATTGTTCATTTTTAAATCATCAAAATGATTTTTTTTTCATGTGATACATAATTTTTTTAGCCCCACTAATAATTGATGTTTGAGTCCGTCCCTGACTATTTAGAGAAAACTCCCTATAATATTGTACTACCGACAGGGGGCGGTCCAGAGGCAGGGTAAACAGGCCCATAACTTTGGGGCTCAATTTTTTTGGGGCCTCCATTTTTTTCTTCAGGTCTATCATTAGTAAAATGGGATAAGTCTTATATCCGCACATTACATACTATAAAGTGCACGATAGTGCAATGGTAAATTCTTCCCTTAAAAATAGTTGGTGCGGAACCCTTCTTGGCAACATTTTTATTTTTTATTTTAAATTGTAGCATGTCATATGGGAGAAATTAAAAATCTATATTTTGACCAATCGTTAGTTAGTTCAGTAGTGATTGACGGTGAACTTGGTAGGGAGAACTATTGTTCGATCCCCCCGCAACAGTGATCTGGAGGAGGCTGAAACCACTTGATGCCAGAACTTACCCCCGAACTACATTAAACTGGTGGCGAAAACCAAAAAAAATTTATCTATATTTTGTTATTTCTTTGAGAATAAAAAATTAATTTTTAAAATTTAGTTTCAATTTTGTTAAAAACACTATTAATTTTTAATGATGTTCTTTTTTTTTACGATAAATATATGAATTTTTTATAATCATTTTTATGAGGGTCCATTTTTTATTATTTAAAAAAATTATATTTTTCATTAAGTTGTCCATTTTTATTATTTGCCATGAACCTCCAAAAAATCGGAAACGATACTGATTACCGAGAGTTATCTCCCTGTAGATGGGGGGAACATAGGAAATTCTAATCAATTTAAGTGGCGAAGAACAATAATTCTTATATATTTTGAGGGTTGTATTGGAGAGATATTAAAAACTCAATTTAGAATTTGTTCAATTATGGATGGGTAGGAGCAGTGGCGGAGCCACAATTTTTTTTCTGGATGGGCGACTAAAATTGCATATCATACAAAATGTTTTTTTTTGACAATATATCATATAAAAAATTGATTATAAGAAAATTAAATTATATAATTTAAAATGATATTTTATGTGTACCGAGTTTCTCTTAAAAAGAATGATTAATTTTTTTATTCTTCATTTTTATTTTTCTGTTTTACAAGAAATTAACACAAATCTATCAACTAAATCAATATTTAGCACAAACAAGTACAATCACAATTCACAATCAACAAAAAAAGTACAAGTATTATTTACCTCCAAATTTATTTCAGATACTAATCTTTTATTCATTAAATTAATTTAACTCATACCGCAACATTGTGACACATTATTATATCTCCGAATTTACAAATGCAACTAAACAGGAACAATAACATTCATTCAAAAATCAAAATAATTTATTCAATAAAAGGGCTGATTGAAAGAAACAATCAAATACAACTGAATAGGAACAATTTGTATATCGAAAAAATCTTATATTAGTAAATTCTTATATGTATAAACACAATTTTATTTTTTAGTAGATGGGCTGCAGCCCACCCCTGTCCCTCTCAACCTCCGCCACTGGGTAGGAGGAAAACATGCATGTGTTGACTTGACTGGAGTTTCTCCACTAGTAGGATTAGAGCCTGCGAGTTTCACTATTGAATAGGCGGTCCTCAAGGCCGCTTCAAGCAAAGTGACAAAACATGAAAAAATGTGTTCTGAAAATCAACATGCTTTTATACCATTTGCTTTTGACATTTTTGGCACCATATGTTGTTAATCTTCTAAATAGAGTTCAAAAAGTCATGCATAACAATGTTGTGTCTCCCAAATATGTAAATGTGGTCTTTAAGCGAATTGATTTTGCAATTCTAAAAGGAGTAGCGGTGCAGCTTGTTGTCCGTTTACTCTAAGAATTTTTTTTTAGTGTGTTGGATTTTCAATAAAAAAATCTCTATCAAATTTTATTTTCATTTATTTGCTTGTTTATATTCCTATTATAGTAGCTAGATACCGTACTAAAGAAGGATGAGTTAGGAACATGTGTTTACGAACGATACTATTCTTGTGGGGGATGGTTCTTCGGAAAATCTGTGGGCCATCAAAACAGTGTTGCGAAGCTTTGAATTGGTTTATGGCCTAAAAATTAATTTTCACAAAAGTAAGGTATACGGGGTTAATCTTTTCGATGAATCTCTTTTATGTAAGTGGAAGTGGAGGTGCTTGAGTGAACGAGGGGTGATTTGGCATGATCATTTAAAGTTTTGTTATGGTTCGTTTGAGGACAATTTTTTGAATGCCGAAGGTAGTAATAGTCTAAAGAGTGCATCCATTTAGTGGAGAAATATTTGGAAGTTAGGTAGTGCAGTGGAAGGGGATTGGTTTTGTAATAGTATTAGTAGTCTTGAGGGGGTGGAAGCGTTGTTAGGCGGCAATGGTTAACGAACGAGGTTGGTATTTTTATGGTCAAGTCGACTTATTTTATGTTGCTGGACCGTCTGGATATGGTTACATTTGTTGATGTTACATCGAAAGCATTATCGAAACTTTGGAGAAATAATGCACCATCAAAGGCAAGCATTTTTGGTTGGAGATTTCTACTTGACAAACTACCAATTAGAGAGGCGTTGTTTCACAAAGGTATTCTTATCAGTTTTTTAGCTTTTGGAGTTTTTATCTCAGGGAAGAAAGCTAAGAGGTATATGCATATTATTTGGTTAGCCACTACTTGGTGCATTTGGCGAAAGCACAATAATATCATTTTTCGAGGTGATAAATTGGTTATATTTTCCTTAGTGCAACAAGTTATTTACATTGATTGGTTATGGTTTTTTGGTAGATTGAGGTCTAGAGTGCTGTTTGCTTTTACTGATTGGTGTAATAATCCTTTAGAGTGCTTTAAACGCATCTAAATGTATTTTTTTTTTGTATGAATTGTAAAGGTTGAGTACCCCTTATACTCCTTTATAATTCAATTTTTCTTTGCCTACCAAAAAAAGAAAAGAAAGGAAATATAGTCTTTAATGTAGTAATAAGAAATACTGAAATTCTTATGTCAAACGACCAAATTCTAACCACATTCCCTCTACTTTGTGCGTAAATAAAATTTGTTTTTAATATTTATCCACACGTAATTACGTGGTACTAAAAGAGCACCCACATCCATGACACCTATTATGTAAATATAAATGAGTTCAACTATATATATATATATATCATATTATATATATTATTGTAAACTTTGTAATTTTTTTTTGACTAATACTTTGTAATTATTTAAACTATTCATCTTAACATTTTTAAATATTCATGTCACTCATCTAAAAATTTAAAATAGCTAACAACCCAATAAACACCGACTTTAAATTTTATAGAATAAATAATTAGTCAAAGTGACCAAGGATACATGGTTTACTTTGACAACGATGGTTTATCTGTACCACTTCAATTGAATTTAGATATAAAAATTTTCTGACACACTGTGGCTTTACATATAGTAATACCAAAGCATGTTTATACTCTAAGAATGCACCATTTATAATAGGAGGATTAAAAATGCATTTAACCTTTTTTTGTTGGAATATAAATGCATTTAACTTAAATTAAATTCAATTATTTATCAAAATAAAATAAAATAAATTATAAAAATTATAAATTAGGCATATTAATGGAGTTGAACCTAATGAGTGTGATTGAGCGTTTGAGGTTCATCCTCTGTTAACTAAGGATTGAGGGTTCGATCGTTGCTTTGGATATGAAGCAGCTTTAAATCTTTGGGCCAGCTATTCTATCCTTTGAGGTGCCTCCAATCTAGCGAGGGATTAGTCACTGCATTGATGGAGTTGTGTGGTAAGATTTGTGGTAATCTATATACTAGCAGAGTGACAGTGACTAATGAGGGAATCATATTTTCTTTTTTTTTTAGCGCGTTAGTTAATTTTGTTAGTTTGAAAATTGAAAAAAAGAAAAGTAGAAGAATGAAGTAATAATAATGGACTGGTGCAACTACTAACAGATTTAGAAGGAGACGCCATAACTCTCTTCACATTTTCAAATTCATTCAGACATTTCCACAAACACTTTCTATGAATTCTTTTCTACACTTTCTCTCTTCTCACATTCTTCTTCTACTTTTCTATTTCAGATCGCATTTTCATAGGTGAATTGAATCAACGTTTCACCGATTTTTTCATTCAAAACATTCACATTCTATCTAATTTCTGTCGTATTTTTCTTCTTAATTTTCAGATTCTAATTTCCATCCACCGAATCGAGGATCAGAATCTCTTCAATTACTATCTCTGAAGCACAGACACTTCTCAGATTAGATGTTTCAGGTGTCTGACATGGTACAACACTGACACTTACGATTACATTGAATTTTATCATTTTTTCAAATTTTTATCTATGCCGATATGTAAGTGTCTGTATTCATGCTTACATGCTTCATAGATTTTACTATTTATTGAGGTTATATAATTATCAATTAATTATTGATTATTTGATGATGACTAGAATTTAATCTAGATTTTTGGTTAAGATGAAAATGCAATAATTTCCTTGTTCTCGAACTATAATTATAGATTTTGATATTTATTATTTGAAGTTTAGATTTGAATTCTTGATTTTAACGGTTTCTTTCTAAACACGGCAAATTTTGCTGTCATAATAAGCAAGTTTGCAATTTTGGATATGATATTTATTTTCTGATTCATGAACTATTTTTGGAATTTTTTGTTATGATTTGTTTGGATTATGTTTTGCTTGCTAAATTTAGTTAAACTGAAATTACTCCAAAAATAAAAAATGATGCAGCTAGGATTTTTAGGAATATTATTATTACATCCATTCAATGATTTTTCCCTTTTGATAATTTGTATTCAGAGTTTTATTTCTGAATTACTCAGCAAAAGAATTTGGTTAAGAATCTTCTTTGAAAAATTTAATACCCAGTTTTTGTCATGGTGTTGGTAATTTTCTTGCACATAATCTAATTTTATATATGTTCCATGTGAGGGAGAATTTGACAGCGTGTTTCCTTGTCTTGGGGACTATCCCAGATTCCTAGAAAATTCAAATTTTTTCGATTAGAATACAAAATGCACCGCAGTTTGGCGTCAAAGTTATATTATAAGAGTTTGTGATGTTGGTCAATTTCAATTTGTTCCCTTCTCAGAATAAAATATTGCATGAATGTTATCAATATTTTTTTTTATTTGCTTTGTTTATTGTGAGGTAACCTTGGATGATCTTGTTGCTGCAGATAATGATTGGGGCTTGAAAGTTGCAGTGGCCCGTGTGATCCACACCGCGTGTCCCTATGGCAACAACAGAATAGTACAAGTTTTATGAAACAGCTTGAAATGTAATAAAATAATTGAATGCCGAATTTGTGTAGTTGGAATTGAAGGTTTAGAGAAAAGGGTTGAGAAGGAAGTGAGAAAATGGGGTCTAATTCAGGGGAGGAGGCATTGCCAGGCTGCACAGGCGGCGAGGAGAGAATTCTTGTTTCTGTTCGTGTGAGACCGCTGAATGATAAGGAGCTAGCAAGAAATGATCTTTCTGAATGGGAATGCATTAATGAGACTACCATCATGTACAGGAGTAACCTTTCAGCTTCTGAAAGGTCTCTGTATCCAACAACCTATTCATTTGGTATGAAGAGGCTTATCTTACAAATCAACATGTAGATTTATTTACTTGGTGTTTGCATGAAAGCTTCTGATAGATCCTAATGGTGACAGCTTTTGACTGAAAACCAACAATTTTTCTACTGAATAGTAAATTAATGGAAACATGTACTTCATTTAATTTACTTCCGCTATCCTGCCATTGAATTGCAGATATTTTTATTCGTTTAAATTGTTTTCATTTATAAGATTAGGCCGAATTAACTTGTTAAATACGGTGGCAATTCACCATAATTGATGTCGATCTCACACGTTCCTGGAATGTTGTGAGCTTCAGACAAGGCCTTAAAATCTCACCGGATCTTTGATCAGTCTTGCAATATTATGTAGTTAGGATTTTCTGCACTGAAGGAAATTATGTAATATATTTATCTTGTTGGATCATCATACATGAAAGTAGAAGGTTGTTTATTATTGTTTCGTTAAAAGCGATTTTAACAAGACCATATCTAGCTTTTATTTCATCAGATCTAAATATTTAAAAACTCTATTTGCTTTCTTATTTTGATCCACTTTCATTTCTATTCACTGTAGACCGAGTTTTTAGGACTGAATGCCCCACAAGGCAGGTGTACGAAGAAGGATCTAAGGAGGTAGCTCTTTCTGTTCTCAATGGCATCAACTGTGAGTTTTTCTTTTTTCCTTTAAATTGGCTTTCGTCCATCATATGCATCCATGTCCATCAACTTCTACAGTTACATATTTTGAAGTGCTTATTGGGTGTTTGGTTATCTATTTGATCAGCTAGCATTTTTGCATATGGACAAACAAGCAGCGGAAAGACATACACTATGAGTGGTATAACTGAGTATGCTGTAGCTGACATTTTTAATTACATAGAAAAGGTATATGCAACTGAACACATTGCTGAATCACATTGTCATTCTGAAAACCTTGTTTTGATTAAATTTTTGTTTACAGCACAACGAAAGGGAATTTGTCTTGAAGTTTTCAGCGATGGAGATCTATAATGAATCTGTTAGGGACCTCCTTAGTAACGACACTACACCTCTCAGACTTCTCGATGATCCAGAGGTAAATATCTTTACCAATTATTCAAAAATGATAATGTAATGTGTATCAAAATTGGCTGACAGTTTGTCTTCTAAACAGAAAGGCACAGTTGTTGAGAAACTCACAGAGGAAACTTTGTGTGACTGGAACCATTTTACAGATCTTATTTCTTTCTGTGAAAGTAAGGACTATGGATAGTTATGATGATTCTTGCTTCAACAGAATTTCTCATATTGTCTTCTTTATCTGTTTTCTTCTTCTTTACAATCATTTTTCCACCTAGAGCTGACTGCATATACTTATCCAACAATTTTTTCAGCACAACGGCAGATAGGAGAGACATCCTTGAATGAAGTAAGCTCCAGATCACATCAAATTCTAAGACTGGTACGTGGGTTCCTATGTTTGTTGAATGAAGGTGAAATATACCAGTACCTCATTGCTTACCTTGCCTAAATAATGTTGCTTTTCAGACAATTGAAAGTTCTGCACGTGAATTTGCGGGAAATTATAAATCGAGCTCTCTAGCCGCTTCTGTGGTAAGACTGATTCACACATATTTAAGGAAAATAATGAGAATCACTTTATTACGTTAATGTACTTCAATTGGAAATCAAAATGATAATATTTATTTTCCTGGATACAGAATTTTGTTGATCTTGCTGGAAGTGAGCGAGCATCACAAACTAATTCAGCTGGTACGAGGTTGAAAGAGGGATGCCACATAAACCGTAGTTTACTGACTCTAGGAACTGTCATCCGTAAACTCAGGTTAGTTTGAAATGGTTGCACTTCAACATGTTTTTACTCACACATATGTATACTATGTCTTCAAACTTTTTCAGTCTAACGAACAACTTTAACCCACATACAATTAACCATTAAGGATGTTCAAAAGAGAATAGAGACACATTTCTTATTTAATGACAGTGTTACTATATTGTTCTCTACTTTCATCTCAAGATTATAGGCAGCAAGTATTGAGTATTGAAAACTATGGAAAAACTCTAATCTTTAGCCTAAATTCCCCTAGTGCATTCTATTACCATGAATTTAAATTTCAAGTAGAAATCAGTCGAAACTCTTTCAGACCATCATAAATTTGTTGAATCTTTTGTTTGATATATTAAAAATATTATATGTTACTCTTTGTGAAATGCATCTTTTTCTTTTATCTAAAAAAGTATAAATAATGAATTTGATCACAGCAAGGGGGGGCGAAATGGACACATCCCTTTCAGAGATTCAAAGCTAACCCGCATATTGCAGTCCTCAATAGGAGGAAATGCTAGAACAGCAATCATCTGTACCATGAGTCCTGCACGGAGCTATGTTGAACAAACCAGAAACACCCTCTTATTTGCAAGTTGTGCTAAAGAAGTGTCAACTAATGCAAAAGTCAATGTAGTGATTTCTGATAAATTGTTGGTCAAACAATTGCAAAGAGAGTTGGCTCGGCTGGAAGGTGAGCTAAGAAATTCAGGTTCAACCCGCCGTAAAGTTGATTCTGTAGAACTGCTGAGGGAAAAAGACCTCCAAATTGAGATGGTAATCATCAAGATTTTTGCAACAGATTCATTACATAGGTTTATGTAACATGGAATGAGGAAACAAATTTACTTACTTTTGAGCATTGTTTTATTTGAGCTGTAAATATGGACTACTATCTGTGCTTGCAGTTAAAGAAAGAGATAATGGATCTGGCTTTGCAGCGGGACCTTGCCCACTCTCAAATCAAGGACATGCTTCGAGTGGTTGCAGATGATATATCCTCATGTGATTTGGTAAGCGTAGTTGTGTACGCTAAAGCATTAAAATTAGCATTCTTTTTCAATCTCATTTATGTTCAAACCCTATTTTCAGGAAAGTTTGGGTCCCCAGTATCCCAAACTACGTGTGCGAAATTCGATGGACTTTGAAAATCAAATAGATGAATCAAATTTAATAAATTTTGACAGCATGGAGAGTGTTCGATCTTTTGATGCTTCTCAATATTCAGATGGACATAGTGCTAGTTCCGAGGAGAACTATTTCCAGCTCCCGGATTTGGAAAAGAGTCTTCCCATCAGGAAGTCTTTCCAAGGCGTGGCAAATGTAAGTCATGATGCCGTAATAAATGATTTGGATCAGAAGATAATAGTTCAAGAACAGCCCGATGATAAATTAGGTGACATCAGTCAGGAAGTTAGGTGCATTGTTTCAGAAGATCCAATTACAAACACAGATACGTACTCAAATCTAGAAGGTATGAGTACAAGTAAAGACACCGACTCAATTGTGTCATCTCCGAGGGAAAATACGGCTGTCTCAGGATTGACAGATGTTGATAACATACACAAAGAAAATCAAGACTTGCTCTCATCTCCAGGGGAAAATATGGCCATCTCAGGATTGACAGATGTTGATGACATACACAAAGAAACTCAAGACTTGCTCTCATCTCCGGGGGAAAATATGGCCGTCTCAGGATTGACAGAAGTTGATAACATAGACAAAGAAAATCAAGATTTGTTCATATCTCCAGGGGCAAATACGGCTGTCTCAGGATTGACAGATGTTTATAACACCGACAACAAAACTCAGGACTCGTATTCATTTGGGTTAAAGGAAAACAAAGAATTGAATCACTTACACCAAGGTTTTGTCGTACCCTCTATAGAAAAAATGAATCCATGTCTTGTAGAGAAAAGGGCACCTAGTCCTAGAATATTGAAGTTGACCAGAAGCAGAAGCTGTAAAGCAAGCCTCATGAAGGATTCATCTTCAGATTGGTTTGACAAGGAAGAAGTAATTCAGAATACCCCTCCAACAGGAATCCAAAAAGACCACATTGGAAGACCTAAGGGCTTTGAAAGGAAGACCTTTACACTAAATTATACTCCCAATGCTGAGAGGTTATCCTGGGCTGGTTATGGGAATTGTGAGAGATGTTCTGCTGCTGACATACAGAACATGAAATCTTCGTTCGAGATGGAAATTGATGATGATAGCGATTTATCTCCAGTAAGAAAGGAAAAGAAAGAACGTGGAAGTTCAAATACACCGGAGATTCATGAGGTATGCTTCAATTTTTCACCTTCCTTTATTTGTTTCTCTGTCATACTTATTGATCTTATACTTTAGTTTTGATGGACACCCACACATTTATCTTTGTATTTTCACTTAACCATGTTACTGATGTAAGCAGCAAGCAACATGTAAATATACTGTTATTATGTGGAAAAAGATTCAGCCGGTGATTCTTTAAGTTGATTTGCATGACAGGTTTCTGCCACAAAGTTCAAAAATGTTGGGTCGGACACATTGCAATCCGACGAAGAAAAACAATTGGAATGGTCTTCAGAATTTAAGCGTCTGCAGAAAGAGATTATTGAACTCTGGCACTCATGTAATGTTTCATTGGTCCACAGGACATACTTTTTCCTTCTATTCAAAGGGGAACCCTCAGATTCTATCTATATGGAGGTAGAGCTGAGAAGGTTGTCCTATCTCAAAGATAATCAAATTTTAGAAGATGGACGAACCCTTACCCCTGAATCAAGGTATGTATTGGGTTTCATTAAAAGTTGCTCATGAATATTTATTTTTCAATTTGGTAGTCAAATTATCACTATTGCATTTATTGGTCCCCTAAAATATCAAAATATAGTAAGTAATCCATACATTATTATCAATGCTTCAAATTAGTTCTTCAATTACTTTAAAAATAGGAGAAAGAATGTTAGCGTAGGGACTAAATAGTTTAGACTTTAGAGACTATTTATTACATTTATATAGTTCAAGGGCTAAATATGAAAGAAATTAATAGTTTAACGATCAAATTGATGGTATATTCAAGAATGAAACTTAGAATATGTTTGTTTTGCAAACAGCAAGAGATATCTTCGACGAGAGAGACAAATGTTGAGCAAGCAAATGCAGAGGAAGTTGTCAAGATCTGAAAGAGAGAACATGTATATGAAATGGGGTATTAGTATGAGTTCAAGGCATAGAGGGTTGCAATTGGCTCATCGCCTATGGTCCGAAACAGAAGATATAAACCATGTTAGAGAAAGTGCTACCATTGTTGCAAAGCTAGTTGGTACAGTTGAGCCAGATCAAGCTTTCAAGGAGATGTTTGGCCTCAATTTTGCACCACGACGCAGAAGAAAGAAATCTTTCGGTTGGACGTCTAGTATGAAGCAGATTTTGTGAAGAACTGAACAAAATTACCTTATAGGAAGTTTGATTGGGCCATGTAAAAATTCCTCCTGGCTCCATTTAACATAGGAAAATATTGTATTCCACCTTTTCTATTAACAATCTGATCTCTACTTCATGTTTCTGACTTCAATTGATATTTGATTGTAAAGAGTTTGAAGGATGTGGAGTTTTAAGGTTTTAAATTTTTTCAACTTTTTTAGGAAGAATTAAAAGGTTCTGCAATAAGAGATATTACCCGGGTCTCAAATATAAACGAAAATTATGTAGTCATATTGAATGGATAAAAATATTGTCGGAACTTGGCTACCCATCTCATAAAATTGGGTCACTAATCCATTTTAGGTTTCTTAAATATAATAGTTGAGTGCGTTTGATATGTTAAAGAGTAAGTACTGGACAACACAGCACAAAATAAAACAACACAACACAAAATAAAACAACACGGGATAAACTTTTGTGGTATTAAATAATTTTTTGTTTTATACGAGGTTAGTGGAAAAAAAATGTATTTTGATATTTTAGACCACTTGTACTATGGACAAAAAGTTGTGTTGTTTTTGTCCGGTCCATTGCCACATAATTTGTCTAATCCCTAACACGGTTTTACAATCAATCATAGTATAACTGGACTTGTCATGTCCAGTATGTTATTTTTTAGCATATCAAACAGATTAAAATGTCATTATTTTTCAATTGTGACAATATAACTTCTAACAATTGTAGATTGACCCTCATATTGCAATTCAAAACTTATAACTTGTTATATTGCAAATTTGCAATATCATATAACAAAACAACTTTTAATTAATTTTATTTTATTTTTCAATTGTGACAATACAATTTTTAACAATTTTGTAGTTTTCGTCGCGTTAGACCATGCCAAATTTTAGGGGGAAATGTAGCTAGCTAGAGTGAGAGGTGGTATCTGTTCATGCATGCATGCATGCCTGTAATTTGTATCATTTAGAAGGGCTCACATTAGCATATGCATATATGAAGTTGTAATGTAATACTAATAATGGAGTACCTATTTTTATGGTGATGTGGTGAAGAAAAATGTGATGGGATAGCATATGCATGCATGTAATTTGTAACCATTTAGAAGGGCTCACAATATTAATTTATGGAGTACTTGATATTAATTTTCCAATTTTCAAGAAAAAAATTCTGATAATCTTTTGTCAAAAAAAAAAACTCTGATAATCTAAAATTTAACTCAAGTAAAATTTAATTAAGAATTAGTATTTCATTAATAATTTGAACTTGACTTATTATTTTTTTTAATGGTTAGAATTCTATAATTTTTAAAAATGTATAAGTATACCAAAATTTGAATTCTGTTCATGCATAAGTGTATGTAAATTCCCTCCTAAGTGAGATAAATTTACATAGACAAGTTTTTTAATAAAAAAATAACTAAACTCACCGTTCAATTTATTTATTTTTTAGTCAAATAGCATAGTTGCTAACTCATACATTTAAACGTGAAAAAATGTAGTATTCTGACTCGGCCACTCCAATAGTGTCTCTGATATATGATATATAGCTATATACTTATGGGATCTCAGTGCACAATTTCTACTACTACTACTACTATATATTACACACTCAACGTTTATGTTTTTTCAAGGGAAAGAAAGTCCAACTGAATTGTGAGATTGGAAGAAGCAATAATGACGATGAAACCAGCTCCATTGTTGTTGTTATTGCTCCTGTTTGTGTGTCTCTCTTGCGTGTATGCTTTGATTCCACCTCGTAAGCTGTTTCTCAACAACTTATCTAAAGGCATATTGCTCACCATGGACAAGCAGGACCAGGACCAGCTATGGTTCAATCAAACTCTCGATCATTTCTCTCCCTATGTACATTCAAAATCCTAAGCTTTACATTCTACATTATTTTCTTTTCTATTTACAATCATCACAAAGTTTTTAAGTTATGTATTACTGGTACATCAAAGTATTCTTAGCTTCTTATGAAGCATAGACATCGAATACGACACTATACTGACATGTGATATTTTGTTGATATCAGAAACTTATATATGTCGGATTCAGACACACTTTCAATTAAAAGTGTCGCATAGTAATGCTTTTGTTTCTATTAATAATATAATGACTGTTTATTATTATTTTTTAGTTTAAGGACTAATTAAATTAAAGTATTACTCCTTTTTATGTAAAAATATTTCCATTATTATTTATTAATTTATTTAAATTCACTACATATTGATTGTCCATATTTTGATTGTTGAAATGCAGGATCAGCGTAAATTCCAGCAACGTTACTATGAATTTCTAGACTATTTCCGGAATCCGAATGGACCTATTTTTATTGTGATATGTGGTGAAGAAAAATGTGATGGGATAGCATATGACTATACTGCTGTAAGTTGCAATTCTTCATCCGGATATGTCTACATTGAATGCTCATTAGTTACTATATTGCAAAACTTACTTTGGCATGTTTGTGCCTTGTTTTATTTATAGGTACTGGCAAAGAAGTTCGGAGCTGCTATGGTTTCTCTTGAACATCGTTATTATGGACTGAGCACCCCATTTGATAATTTATCGACGGAAAATTTGAAATATCTTTCAACCAAGCAGACACTCTTTGATTTGGCTGTTTTTCGCCAGTATTATCAGGCAAGGTCTTGTAATTTGTGATTATTTACTTAAACGGATTTGTGTGATTATGAATCATTTTCAAATACATTTTCTGTTCATGAATTACCAAATTTTTCGTCTATATGAAACTGTTTGAATAGGATAGCAGGCACAATAAGAAAGACATCTTGGTGAAATCAAGTTGTTTATTAGCAACTATTACTTTAATGACTTTACTTGAGGTTATATCATTTTCTAGCTTTCAATTTATCGTATTTTGTTCTACTCGCTGTATGGTTCTTTCACTTTTCTTCAGCTTGTTACAATGGAATATGTCAAACTTTTAAACAACTCCGTGTTATGTGTGGTATTTGTTAGATCGCTGCCCATTTTATTTGTTTCTTTTTGTAATTTTAATATAGGATTCTTTAAATGCAAAGTTGAATAAAACAGAAGTTGAAAATCCGTGGTTCTTTTTCGGTGGCTCGTATGCTGGAGCACTCAGTGCATGGTTCCGTCTCAAGTTTCCCCATTTAATATGTGGAAGTCTTGCAAGTTCTGCCGTTGTTCATGCTATTCAAAACTTCACAGAATTTGATCAACAGGTGAAGATACTTTCTTTTTAGTAGCTCAAAGTTCCTTCTTATTTAAGTTCTGACAAATTGAGTCATGAGTTCTATCTATATGTAGGTCGGTGAGTCGGCTGGTCCTGACTGTAAGGCAGTATTACAAGAAATTACTGAACTCATCGATACAAAACTTGCAACCAATGGAACAACAATTAGAGAAAAGTTTAATGCAACTAGTGTATGATTTGTTCCTTGCAAAACTACATTATAGTTTTTTCTCAACATGAATGATGAATCATGTTCCTTGCTAGAACTGCAAGTTTTAGTTGGATTTTGGTCCCTACATGTTGACGCGCCCTATTTTGCAGCTTGTAGTTGATGGAGACTTCCTATCTTATCTAGCTGATGCTGCTGTCCAAGCGGTAATTCATATGATAGTAGCTATTTTTATTATGCATTGCAATTCCTTGTACTCAAATTCATTATATCATCTTCCCTTTTCTTGATCTTTTAATGTTACAGATTCAATATGGAAATCCAGATGTATTATGCAAGCCTCTGGTTGATGCAAAGAGAGCCGGGGCGGATTTAGTGGTATGCTTTTCATTATTCTACTTTTTTATTCATTTGTCAAGATGTATCATGGAAGCTTATGCTATATAACTGAAAATTATATAATTTAATATTCAGGAAGCTTATGCCAAATATGTAAAGGAGACCTACAACGATGAAATTTACGACCGAGAACATTTGAAAAAACCTGCAACCAATGAAGACCGTACATCTCGATTATGGTTGTTTCAACTTTGCACTGAACTTGGATTCTTTCAGGTGGCTCCGTCAAATGATAGCGTACGTTCATCAAAAATTGACTCAAAGTAAGTTTCTTTATCGACTATTCTTTTTCTCCCTGAGATCTTGTTAACTTCTACAAAATGGTTTTCTATACATTGCAGATACTATTTGGACCTTTGCAAAGATCTCTTTGGAGATGGCATTTTTCCTGATGTTGATGCCACTAATTTATACTATGGAGGCACAAAAATTGCTGGTCTAGTAACTATCCTATGATTGAATTTTTTTGTCATTCTCTTTTTTTCCTTAATATTAATGATATATGTACAAATTTTATTAACAATGTGTTTACATGACTCTCTTACTTTACCATTACCATATTACCATAGTATACACATGTGAGTTTCCATTTATTGAAAATATTTGGTAATGTGTATGAACAGGTTCAAAAATAATATTTACAAATGGCTCACAAGATCCATGTCGTCGTGCTTCAAAGCAAACATCATCGCCTGACAGTGAGTTGCCATTTACTTTTTCTGTTACTTTAGTCCGTATCATTTGTTAGATCGAGACCAACGACCGACTGATTTCCTATGAAAGTTTGACCAAGTAATGTGTTCAATTGTTGGTGGCGTTTACGCTGTGTAGCTTTTGGTTTTTGTACCGATAAACAAACGGTTGATTACTGTTGCCACAATGTTGCTTTGGTACCACCACTGCAACCACTTTTCTCAGGATGTATTGACATACCTGTCCGACAATTTGTGTTTTCGTGCTCCATCACTCTTCTCTTATTACGAATAACATCTCCCAATGCTTTGGCCAACCGACAACGCAACCTGCAACACACTCAAGCACGTCACCTCGAGGCTGACCAGCCTGGAGTGTTTTGCATATACGTCCCGCCACCATAACTTTAATTTTTGGCCAAAACTTAAGTTATCTACCGGAAAGGCCACCTCAGTTAGTCACGTGATCTAGGACTATGGTTCAATTTGTATCTGGTAGTAGTCTTAATTTTGTTTACTTAATCTAGTAGTAGCAAATTTGATTTTTTTGCTACATTGTATAACTGATATATCTGGTCAATATTATAGATCAAATACTTCAGTTTTTTAATGTATCTAAAAAATCAAATTTCCTTATCCAATGTAAAATACTATCATTTCCTTGTATACTGAATGATGTTTAATGACTTAAAACCTTTCAGTGCCTTCCTACCTTATCACATGTCGTAATTGTGCCCATTGTATTGATTTGGTTGGGTGTGATCCTCAAGATACTTTGATCCATGAAGGTATGTTTAACATTTTATGTCAAAATTAATATTGTCATTCTGAATGTTTAACTTTGCACTGTTATCATTTATCAGTGTCGCAATTGCATGATCATCACAAACGTGTTGTCTAACGTTATCTCATGGTTACAAAAATGATGAAAATTAATACTAGTAGTAGTTAAATATCATGCTAAGCTATGTTACATGCACAATTGTAATATATCAACCAACATTCTTGTTGTGATTTTGTTTTTATCAGGTCATCACAAAAATTGTAGTTCTGCTGTTCAGAAAGTGAGACAAAAGATTCAAGAACATATGGACTTATGGCTATCTGAGTGCACATCGACGCATGAAGACGCATCATGATACAATAATAACTTATGACTCCTTGAAATGTAATAACTTGTGAATACCAGTGATACAAGTTTCAAGTTTCCCTTTTCTCTTGAAAATGTTTCCAAATGTATGCTTATTGAAAATAATGGAACTTGACCATGAAAAAGTTTATGCACATGACACTGTTTTTGATCAAGACGAAGATTCATGTCCATAAACTTTTCATCATCTTGAAAATAACCGAGTCATCATGAAAAAGTTTATGCACATGAAAATTCCAATATTGACAAATGAAGATTTAGAACCAGTTTAAGAAATTCCTCTGGCTGAGAACCGAGTCTTCAATTGGGACGGTGAGGACTCAGATCAAGACGAAGATATGGAAAAAAACTTGTATTGATTA
Organism: Trifolium dubium; assembly: GCA_951804385.1. Classification (NCBI taxonomy): domain Eukaryota; kingdom Viridiplantae; phylum Streptophyta; class Magnoliopsida; order Fabales; family Fabaceae; genus Trifolium; species Trifolium dubium. The sequence goes on from OX638073.1 coordinate 23,234,078, forward strand.
ATACCAAAGAAGCCTTTGATACTATGTTGACAAAGAGTGGTTCTCAAATTGGTAAATCCAATCTTTACATAACATAATGATAGCGTAGATACAAATACAATTATATGTAATTATCAACTAACATTGAAATTTAACAACCACCCATTCCACAAAATTTGAAAGAAATCAAATAAGAATTCCTCAAGTAGGAAACTTGTGCCCCAAGTTACAGCCTAATTAGAGGTTAGGCTTGCACCAATGGTGTTCTTGAATCAAACACAAGTTTAAGATTTGCAGTATATTCATCTTAATTTTCTCAAGTTGTTAATCTTATTTTATATATATAAAAGAGGTAAAATGAGGTCTATATGGACAGTGATCTTGAAACCTTGTCTAGTTAATAGGAAAAATCCAAGAATCTATATTCAGTATTTGAGACATGAAATGTCTCAAAAAATCCAACAATAAATTTTAGTTATGATATAGTACTAATTGATAGCTTGTTGTTACAGGGTTGAGAGGTTGGTGACAAAAAGGTTCATTGCCTACTGAAAAGAATATACTTTAGTGTTGCTTTAATTGGTTTCATCTCATGCCTTCAAAGTGCGTTGCGCTTAGAGTGAAGCATATGATCGATGGATGTGAATTGATTCGTTGGAATTTAGTTGTAAGAAACCTTGGGGATTAAGTATTGTATCGAACTCTTTGTGAATTCAGGCTAGCTACCCAGAGCTGCAGAGTAATATAATTTATGCAATGTGGTTTAAATCAAAAGATTAGGCATACATCACTCATAGCATAAAGCATTTGAGGACTATCTATATGTACCTAATAAGGCCAACCTAAGAGAAACAACAATCTGTATGACTTGCTCATAAAAAATTGAGTAATGCAGATCAGATGACAGACATAAGTTATGCAGATCGATGATTCAAGTTGAGAAATCGAAAGGTCAGTGACATACTATGTTATATTGTTATGAAATAAAAATCAACAAAACGATGAAAAAGCAATTTGATAAAAAAACTCGCATTATTGATGCTAAACTTTCTATGTTATATTATATGATAAAATAAAAATCCACAGAATGTGTACATTAATTCCTCAACATTGAAATTCAGTACATCACAAACTAAGACAAATTCTAAGATAGGAAAGCTTCTTCGAGAACTCCCTGAGCAACAAATGAAACCCTAGACTGATTTAATCTTGAGAATTTCTTAAAAACTTCCATCCTCCCTTCACTACAAGTTTGATTGCACAGTTCCATCATAACCTTCACACACCAGAATAAGTTCTCCTCAGAATACCCTGTACACCTCTTCAATCCATTGCTCCAAAATGGGTATCGTCCAAGGACAACTCTAGCACAGTATACCGCAGAAGCGGCAATCATCGAAGGTTTAAACTCACACATAATAGAATATTCTGTCAAACTGAGTTCGGAAAAGAAAAACACCATATTCTCCATAATCTTGTCTTCATCCGATAAAAGACTCATCCTTATGTTTCTAACTAGAAAAACATAAGGAGTTGGAACTGTTAAGTTCCAATTAAGTTGTTGCAATATACGTTTTTCCATTGCGCATATGTCTTCAGGAAAATAAGAATACTCAGCCATGTATTCAATGTCATATACTCCAATTGCACCTCTTTGTTCATATTTGGAAGCCAATAGCAATGAGGCCAGACCAACAAGTTTAAGCTTATCTTTCGTTGTGACTTCAAAGTCGGATTTGGAAAGAAAACGATCAAGAATGTTGACAGCGAGGTAAAGCGTCTCTTGGCTGAGATTTTGTTCATAGTGTATCTTGATCAACCAATCAACGACATTCTTCCTCATGTGAGAATCTAACTTGTAACCATAAGAGTTAGTGATAATTTGAGACTCTTGATGATGATAGAAGTTGTAGAGTTCATCATCATAATCACTCAGTTTATGAATGAGTTGATTAGAATCATCATCATCACTTGAATAATAACTAAACATATTCATCATAATGTATCGTTGGTATTCAGATGGATGAGAATCTTAAAAACCAATTGAATGATATTTTGATGGCAAATTGGCAATATATTGATATTTATTTTCTTGACGGCAAAGATATGTTCCGAGATTTGTGCATTAATTATCTTAAATCTTTTAAGATTTTTTTAAGATTTAAAATCAGTTATAGATATGTATATTAAGATTATTTTTTTTATTGTTGATAAAAGGTGTATTAAGATTTTTCAATCATAGTTAAAATCAATTGTGGATTGTATCGAAAAAAAAAAATATGGTCAATAGATAAAAGTAGGTATCATTATAATGTTAAGAATTTTTACCATATCTTTTTTTCTTTTCAATAATATTTAGAATGTTAAGATCTATAAATAGTAATTTTCCTAAGATTTTTGCTTCAAAAAAAAAATTTCCTAAAATTTTTTTTGTAGATATTCTTTGAAAAAAAAATGCAATTGTAGATAGGTATAATTATAATGTTAAGATTTCTATCATATTTTTATAAAGTTAAAATAGTATAAAAAAAATCATATTTAAAATCCCTTACCCAAAAAAAAAAATCATATTTAAAATCAATTGTAGATAGAATTGTTTAGTTATAATGTTAAGATTTTCTTTCATGTTTAAAATATTTATTTATATTATTAAACCATATTTAAAATTAATTGTAGTGAACTAATTTAAAATCAATTGTAAATATGATCGATTGAAAATCAAGCGTCAATACTTCTTTTGGTCCCGTAAAATGTCGAAAATCTGGTTTTAGTCCTCTATTAAATAAAGTTTAAATTTAGTCTTTTTTTTTTACTAAAGTCTTGAAAAATCATATTCTCCACTTTTGGGATCATCTATAGTTACGCATCTGGGACGCTTACAATGCATTTTTTTTTACTATCACTATGGCTTTTCTTATTTATCATTTAAAATTAAAACATTATAAGAAAAAAAACAATTAAAATATAATAAAATCAAATTTTTTCAAAAGAAATAATAGATAATGATAATCTTCATCTTCTTCCTTTTATTTTCTGATAAATTCAAAACATCTAGATGTCAAGGTAAGAATAAATATCCAAATTAAGTTGGCATCTCCATCATTTCTGTCACATATAGCTCATATTATTATTAAAAAAAGATACCAACTTCTAGTTAATCTAAAAGACAACAAAATAGATGTCCTAAGAAATCGAGGTGAATGAACCAACTGTTAACACGAAAAAAGTCTATGTACTCACTACTCTCTGCAACCAGCAGCAAGCAATAATATTTTTTCAAGCAATACAGTCTAATATTAATAAATGATACGGATATTAAAAATCAACCTCTACCTCTACCGAGACAATTTGTTGAACATACCAAAATATTCTTCTAATAAACACAGAATTTAAAACACAAAATTCTCAAACTCTAAAATCTCAAATTTCTTCTAAACAAAAGAGAAAGAGGTGATTGTTATGTCTACTCTTTGTGACATCCCATTATAATTCATCCACACACACGTACATGATATTGAGGTAGAATAAGGCTGTTAAAAAAAACACACACACGTACATAATATATATCATTCACACACACGAAGATTATAATTCATTCCATTATGGGGAATGTTGCGTTACAATCAAGGTTTTAAATTGCGGACCGCATCACGTGATGCGGCCGCAATATTGCGGATGCGGTGTGCAGCGCAACCGCATCGGACCGTAATTGCAGTGTGAACTGAAATCACAGCTGATGCCGCATCAAAACCGCAACGCAACCGCAACGGAACCGCAACATACCATAAGAGTCCTTGTTTATCGTTTTTTTCAGAAAATAGAAGAAAAAAACAAAAAAATAAAGCATCTATTTCATATTCATAGAGAATCTCATAATTTAGAATGTATAATGTTTGCTTTATTAGAGTTAAATTTATATTATTCATAAATATGATACAATACACTAAAAATGAATTAAAATTTATATGAAACTAAGTATATAAGAAATTATAATAATTATATAAATTTTCTATATTTGGTGCGAATATAAAATTATTTCACGCTGCAACGGCCGCAATGCTCGTCGCAGCAACCGCATTGACCGCAAACGCAATGACTGCAACCGCTACCGCATCCGCGGCCGCAACCACAATTTAAAACCATGGTTACAATGGAGAAATTATCATATACTGATACATTAAATATGTTGACCAATAATTATTGAACATGTGTCATATTATTATTATTAATATATAAAATATAAATGTTAATTTGGATAAAGTTTACAATTTTATTGGTTTTGTACAAAAAAAAACCAATGTATTACATTTTGACAAAAGTACCATAGAATTTCCTTTCCATTATACTACTTGACAGCATCCTCATTATCTTCAGTGTGAGACATCCGACTGAATATTTTTTAGAGCAATGCTATTTTATTTTATGCGAACAAACATCCTCATGAATATCGCGAATACATACGTGTTATTATATAATACGTCAAAGGTGCATGTAAATCCCGATTAAGCGGAAATCATTGAAGCTATGGTCATAAAAAATGAATGACACGTTGCGAACTCAGTTCGTGAAAGTTTCGTTCTAACTAACATTTGATTTTTCCTTCCTACACCTCAAAGCGAAAGCAAGTCCAACTGAATATTGAGATTGCATGAAGCAATAATGACAATTGACGATGAAACTAACTCCATTGTTGTTGACAACTTGTTGTTGTTGTTGTTGTTGTTGTTGTTGTTGTTGTTTCTGTTTGTGTGTCTCTCTTGTGTATATATATATGCTTTCATTCCACCTTGTAAGCTGCTTCTCAACAACTTGTCTAAAAGCATAATGCTCACCGTGGACAAGCAGGACCAGCAATGGTTCAATCAAACTCTCGATCACTTCTCTCGCTATGTACTCCACTACTTTCAAATTCCTCTCTTTCTCTTGTTTGTTGGTTCAGTGGTGATTGACGTTAAACTTGACGCTAGAATCACTTGATGCCAAAACTAACTTCCGAACAAGATTAAACCGGTGGTGAAAAGAAAAACAATTTTTTATAACTAAAATCAACTTTTCTTTACATTCTACTTGATTTTCTTTGCTATTTATTACAATCATCACAATGTTTTTTAAGTTAACTATAGAAGTTTAGAACTTGAGGTTAGTTCGTTATATTTTTATTTATTTATTTATTTGAATTGGATGTTTTCTGCAACTATAGTGACTAGTTTTAATGTGAAACTTTACTCACTCACACTTGCCACAACAATTTAATGTAATGTGATATCTTGTTGAAATCGGAAACTTACATTTTTTGAATTCCGAACACACTTTCAATCAAAAGACACTTTCAATCGAAAATGTTACAGTATTTAAATCATCAATTTAGTATTGAAATGTCATGATTTATCTGATTAAGTGCAAGAACAAACAATAGAAATATATTACTTTCAGTCCTAAATATAAGAAAAAAATTATTTTTTAAATACATTAAAAATTTGATGTGTCTAATCTAAATTATGAACTAAATATATCAAAATTTCAAGTATCTACAAAGTAACTTTCAATGTATACTATTATTGCTCTATAAATTTAGTTTTTTGACCTATCATTCTCACTAAATTTTAAAGTAACACATATACTAAATTGATGAAGTAATAATAATTTAGTGACTAGTATTTATTACAGTTTTATTTTTTAAACTGAGGAATAAATTAAAGATATTTTATGCAAACAATTTTATCACTCTATCTGTCTCAAAACTTGTCTTTTTTACATTACTTTATTAAAAAGGAAAAAATTCATTTGATAAATGTTTTTAAAAAATATAACCATCAGTTTAATCTGGTTTACAATGCATCATATATATGGTTTCAAACCCTTTCTATCAAGTGGTTCCAGCCTTCTCAAAAACGCAGTTGCGATTATGAAAATGTAGTCCTCTAATCATTAACAAGTTTAACGTCAATCACTACTTAATCAACTAACAAAAGATGATGAATGTTTTAATTTTGGAAGAGTACAAATAATAAAATTTCATTAATTATACTTTGGTTAAGAACCGAAAAAATTCTAGAAAATTAAAAAGTAAATTAAAGGAACAAATATTTTTTTTTGGAATTTAAACCTGGTATCATCTACGCGCAACTGTTGAGACTAATTAATCCCTTGAGCCGGGTAGGACCACAAAGGGTGGTTAAATAAAGTTCTCCCTCAAGATAATTTAACATTGTTGCATTCCTATGACTGATTTTGATTCCATGATCTCTGATTAAGCTGAAAAATATCACTTACCATCTCATCCAAGTGCTCTTGAGTAAAGGAACAAAGATTTGGGAGGGAATATTATTTATTACTCCCGCCGTCCCAAAATAATTGTCATACTTGCCAAAATTGTTTGTCCCAAAATAAGTATCATATACTCCCTCCGTCCCAAAATAAGTGTCATACTTACCAAAATTGTTTGTCTCAAAATAAGTGTCATATACTATTTATAACATTAATTTTTCCTATTTTATCCTTTAAAGCAATCAATAAGAGAGAGAAAAAATACATTCAAATATTTACTTTTTAGTATTTCAATGTCTACTACCAATAAAAATAGGGGGTATTTTAGTAAAAGTCATATTCTCTCTCTTTCATTTACACACTTAAATTGTGTGATTTGGTCAACTGCGACACTTAAAATGGGACGGAGGGAGTATTATTTATAACATTAGTTTTTACTATTTTATCCCTTAAAGCAATCATTAGATAAGAGAAAAAAATACACTAAAAAATCTACTTTTTAGTATTTCAATGTCTACTACCAATAAAAATAGAGGGTATTTTAGTAAAAGTCATATTCTCTCTCTTTCTTTTACACACTTTTCTTAAAATGTGTGATTTGGTCAACTGCGACACTTAAAATGGGACGGAGGGAGTAATTTATTTGAATTTGCTAGGGTTAAATGTGTTTTTGGTCTTCAAAAAATTGCAAAATTTTGTTTTTATGACCTAACAAAAAACTTGCATGTTTTGGTCCCTAAAAAAGTTTTATCCATGGTATTTCAATCCCCACTATTTTTCAAAATTTTAAAAATCATTTAATCATCATTAAATTTTTAAATATTTTTTCCATACATGTTTAGAATGCATAAAAGTTTTTTCATAAAAAATTAAATTTTTTTAAAATGAAAATAATTAAATATAAATATTGAAAATTTTAAAAGTTAAGGATAAAAGTAACAGAAATATTAACCTAAAAATAAATTTTTTGAGTTTTTTTCGATGAACTTTTTACGATATTCTAAACATGTCTTCTAAAAAGTTATTCAAAAATACATATCAATTTAATAATAGGGGAAGTGCTACGGTACTATTGGCTAAAAGCATTGTATTGGTACTATAGAGATTTTAACTAATAAAATTCCAAATTTTGTCTAAGTCAGCAAATTGGTCAAACATAATAGTTCCAACATGCCAACGGGGCGGGGAATGTTAAATGACTATTGGACAACACATTTAATGTATTGGTACATGTAGGGATGTCAACGGGGCGGGGAATGTGCGGAGGAAGCTTCCCCGCTCCCCGCCCCGCCCCCCAAATTATTCCCCATCCCCATCCCCGTTCCCCGCCACGGGGGAATATTTATCCCCATCCCCATCCCCACAGATCCCCACGGTATTTTCGGAGATCCACGGATATTGAATATTAGGAAAAAAATTATACTTTTCAGTCAAAATTATGACAATAGAAACAACATATAATGCATTCATAAGCAAAAACCAATACAAAAGCATTTGGCTACTAATAATCATACAAAAATTGATAGAGCGATAGCCTAAATATTTCATAATGTATAGCAAAATATAACAATCGTACAAAAACTCATAACCAAAATATCTCATAATACATAGCAAAATAGATACTTAGAATTGTAAAATACAAATAAGAAAAAATGTAGGTAAATATCAAAATATCTTATAATATATGTATATAATTAAGCATAATGAACGGATTCGAGGAATCCGCGGGGACGGATGCGTCTTCCCCGATCCCCGCCCCGAAATGTCCGCGGGGGAAATTTCCCCTCCATCCCCGTCTCCACGGGGGAAAAATCCCCGTTCCTGAAGCTCTGTACGGGGCAATAATCCACAGGGATCCGCACTGACGAATGCAAATTGACATCCCTAAGTACATGACTATTTTACAATTGTACCATAGAATTCAGCTAATAATAAATAGAGACAAAAATTACATGCATAATAATTAAAAGTATAAACATTTTGTCAAATTAACTAAAATAAATACGGACGGAAAGAGCAATAGTAATGAAAACATTAGCCGCAATTGCTCAAAAAGAAAAAACATTAGCCGCAATTGAATTAGAAGGTCAAGATAGCAATGTTAGCACACTCATCATCCATATACTTAAAGTTAAACAAACATTAACTCACGTGCGGGAATATAAGTTGAACTAAATTATCACACATCATCAACTAAATCTAATTCATATTTCTTCCGTCCCAAATTATAAACACATTTTCAAAAAAAATCTAATTTTAAAATATAGGTTTTTTTTATAAATTATTAGGTTTATTTATTACTTTTTTTCTTACATATACTCTTAATTATTACTACTAATTTGTATTGGAATACAAAAGGTCAAATTTCTATACATGCAAACCAAGGACAATTTAATAAAACTTACACACAAAATAGACACAATAATTATACTACCAATTTTTTTTAATACTCGTAAAATAAATCAAAGGGGTTTATATATTAAAACGGAGGGATGAGTATTATGATTTTGACCTACTCCAATATTTTCTTCATCATTGTTATATAAACATTCAGAAATTTTAGTAAATTATATTAAATAACTAAAATATTAAGTTAATATATTTTTATAAATTTAACTCAATTAGTAAGAATATCATATTTTATATATAAGAGTCGGAGTTTGAATTTCAAATAGTTCAACTACTAAATTATTTGATAATTTTCAGTTGGACCAATAATAAAGCAAATCTAAGAACACAATAATATAGTACACTATATATATGAATAGTGTTTTGTTTCTTTCTCAAAAAGAATATGAAAAGTTCAACCGATAACCGGCCAATATAATATAGCTTATTTTTAGCCTCAAATATATAATAATGATTACAATATTGAAGATTGAAGAACTTATTTTTAATTATTAGCTGTGTGTTTATTTTTGCTTTGACTGTTTGTTGACACGGGCTAAAAGTTTTTTGTATTTGTGCGTTACTATTTTCATATATTCATAGAAACTATTATAGTCCGATAGATATTATTGGACGGTTGCAAAGATGAGCTAGGAAGGATCACTCACTATTTTTAAAGGGTGTAGTTCGAAACTTGCCCTATTTGGAATTATACTCTTGGAGCGTTTGATACTTTAAAAAATAAAAAATTTGATAGGATAATTTCAGTTTTATATTATATATGTTTGATTTAAAAATTGTTTTTGGGATTTGGTTAAATTGGAGGTTAAAGGACTACACAAAAATAGATATTTTTGTCCCTACTAAACTACGGTACAATTTTTTGTCAGTAAAAATAATATTTTCTTTATCAAAAACTATTTAAAACAAAATTTGTACATATATTAAATGTTTGTCATGTGATGTTCGTCTTGAATTTTATGGTTAACATAGACGGATAGGACTGGGAGGTGGTTGCGACAATTTAAAGTAAAATTTTCACTATTTTTTTTTGGTAGAATTGATTATAAGTTTCTTTGCAAGATATTTAATGAAAAATTGTCAGAAGTGTCAAGTGTCATTTTAATTATTTATAGCTTATTTTCTAAATGTTATTTTTAAATGATATTAGTTTATATAATTTTTGTGTATTATCACTTATTGTTCTATTTTTGTCCCTATTATTCTAATTAAAATTAAGTTTTATTCTTTATAGAATTCTTTTTACCCTTTCATCTTCGCATTTCATAACCTAAAATCGTTATTTCCGGTGAACTTCTCAATTTCTCATTTTGTACCCATGATGCCTTAATTCGTTCAATCCATTTGCTCAGGTGGACGTCAATTGTTGTGAATCCGATGAAGAAAACTACACCAATAAAACCTTTAGTGTGTGGAGAAAATGAATAAAGCAACCAAACAAAATAGAATAAGCATTTAACCTCACAAAAGCTAAACTATGAAAGCGATAAAGAACATATTATGAATGGTCCTTCTGGCTTGACATTGTGAAAGTAGGTACGATGGAGATGATTGTGGCTCAGCTCCTTAAGACAGAGGGGGGTTCCTACACATAAAGGGATTCTGTCACTCAAGTCAGTAAGTGTGCAAAATGAGAGAAATAGGGTTGAAATATGGTACCATAGAGTAGTATAAAACCACTTATTAAGATTGGAATAAAAAATCTTACACACACAATCAATATAATTAATCACTAATCTATTGATACTCCTATAATATTTTTTGAACATAAAATGTATTTAACTATTATTTTGAAGCACTCAAATTATGTTAATATTTTGATGCCTTGTATCATCGCTCACCCTACACCGATGCCAGGATCAATCCTGGTGGGATCTAGACATCGTCGTGGCAGTCAATGCAAGAGCATAAGTCAATTATTAAAAGGGTTAATTACTTTTTATCCCTTGTAAAATAGACCAAAGTTGTTTTACCCCAGTAAAATTATTTTGTTGCTTTACCCCATGTAATATTAGATTTTATACTTTACCCCCTGGATTCTAGTCAACTATACTATAACCGCCGCAAAATAAAATTTTAGCGACGATTTTAAACCGATGCAAAACAAAACTGCCGTATAATAAAATTTTAGCGACAATTTTAAACAGGCGCTAAACAAAACCGCCACAAAATAAAAATTTTGCAACGATTTTAAACCGTCGCAAATTAAAACCACCGCAAATTATATTATGATTGTCTGAGTCCAGGGAGTAAAACACAAAATTTGATATTACAGAGGGCTAAAACAACAAAATAATTTTACAAAAGGGTAAAGCAATTTTTGTCTATTTTACAAGGGTAAAAGGTAATTAACCCTTTCTAAAAATTTTCATTTCACCTGTTTTTTTTTTTTTTTTTTATGTAATGACACTCCACTAACCATTGGAGTGGACATAATTTATTGGACTTAGGCTATAAATTGGTAATCAATCCTCATATAAGAGCATCTATAATGGTGATATATATTATTATATAATTCATATATTATTAACAAGTGATCTCTATAATGTCATGTAATATTTATGCAACTCATACATATTTTGCTTTAATGATATGCAACTCTTAAACAATGGCAATGTTTTAATATATATATATATATATATATATATATATATATATATATATATATATATATATATATATATATGTATGTATGTATAGAAGTAATTTAATTGCATATACACAATATACAACAACATTAAATTGATGGACGGTACTTTAAATAAGGTATTTGAATCATATTTTTGATATCATTTATGTGAGATCATCATTGCTCTCATGATAAAAAAATAAGATGCACATTATTAACACTAGAGGTTAACCCGCGCGTTGCGCGGTTTTGATTAAATTAAATTATATAATTAAAAAGAATAATTGTGTCTTTAAAAAAAAACAAAATAGTTGTGTTAAGTATAAATTTATTGTTAGTATTTGGATATCTTATTTAATAATATTTGTTTGAATATTTAGTTTATATTTGTTATTGTTTGAATTTGAATATTTTTTGTTGTCAAGATATAAGTTTTGATGATGATTTTCATATATTTGAATTTAAGTATAATTATTTGGCTCAGGTATAAAGATATATAGTTTATTATTTTGGAAGCATTTAACTTTTCTTTTTGGTAAGATGAAAAATTTAACATGTCATCTTGTTATTTAGTTAAAAAAATATGATCTTATTTTAACAAATGTCTCACTATTTTATTGAGTCATAACTTAAACATTATTTTAACACTTTAGAATATGTACTTATTTTATCATTTTTTTGGCACATATATGTACTTATTTTATCTAAATAGTTATATTTTTATTTAAATCAAATTAATAATTTTGGATTTTTTACTGAATTTTAATTGTGTGTTAATATGTATAAATATATGTGTGATTATATAAATATTTTAATTTTAATATGTTTAAAGTAACACATATACTAAATTGATGAAGTAATAATAATTTAGTGACTAGTATTTATTACAGTTTTATTTTTTAAACTGAGGAATAAATTAAAGGTTTTTTATGCAAACAATTTTATCACTCTATCTGTCTCAAAACTTGTCTTTTTTACATTACTTTATTAAAAAGGAAAAAATTCATTTGATAAATGTTTTTAAAAAATATAACCATCAGTTTAATCTGGTTTACAATGCATCATATATATGGTTTCAAACCCTTTCTATCAAGTGGTTCCAGCCTTCTCAAAAACGCAGTTGCGATTATCAAAATGTAGTCCTCCAATCATTAACAAGTTTAACGTCAATCACTACTTAATCAACTAACAAAAGATGATGAATGTTTTAATTTTGGAAGAGTACAAATAATAAAATTTCATTAATTATACTTTGGTTAAGAACCAAAAAAATTCTAGAAAATTAAAAAGTAAATTAAAGGAACAAATATTTTTTTTTGGAATTTAAACCGGGTATCATCTACGCGCAACTGTTGAGACTAATTAATCCCTTGAGCCGGGTAGGACCACAAAGGGTGGTTAAATAAAGTTCTCCCTCAAGATAATTTAACATTGTTGCATTCCTGTGACTGATTTTGATTCCATGATCTCTGATTAAGCTGAAAGATATCACTTACCATCTCATCCAAGTGCTCTTGAGTAAAGGAACAAAGATTTGGGAGGGAATATTATTTATTACTCCCTCCGTCCCAAAATAATTGTCATACTTGCCAAAATTGTTTGTCCCAAAATAAGTATCATATACTCCCTCCGTCCCAAAATAAGTGTCATACTTACCAAAATTGTTTGTCTCAAAATAAGTGTCATATACTATTTATAACATTAATTTTTCCTATTTTATCCTTTAAAGCAATCAATAAGAGAGAGAAAAAATACATTCAAATATTTACTTTTTAGTATTTCAATGTCTACTACCAATAAAAATAGGGGGTATTTTAGTAAAAGTCATATTCTCTCTCTTTCATTTACACACTTAAATTGTGTGATTTGGTCAACTGCGACACTTAAAATGGGACGGAGGGAGTATTATTTATAACATTAGTTTTTACTATTTTATCCCTTAAAGCAATCATTAGATAAGAGAAAAAAATACACTAAAAAATCTACTTTTTAGTATTTCAATGTCTACTACCAATAAAAATAGAGGGTATTTTAGTAAAAGTCATATTCTCTCTCTTTCTTTTACACACTTTTCTTAAAATGTGTGATTTGGTCAACTGCGACACTTAAAATGGGATGGAGGGAGTAATTTATTTGAATTTGCTAGGGTTAAATGTGTTTTTGGTCTTCAAAAAATTGCAAAATTTTGTTTTTATGACCTAACAAAAAACTTGCATGTTTTGGTCCCTAAAAAAGTTTTATCCATGGTATTTCAATCCCCACTATTTTTCAAAATTTTAAAAATCATTTAATCATCATTAAATTTTTAAATATTTTTTCCATACATGTTTAGAATGCATAAAAGTTTTTTCATAAAAAATTAAATTTTTTTAAAATGAAAATAATTAAATATAAATATTGAAAATTTTAAAAGTTAAGGATAAAAGTAACAGAAATATTAACCTAAAAATAAATTTTTTGAGTTTTTTTCGATGAACTTTTTACGATATTCTAAACATGTCTTCTAAAAAGTTATTCAAAAATACATATCAATTTAATAATAGGGGAAGTGCTACGGTACTATTGGCTAAAAGCATTGTATTGGTACTATAGAGATTTTAACTAATAAAATTCCAAATTTTGTCTAAGTCAGCAAATTGGTCAAACATAATAGTTCCAACATGCCAACGGGGCGGGGAATGTTAAATGACTATTGGACAACACATTTAATGTATTGGTACATGTAGGGATGTCAACGGGGCGGGGAATGTGCGGAGGAAGCTTCCCCGCTCCCCGCCCCGCCCCCCAAATTATTCCCCGTCCCCATCCCCGTTCCCCGCCACGGGGGAATATTTATCCCCATCCCCATCCCCACAGATCCCCACGGTATTTTCGGAGATCCACGGATATTGAATATTAGGAAAAAAATTATACTTTTCAGTCAAAATTATGACAATAGAAACAACATATAATGCATTCATAAGCAAAAACCAATACAAAAGCATTTGGCTACTAATAATCATACAAAAATTGATAGAGCGATAGCCTAAATATTTCATAATGTATAGCAAAATATAACAATCGTACAAAAACTCATAACCAAAATATCTCATAATACATAGCAAAATAGATACTTAGAATTGTAAAATACAAATAAGAAAAAATGTAGGTAAATATCAAAATATCTTATAATATATGTATATAATTAAGCATAATGAACGGATTCGAGGAATCCGCGGGGACGGATGCGTCTTCCCCGATCCCCGCCCCGAAATGTCCGCGGGGGAAATTTCCCCTCCATCCCCGTCTCCACGGGGGAAAAATCCCCGTTCCTGAAGCTCTGTACGGGGCAATAATCCACAGGGATCCGCACTGACGAATGCAAATTGACATCCCTAAGTACATGACTATTTTACAATTGTACCATAGAATTCAGCTAATAATAAATAGAGACAAAAATTACATGCATAATAATTAAAAGTATAAACATTTTGTCAAATTAACTAAAATAAATACGGACGGAAAGAGCAATAGTAATGAAAACATTAGCCGCAATTGCTCAAAAAGAAAAAACATTAGCCGCAATTGAATTAGAAGGTCAAGATAGCAATGTTAGCACACTCATCATCCATATACTTAAAGTTAAACAAACATTAACTCACGTGCGGGAATATAAGTTGAACTAAATTATCACACATCATCAACTAAATCTAATTCATATTTCTTCCGTCCCAAATTATAAACACATTTTCAAAAAAAATCTAATTTTAAAATATAGGTTTTTTTTATAAATTATTAGGTTTATTTATTACTTTTTTTCTTACATATACTCTTAATTATTACTACTAATTTGTATTGGAATACAAAAGGTCAAATTTCTATACATGCAAACCAAGGACAATTTAATAAAACTTACACACAAAATAGACACAATAATTATACTACCAATTTTTTTTAATACTCGTAAAATAAATCAAAGGGGTTTATATATTAAAACGGAGGGATGAGTATTATGATTTTGACCTACTCCAATATTTTCTTCATCATTGTTATATAAACATTCAGAAATTTTAGTAAATTATATTAAATAACTAAAATATTAAGTTAATATATTTTTATAAATTTAACTCAATTAGTAAGAATATCATATTTTATATATAAGAGTCGGAGTTTGAATTTCAAATAGTTCAACTACTAAATTATTTGATAATTTTCAGTTGGACCAATAATAAAGCAAATCTAAGAACACAATAATATAGTACACTATATATATGAATAGTGTTTTGTTTCTTTCTCAAAAAGAATATGAAAAGTTCAACCGATAACCGGCCAATATAATATAGCTTATTTTTAGCCTCAAATATATAATAATGATTACAATATTGAAGATTGAAGAACTTATTTTTAATTATTAGCTGTGTGTTTATTTTTGCTTTGACTGTTTGTTGACACGGGCTAAAAGTTTTTTGTATTTGTGCGTTACTATTTTCATATATTCATAGAAACTATTATAGTCCGATAGATATTATTGGACGGTTGCAAAGATGAGCTAGGAAGGATCACTCACTATTTTTAAAGGGTGTAGTTCGAAACTTGCCCTATTTGGAATTATACTCTTGGAGCGTTTGATACTTTAAAAAATAAAAAATTTGATAGGATAATTTCAGTTTTATATTATATATGTTTGATTTAAAAATTGTTTTTGGGATTTGGTTAAATTGGAGGTTAAAGGACTACACAAAAATAGATATTTTTGTCCCTACTAAACTACGGTACAATTTTTTGTCAGTAAAAATAATATTTTCTTTATCAAAAACTATTTAAAACAAAATTTGTACATATATTAAATGTTTGTCATGTGATGTTCGTCTTGAATTTTATGGTTAACATAGACGGATAGGACTGGGAGGTGGTTGCGACAATTTAAAGTAAAATTTTCACTATTTTTTTTTGGTAGAATTGATTATAAGTTTCTTTGCAAGATATTTAATGAAAAATTGTCAGAAGTGTCAAGTGTCATTTTAATTATTTATAGCTTATTTTCTAAATGTTATTTTTAAATGATATTAGTTTATATAATTTTTGTGTATTATCACTTATTGTTCTATTTTTGTCCCTATTATTCTAATTAAAATTAAGTTTTATTCTTTATAGAATTCTTTTTACCCTTTCATCTTCGCATTTCATAACCTAAAATCGTTATTTCCGGTGAACTTCTCAATTTCTCATTTTGTACCCATGATGCCTTAATTCGTTCAATCCATTTGCTCAGGTGGACGTCAATTGTTGTGAATCCGATGAAGAAAACTACACCAATAAAACCTTTAGTGTGTGGAGAAAATGAATAAAGCAACCAAACAAAATAGAATAAGCATTTAACCTCACAAAAGCTAAACTATGAAAGCGATAAAGAACATATTATGAATGGTCCTTCTGGCTTGACATTGTGAAAGTAGGTACGATGGAGATGATTGTGGCTCAGCTCCTTAAGACAGAGGGGGGTTCCTACACATAAAGGGATTCTGTCACTCAAGTCAGTAAGTGTGCAAAATGAGAGAAATAGGGTTGAAATATGGTACCATAGAGTAGTATAAAACCACTTATTAAGATTGGAATAAAAAATCTTACACACACAATCAATATAATTAATCACTAATCTATTGATACTCCTATAATATTTTTTGAACATAAAATGTATTTAACTATTATTTTGAAGCACTCAAATTATGTTAATATTTTGATGCCTTGTATCATCGCTCACCCTACACCGATGCCAGGATCAATCCTGGTGGGATCTAGACATCGTCGTGGCAGTCAATGCAAGAGCATAAGTCAATTATTAAAAGGGTTAATTACTTTTTATCCCTTGTAAAATAGACCAAAGTTGTTTTACCCCAGTAAAATTATTTTGTTGCTTTACCCCATGTAATATTAGATTTTATACTTTACCCCCTGGATTCTAGTCAACTATACTATAACCGCCGCAAAATAAAATTTTAGCGACGATTTTAAACCGATGCAAAACAAAACTGCCGTATAATAAAATTTTAGCGACAATTTTAAACAGGCGCTAAACAAAACCGCCACAAAATAAAAATTTTGCAACAATTTTAAACCGTCGCAAATTAAAACCACCGCAAATTATATTATGATTGTCTGAGTCCAGGGAGTAAAACACAAAATTTGATATTACAGAGGGCTAAAACAACAAAATAATTTTACAAAAGGGTAAAGCAATTTTTGTCTATTTTACAAGGGTAAAAGGTAATTAACCCTTTCTAAAAATTTTCATTTCACCTGCTTTTTTTTTTTTTTATGTAATGAAACTCCACTAACCATTGGAGTGGACATAATTTATTGGACTTAGGCTATAAATTGGTAATCAATCCTCATATAAGAGCATCTATAATGGTGATATATATTATTATATAATTCATATATTATTAACAAGTGATCTCTATAATGTCATATAATATTTATGCAACTCATACATATTTTGCTTTAATGATATGCAACTCTTAAACAATGGCAATGTTTTAATATATATATATATATATATATATATATATGTGTATAGAAGTAATTTAATTGCATATACACAATATACAACAACATTAAATTGATGGACGGTACTTTAAATAAGGTACTTGAATCATATTTTTGATATCATTTATGTGACATCATCATTGCTCTCATGATAAAAAAATAAGATACACATTATTAACACTAGAGGTTAACCCGCGCGTTGCGCGGTTTTGATTAAATTAAATTATATAATTAAAAAGAATAATTGTGTCTTTAAAAAAAAACAAAATAGTTGTGTTAAGTATAAATTTATTGTTAGTATTTGGATATCTTATTTAATAATATTTGTTTGAATATTTAGTTTATATTTGTTATTGTTTGAATTTGAATATTTTTTGTTGTCAAGATATAAGTTTTGATGATGATTTTCATATATTTGAATTTAAGTATAATTATTTGGCTCAGGTATAAAGATATATAGTTTATTATTTTGGAAGCATTTAACTTTTATTTTTGGTAAGATGAAAAATTTAACATGTCATCTTGTTATTTAGTTAAAAAAATATGATCTTATTTTAACAAATGTCTCACTATTTTATTGAATCATAACTTAAACATTATTTTAACACTTTAGAATATGTACTTATTTTATCATTTTTTTGGCACATATATGTACTTATTTTATCTAAATAGTTATATTTTTATTTAAATCAAATTAATAATTTTCGATTTTTTACTGAATTTTAATTGTGTGTTAATATGTATAAATATATGTGTGATTATATTTTATAAATATATGTAAAAAAAATTTAATATCTACAGTTTCAATAATTTCTAAAGTTTATTTTGACGTATGAGCATCAATAAATTTTGTAATAGATGATTTTGTTTTTTCATCATTTCATCTTATTCTTGGAAAATTATGCACCAATATAACTTCTTACTCTCTTCCATACAATTTAAGGTATCTCGTATTTATAAAAAAGATGATTTCTTATTTTGATAATAAATTGATTTTTGAAGTTATTTCTCAAACATTCATTTGCTAGAAGTATATCTCATATTTTATTGGTCAGCATATTTTCATCTTTTTAATATTCTTAATTTTTATTCTATCTCTTAATATATATTTTTTTGAGTTTTTGTCACCTCATTTTTTTGTCTTTTTTTATTTTATAATTTTTACTTAAAAAAATATAATGTTATTTCTACAAATATCTCACTATTTTAATTTGAGTAATAACTCAAACATTATTTTAACACTTTAGAATATATATTTATTTTATCTAAATACTTTTAATAATTTTTGATTTTTTTAGTGAATTTTAATTGCGTGTTAATATGTATAAATATATGTGTGATTATATTTTATAAAGATATGTAAATATGTTTTAATATCTATAGTTTCAATAATCTTATATATATAAAGAGAAGCTCCATTAGCTCATAGGCAAGCATTGTGATGATGTGGCATATCTAAATGAACTTTATATATTTGTTCTTAAACCTTCATTTTATTATGTGGAAACTCTATATCTTCTCTAATAAATCAATTTAATTCATGATTGTTCAAGTATCAATTAAAATTAAATCAAAAGTTTTTTTTTAAAACATATAACTTAAGAGGTTGGTATATATTTAGTAGGTACTTTTTTTTATTAATTAGTTACTATTGTCCTAATATTTTAAAAAAATAAATTTGTCACATCAACCTTTAAACCACTACTCTTTACTTATAAAGTTAATATACAAATAGTTATAGTTATCATTATATATTATTATTATTATTATTATTATTATATATTATAAAGAGATGCCATAGTTGTTTATAGACAAGCATTATGATGATGTGACATACTACAAAAAAATCTAATCTATGTTAAACAAATGAAATAGTAGTATAACTTCATACTATAACTCATAATTGTTGGAATTCCTTTCAATAACTATATTAAAAAAGCTAATATGTTTTACATTATAATCTATGATTTAAAAGTATTCATTTATACCATAAAAATAAGTATACATTCTTCTTTTAAAAATAAATTATTTTCTAAAGTGTTAAAATAATGTTTAAGTTAGGACTCAAAATAGAATAGTGAGATGTAAGAATTAGGTGACATTTTTTTAAGTAAAAATTATTAAATTAAAAAAAAAAGACAAAAAAATGAGGGGACAAAACCTCAACAAAAAAGATTAAGAGAGAGAGAGATAATAAGAATTAAGCATAATAAAAAGAAGATGAAAACATTTTGACCAATAAAATATAGGATATAATTCTACTAAGTGAATGTTTGATAAATAACTTTAAAAGAAATTAATTTATTTTGACATATGAGCATCAACATATTCTGTAATTGATGATTTTGTTTTTTCATCCTTTCATCTTATTCTTGGAAAATTATGCACCAATATAATTTTTTAATCTACTCCTCCATACAATTTAAGGTGTCTCGTATTTACCAAAACGTCGATTATTGTTTTGATAATAAGTTGATTTCTTTTAAAGTTATTTATCAAACATTCACTTAGTAGAATTATATCCTATATTTTATTGGTCAAAATGTTTTCATCTTCTTTTTATTATGCTTAATTCTTATTATCTCTCTCTCTCTTAATCTTTTTTGTTGAGGTTTTGTCCCCTCATTTTTTTGTCTTTTTTTTTTAATTTAATAATTTTTACTTAAAAAAATGTCACCTAATTCTTACATCTCACTATTCTATTTTGAGTCCTAACTTAAACATTATTTTAACACTTTAGAAAATAATTTATTTTTAAAAGAAGAATGTATACTTATTTTTATGGTATAAATGAATACTTTTAAATCATAGATTATAATGTAAAACATATTAGCTTTTTTAATATAGTTATTGAAAGGAATTCCAACAATTATGAGTTATAGTATGAAGTTATACTACTATTTCATTAGTTTAACATAGATTAGATTTTTTTGTAGTATGTCACATCATCATAATGCTTGTCTATAAACAACTATGGCATCTCTTTATAATATATAATAATAATAATAATAATAATAATAATAATAATAATAATATATAATGATAACTATAACTATTTGTATATTAACTTTATAAGTAAAGAGTAGTGGTTTAAAGGTTGATGTGACAAATTTATTTTTTTTAAATATTAGGACAATAGTAACTAATTAATAAAAAAAAGTACCTACTAAATATATACCAACCTCTTAAGTTATATGTTTTAAAAAAAAACTTTTGATTTAATTTTAATTGATACTTGAACAATCATGAATTAAATTGATTTATTAGAGAAGATATAGAGTTTCCACATAATAAAATGAAGGTTTAAGAACAAATATATAAAGTTCATTTAAATATGCCACATCATCACAATGCTTGCCTATGAGCTAATGGAACTTCTCTTTATATATATAAGATAAGATTTGGAACTCTCTTAAATACTCCTATTAGAAGATGCTGTAATTATCAAACTCATTTTAAACAATTATAAATTAAAGTTCTAAATTAAGATGTTCTCTTTTATTTCTCTTGTGTTCTTAGTTTAATGAGTTTCTCTTAGTTTTGCAAGTTGCTAACTATGATTAGTGTAAATAATTTACCACCATCTTACAGTTTGGCCGGGGAGTAGCCTAAAACATATTCTTTAGATCCTTTAATCTCTGCTTTTGTTGATTGAGATTACTAATAAGCTAGTCATATATCATATGATCGACTACGTATTGCAGTAAACTAACTGTGCCTCTATCATATGATCTCCATCTTACTTTTGCGAGTTAATTACTAGTACGAGATGAATCAGTCGAAAGATCAGAATACCATACCTACAAATGTCTTTTTGCATAAATGAATAGAGAAAAGAACCTTGATTAATATTCGACTCCCGAGAGTGTAAAAGTTGGGTTATGGGTTTTATCATGTGTTTTGCATTGAATTCGATGTGTGAAGCATTTTTCCAAAGACCTACCCACCTTTTTGAGAGGATGTTACATCTCACAGCTTCATCAACACGAAGTTTAGAGAGGATGAAGGTTAAAACTTCATTTGGAAGCTCGCTGATAAAATCTTGTTTCTCTTCACCTCCCATTTCCACGACCATCATTTCCCTCTCCCTTCAGAGAGCTATTGCATAAAAGCGGATTTCGGGAGTAAAGGAGAGAAACGTTGGGAGCGTTTCACAAATGCAAATCGTGTGGAGAACGTTTGCGTAGATTTTACAAAATGTAAGAGAGAGAAGAAAAGAGAAGAACTAAAAGAATAAAGAAATTGAGAAAAATAAATTAATTTAAAATCAACATTACATAATAAATGTGATAAATTAAAAAAAAAATATAGAGGGAAAAATAATTATAATCTTGCATTATGGTCAAATAGGATAAAATAATTTGGACAGAAATACACAAATAGTAAAAGATCATTTATTTTTCAGTTTCCTTGTTTAGATTAAGAGTTATGGTCAATTTTAAAAATTGTCAAATTTTTTATCATAGGAGAGTGCTAATTATTAATATTAAAATTGTCACAAACAAGACTCGGGAATACAATATTTTGATTGGTTCTAATATTTAACATAATTTAATGGGAATAAGTTGAAAATTCAAAAGGTGAATAAATTGGTTTTTTCTATAAAAATATATTTTCTATTTTTTTTACGTAAATGTATACATTCAAACCAAAATAATTTTTCTATTTTGTCTAAAATAGATGTACGTCTTAACAAAAAAATTAAAAGATGTACGTACACATGAATGTATTGAGCTATATAAGTAAATAATATTTAGTAATAAAAAATGTAAATGATTTACTTTTTAAATTAAAATTTATTTTCATTAATTTATTTCATATATTTATTTTGACCAATTAATCTCAGATATTAAAATCAACCATTGTGATGATTGTGGTGTTTTTGACTTATCATCTTTTTTATTTTACTAGAAATAAACTCGCGCGTTGCGCGGATTCGATTATATTATAAATTAAAATATTTATATAAATGAAAATTAATAATTATGATAAATATAATCACATGGTTAAATGAAAAATATTTTTATTTATTCCTTTTAAATGGTGATTATTAAAAATATTTGATATTTTATTTTTACCAAAATAATGTTGGATATTTTCTATCTTAAAAATGGAAGAAAATTTTAAAATATATAAAATATGTAGTATTCGGTTTATTTATGTTTTTTTCCTTGAATTAAAGACTATAATATATTCAATTTATATGCATAATTATAATTTTGCAGTTATAGTTGCATCATCGGAACCCCTAAGGTTTAGTCATAAAAAAGGAATCCCTAAGGTCAAACATAATTATTTGAATTCATTGTAATTAATCTTATATATATTTAGTTTATATTTTTTGACAAATATTTATTTTATATTTATTATTATATAAACTTTTTTTAAACAGACTATATATATATATATATATATATATATATATATATATATATATATATATATATATAATCAAGAAGTAGTTTTGTTGCCAATATATTAGTTTTGATGATGATTTCATATATTTGAATTTAGATTTAGTTATTTGACTCAAATAAAGATATATAATTTATTATTTTAGAATAATTTAACATTTAACATGTCATCTTACTATTTGTTTAAAAAAAGGTTAAACCAATTTGTACTTATAAAATTGTAATGCATGTACTTTTAGTCCCTATTGTTAAACCAATTTGTATTTTTTAATGATTTTTTCGTAGACATGTTTAGAACATTGTAAAAAGTTCATAAAAAAAAATAACTTAAAAATTCAATTTCAAAATCGAAATTTTGATTACTTTTATCTTTAACTATTAAAATTTAAAAAAGTCATATTTAATTATTTTTATTTTAAAAAATTCTTAAAAAAAATTTAGAAACTTTTTATAGAATTCTAAACAATTTTCAAAAATTTTGAAAAATAGTAAGGACTAAAATTGCATTGATAAAATTTTGTAGGTACCAAAACATGCCATTTTTTTTATAGGGACTAAAAAGAAAATTTTGTAACTTTATAAAGAGCAAGAACTTATTTAACCCTAAAAAAATGTCATCTTACTTTTACATCTATCTCACTATTTTATTTTCTGTATAAATATATGTAACTATGTTTTAATATCTATAGTTTCAACCATTTATAAAAAAGAATGCAATATTTTTTATAGTATATAGGAGTACTTTTAAAATTGTCCCAAGTTAATATATATCATTATCATAAGTTTGTGAAATTATAAGAGAGTATATACGTTTTTTTTTTACAGAGAGTATTAGATAATGCTCAAGAATAAGTTAAAAAAATTATTTTACATAAAGGGTTCCTATAGCGTTTTACTTTAAAGGCAATACTTATTTTGAAATTATCTTAGTTGCAATTTAAGATTTTCTCTCAAAGTTTGAGTTGGTAAAATTATATCTTATTTTTTATTTGTCAGAAATTTTTAATTATATCTTATTTTTAATTTGTCATAATTCATCGAGCTTAATACTTTTCTTTTCTTTTTTGATTTAAGTATTTGTATCAAACCATCAAAACACTATTGTTGTAACATATATTATAGTCATTCTTTTAATATATTTTTTAATCTTTTTATGTGCAATCAATAGGAATATTATTTTAGGAATATAAAAAGTCACATGAAGCTTAATAGAAATAAACATGCCACATAGGCAAAATGGAAGCATATGAGCTTAGGTAGCTTCCCTTTATATATATAAGATGAGACGTTTGCAAGCTATTATCGCATAATCGTTTTATTATATAAAAAATATCATATATAATCAATAGGTTAAATATGTTTTTAGTCCCTATAAATATATCAAATTTTGCTTTTAATTCCTTTAAAAATTTTCTTCAACTTTTAGACCCTACAAAATTTTTCATCTTCACTTTTGGTCCCTCTTTCTAAATAAACTCATATGTAGAATTCATATTTTTAAATAAAATTTTGCAGAAAAGTTTATTAAATTATAATAATCTCTCCCAAAAAAATTTAGAATATTTTAATAATACAAGAAATAACTATGAATTTATATATTTTTTGTGGTTAAAAATTCATATTAAATTCATGTTTTGTTAAAAAATTCTAAATTTTTTTAGGAGAGATTTTCATAAGACTTTACACATTTTTGCACAATTTTATTAAAAAAATACAAAGGTTATACATGAGTTGAGTTAAAAATAGAGACTGAATATGGAGATTGAAAATTTTATAGGGACTAAAAGTTGAAAAAAAATTTTAGAGGGACTAAAAGTAAAATTTGGTATATTTATAGAGACCAAAAACATATTTAACCTAATCAATATATTAATAATTAATAAAATACTCTATTGTACTTTTTGAGTTATACACGCGAATTAAGAAAAAACTAGTTTATGAGCCCGTGCCAAGCACGGGTAAAAAATGCGTTTATAGATTTATTATATTTTATATGATACAGTTTAATATATAAGATTAAATGCATTTTTGGTCCTCTAATTTTAAAGGGCTTGATTTTTTAATCTCCTTCTTTATTTTATTTGAAATTATAGTCTTCCACCTCAATTTAGTTAAAAAATTTGCTTATGTGTCATACTTATTAATGACATGGTAATATCCATTTGAAAAAAAAACCATATCATCAACTTTTTTTTTTATAAATAATATATTATAAAAATATTAAACTACTTAAATTAAAAACACAATTCAACAAATATACTCTTCTCTCTTCCCGTTCTTCTCCTTCGTTCCTAGATTTACTTTATCCTCTCTCTTCATTCTCAATGTCAGCAAGTGATTGAAAAACACTTAAAAATGTATAAATTGGAAAAATTCAAACTACCCCATTTCTTGAATTATCCATCTTTCTTCAATAAATCAAAATATAAATCACAGAATATGAATTATGGAAATGTATACACGTCGTTCTGTGAAATGATGAGACCCAAAATACTATCATACTCTAATGTAATTAGCGACTAACATCATCATTACGGAGATGACAAATAATATTTTTCATCAAATTTTTAAAAAATATAATAAAACCTAGTAGAATGATACTTTTTATCACACACAACAACCCATTGACCCCTTCAACAACATCATTCCCATCTTTTGTAAGAAAAAACATGGCTATTAACAATTTAACAATTTTAATACATAGTCCAGTATAATGTTTATTTTTAACCAATTTTTTATGTAATGTCTAAAATTTTGTCAACTTCTATATGTCCTCTGTATTTCAATCTCAAATTGTATCAAACAAAAAAGAATACATGATAAATAAGCAATGAAAATACAAAACAAATAAAAAAAAAACTAAAAAATAAAATATTAGAAAGTGTAAGAGAAATAAAAGGTTAACATTCCTTTAAAAAAACTAAACATTCTCAATCAAGACACAAATGAAAAAGAATGGTAATATAGTCATCACTCCATTATGACTATGACGGTCAATTTTTATTTCATTAATATTGATCCATTCAAAATAAGAGTTACTTTTTCATAGGATTCAAAACAAAAATGACATGTTATATAATATATACAAAATAATAAATTGCAATTGCAATTGTTCATAAAAATAAAAGAAGGAACAAATTGCAATATTATAGCTATGCAATGAAAAGTGAAAACAAAAACTTGTGTTGCCCCATATTTTAAGCTATTTTGACATAAACCAACACTATTAATTTGAATTAATTGCATTGTGAGAAAGTTCTTTTTACACTTATGTTGATTTATTAGTCTATATACAAATGGTCAACCACGGTATACTCTCTAGTCTCTACTGATGGGTGAGTATCACTTGCTATTTTGTATGTGCCAAATACTATTCTCTTTGTCCCATTATATAAGTACCCTTTTAAAAAAAGTTTAATCCCAAAATATAAGCCCCTTAACAAATTATTAGGTGCATTTATTACTTTTTTTCATACACATACCCCTAATTATTACTACTAACTTGAATTGGAATACAAAAACTCAAATTTTTACACATACAAACAAATGACAATTCGGTAAAATTTACATTTAAATTAGACACAATAATTACATTATCAACATTTCTTAATAAGCGTGATATTAGTCAAGAATATTTATATAATGGGACGGAGGGAGTATTTGTAATTTCTCTTTTTTCATTTATTACTATCATTGTTTTGCTATTAAAAATATACAAAAGTTAGTCAAAATAAAAATATATAAAGAGATCAAATCCAATCTTATATGCCAGTATATCTTCCGAACACTCTCACAATGCAAATTTCTTTCAGCCAATTTTGCTGAACAATCTCATTCAAATAATATAATCTGCACAAAATAATATAATCTCATTCAAATTGATACCAAACATCCATTTCATGAAGAAGAAAAAAAATGGCACCATAGCTTGCCAAAACTACCTTTCAAATACAATATACAAATATAAAACATAAAAAAATCAAATTTAAAATTTATCAACAATATACAACAAAGAATAAAATAAAACACAAACCTAAAAATCATAGTTGGAGGCACCTACAAACAATAATCCATAAAACAAACAACAAAACATTATTAGGTTATATATTTGATCAAAAGTAAAAACAATAAAATGAAATAATAAAATATATACCAACAAAAATAAAATAGTGAAGAGTGGCAAAAGTGAATGTAAAGAAGAAGAAGAAAGAGACATACCTGAAAAATGTGATGGAAAACAATCTTAAAAACATGTCTGCTTATAAAATAAAATAAAACCTTAAAAACATCTCTTAAATAATACTTTTAACATGTCAATGTAATAATTGTATGTATTAAAAAAAATATTTGGTTGATTATATATTAATTACATTCCGAAACAAAAAAGAGTCAACAAAGAGAAAATTATACATTATTTTCAAATTTCAAATAGAATAGAATATAGTAGTAATAGTGCACATTATTTTTATTTCTCAAATCCAAGTTCAATAAAACATAAAATAGCCATGTTTCTAAAAAAAATCGTGTCAAACGGTTTTTTTAAAAAAATTATATGCTTTTAGAAAATAATTTCCTAACTATATAATCTACTACTATTACTTTATCAAAAAACAATTTATATCTATGTGTTATGTATGTTTTGTTTTTAATTGGAAAAAAAAAAAAGAGAAAGTTTATTATATTAGATGATTATATTATATCTCTGAATGAATAGCAATTTGTTTTTTTTGACAAAGAATAGCAATTTTTTTTTTTAGTTATTGTTTTTGTTGATTGTATATTAAAATTGCAATGTTTTAATTAAACACTAATAATAATTCTTATTTTAAACAGTTTTAATAATAATTCCTATTATAAATCGTTTTCTCATACGTACAAATTTTCTATATGATTCTTCAATTGCATAATTCATTACCATTTATACAGGTTTGACCAAAAATAAAAGTATTAATTGTACAGTTTTATTTTTTGGATACTTAATTATACAGCTTTTGTAAATTGAATTATGTGAATTAATTGTTAAAAGAATATGAGAAGAGGGTTCATTTGGGTATGACATGTGTACACTAGACTTTGAAAAACAGGTCCCAAATAATATATATATAGATATAGATAAAGATTGGTAAATTAAGTGTTTTTACCCTTGCTTTATTAAGAAAAAGAAATTATATTTAATTAATAATTATGATATTAATTTAATATTTAAATGTTTGTTTTTATTATTTTTTTAGAAACGTTATTTTAATATCATTACCAAAAAAAAAATCGTTTGTTTTAATATTAGTTATATAACCATTATGCATTTAATATATATATAATTGACAAAACATTATAAAATTTTAAATAATTATGATTTACATGTAATTGACAAATTATTTTGTGATACTTTAAATATACATCCGATTTAATAGCATAAACGGTCTAATGTCTACAAATGTGGCGAAGCTTACTATTGATATGACAAACTTGAAATGTCTGGAGTAGTCATGTCTCCGGATTTGCACCGTTGATGATGTTAAAATCATTGAATCTGCTATGAATTTGGATCGATGCAAATCTGAAAAAACAATCATCGTATCAAGACGAAAAATCACAATAATACTACGCTAAGACCGGAAATAAAAAACACCACATTATGAGACGGGAAATCAAAACAACTCCACACTAAGAGGAGAGTAAAACAATAGAAGACAAAAAAAACCACAAAGAAAAAGACTTTAACAAAACTTAAAAAAAATGTAAAAATCATTTATGTTGTAAGAAAAAGAAATAAAAACAATAGATTAGGAGGGGTGTTTATATATGGGTCAAAATAACCCTAAATAATCCTTCAAATAGAGGAGAAAAAAGAAAAAAAACAACATAAAATAGAGTTTATGAGTGATGTTTATTTGATCTTTTAAAGGTAATTGAGATCTATTTAAGGGGTTGATGTCTACCAACAAATAATTTTCCATGCGCATCGGCCGTGGATCGAATCCTAGACCAAATTATTAAGAGATCTAAATATTTTTTACTTGTACCGCATTATGTTGGTAACATAAAGTGACTTTTAATAATATATATCAACAACTTATTTTAAAATTACTACTATAATAAACAAACATAACTGATAAAATAATATTATGAAACATAAATATTATATGTTTTGTGTATTCTGCACTATTTCATTTTTTTTTTTACTAAAGCACTATTTCATATTGAAATGCCATCGGATGTGATAAAAATTGCTCCATCCGTCCAATTATATAAGGATTCTTTCAAAAAAAAAAAAACACCCTTTTAAAAAAAAGTCTAATCTCAAAATATAAGAGCATTTTCAATGGTAGGTGCTTATCAAGTAGTACCTAATAAGAACCGGTACCTATTAAGTATTACCATTGGAGTACATATAAAAATGGTACTTATTAAGTACCTATGCTTAAATAAGCATTTTCTCTCTCATGGTGCTTAATGGGTCCCACATACTTTAATATAATAAAATAAATAATTATAACATAGTAAATAATAATTAATTATTAAATTAAATTAAATGATATATAGTCATTGGTGGGACCCCTTAAGAACTTTTTAGAGAAGTGTTGGATTGGAGGATGTGAGTGCTTATTAAGTACTATAATTAAAAAATTATAAATAAGTGATGTGTAAAAGTGGGACCCTATAAGTACTCTAAAATGACTAAAATGAGATTCTCCATTGGAGATGATCTAAGCCCATTTGCATATTACTAGGTGCAACTATTACTTTTTTCCCTACACATACCCCTAATTATTACTACTAAGTTGCATTAGAATACAAAAAGTCAAATTTCTACACATACAAACAAAGGACAATTTAGTAAATTTACAAACAAATTAGACACAATAATTACATTATCAACATTTCTTAATAAGCGTGAAATTAATCAAAGATGTTTATATAATGGGACGGAGAGAGTACATATATATACTATTTGCAGCACTACTTAAGATTTCAATTGTGTATATTGTTTTTTTTTTTTATAAGCTCAATTGTGTATATTGTAAATGTATACTCCGTCCATATTTAATGACAATTTTTTCTTTTTCCGATACAAATTAATTTAGTTTTTTGGTAAAGGTACAAAATTAATTTTATTTTTTTACGTTAGGTACAGTTTACTACTAATACATTTGATTTATATACCATATAAATTTAAACATGAATTCAATAATGAATTTAAAAATTAGTCAAAAGACAAAATAAATAATGAATTTAATAAGATAGATTTGACTTATTTGTGAAAAAGATAAAGAAGATAAATTTGACTTAATTATATTGCGTGGTAGCATTTCCTAAAAATCTTCAAATTTGTTGCCTATAAATACTGTTGTGTTGCTCAATCTTTTCTTTACCTCATCAACTAACTATCCTCCTCCTCCTCCTCTGTCTACTCTCATCATACTCCAAACTCTTTGTATGTCTCTCTCTCTCTCTCAAAACACAAAACACAAAACACAAATTAGTCTTAAATTATGTTTAATATTTTACCGTAAGTTTTGTTAATTTTATTCAATTAGTCTTAAATTTAAAACTGTTTGTGAGTTTTTAAAGGATTGAAGCAAATGAAAAGAATTCTTGCAACGTCACTTGAGTTCGATCAATTAGTCTCATTTTAAGTTGACTTTTTTTCTTCTCATTTCAATTTCTTAGGAAGGAGATGAGTTGTGAAACTATAATAAATATGTATTTTTTGTTTGATCTAATGGCTCAAAACAATTTGTCCATAGTTGGAAATTTTACTCTCCTTATATTTTGACCGACTCTTCTCTTTTGTCTGTCCCTTAATATCATATATGAATGCACGGACACGACACAACCATTGACTAGTTGATATGAATAGTTTTTTTTTTGGAAACGATAATAGAATTTAGATAATTTAACTATTATTTTTGGATACATATTCAATATAATTGTAATTGTCGGTGTCATATCAATGTCGGACATACTAATAGAGAATTGTCCTCGCTTCATATCATATCTGTTCATTATTCTCAAAATATCTTCTTTTGTTTGTTTTTCCATTTTCTATTGTTTGATTCTATTGGCTTCTTGGTTGGTCTCACCAGTCCTATATACACTGTTTGCAGACCCAGAAAACAAAAATGAATTCTCATGATGATTTTTCTTCTTTCACAACTAAAACAGTGTTTTATTTTTTGACTCAATTATGATTTTTCTTATTTTGTTGACTTTTTTTTTTATTAAAAAAGTCTTATTTTGGATTCAATTATGATTTTTTATTTTTTTTCTTTTTTTGTTATAAAAGGTTGTCTCAAAAATCTGATCTTAATTATGGGACACTACTTTTTCTTTTTGTCCTTTATACCCTTTATAGGACTATCTTTTACTACCCTTTGACTATTGTTTTAGACTCAATATATTTCATGTTAATCTTTTTCTCTACATGAACATAACTTTGATTGTTAAATGATTTTTATTTTTAGCTTAATCAAATGTTTGGCTGTGATTTTCTGTTTCTGTCTTATGTCAATTTTCCTCTATGTTTTGTTGGTTTCATTACTATCCAATTCTGTTATTTTCTATCATTTTCCCCATCTTTTTCCAATGTTTTTTTCTTTCCAAATTTTCATCTTTTTCAAATGGTTCAGTGTATTTGTAGTACAATGTGTAATTGAGTAATTGTCTAGTTTATCATGTTAATTCATTTTCAAAATTTTATAATTCTATTCTGATGGGTCCAGTGGCTTGAAAAACAAAGACAAAACATCACCTAATAACCAGGAAAAATTATTAGTATATAACCATAAATAATACTAATAATAATCATTTTTTTGGGTCTATTTTAGTGGCTAGAAATTCCACCCTTAACTTAAATAAGTAAAATATCCGGAGTTCGATTCTGGCCCTACATATAAAATGCGACATCCTTCCAACTGGATTAATAATAATCATAATTGTGAATAAAATGTGAAGTTTGGCTTTTTATACACATGTAATGAAATATCATCATCAACTTTAATAATCTTTGGCTTTTTTCACAACATTTTTTCACTCATTAATTTATTTGACTATTTTATTTGGTTCATAATAGTTGCAGGTGAAGAGAGTGTGCCAAAATGATTGAAAAGGATGAAAAAGTTGACATGGAAAAAGTGATAGAAAATTTTGAGAGGATAACAAAGAATGCTGAGGAAATTCAAAGGGAAACACTGAAGAGAATTTTGGAAGAAAATGCATCAGCTGAATATTTGCAGATTTTAGGACTAAATGGAAGAACTGATCCTGAAAGTTTTAAGGCCTGTGTTCCATTGGTTACTTACAAAGATTTGGAGCCTTATATCAATAGAATGGTTGATGGTGATGTTTCTTCTATTCTTACTGGAAAACCAATCACAGCTATTTCCTTGAGGTTAATTTTAGACTTTTTTTTTTTTACTTATTAGAAAGTTAAAATGTTAAGAGATTATGAATCTGAAAATATGTTTTGTGTTTTTGAAGTTCTGGTACTAGTCAAGGGAAGCAAAAATTTATACCATGGAATGATGAATTATTTGAAACCACAGTTCAGATTTATCAAACCTCTTTTGCCTATAGGAACAGGTATTATTCATTATCATTTCTTGTATTTAAATATGGCACATATACTTCATATTGAAAGTGTATCTGGTGTCCGGTATGTGTCATTATTCGACATCAACACGATACTGAAACATTGGTTACATTCAATTCACTTTTGTTTTTTCAATTATTATCAATGTCTGTGTGTCAGTGTTTGTGTCTGTTTAGGTGATTGTTAAATATTTTATGCCAATGAAGCACATAAACATGAGACTGACATGTTGATAACAATGGTAATTTGAGAAAATGAAAGTAATTAAATATCGTCACATGTATCATTGTCGTGTAATTGTCGGCTACCAGACACATCTTCAATTTGAAGTGTCGGTGCTACATAGATTTACACCTATAGAAGCAATTACACATATCTTAGTGTCATGTCGTTGTCGGACACCATAAACATATTCAATGTATTGATTCTACATAGATTTCTGTTATACTTTGTATAAATTACAAAAACTAACACAATTCCATTCTATAGAGAGTTTCCTATCCAAAATGGCAAGGCCTTAAACTTCATCTATAGCAGCAAATCATCAGAAATAAAAGGGGGTGTGACAGCAGCAACAGCCACATCCAATGTATTCAGAAATCCAAGATACAAGCATACAATGCAGGCACTTAAATCCCCTAGTGTTAGTCCAAATGATGTAATATTCAGTCCAGATTTTCACCAAACACTCTACTGCCATCTCTTATGTGGATTACTTTTCAGAGAAGAAGTTCAATTAGTTT
This sequence comes from Trifolium dubium, assembly GCA_951804385.1. Taxonomy (NCBI): domain Eukaryota; kingdom Viridiplantae; phylum Streptophyta; class Magnoliopsida; order Fabales; family Fabaceae; genus Trifolium; species Trifolium dubium. Next base: position 23,267,636 of record OX638073.1, read on the forward strand.
CATCACCATTTGCATATAGCATCGTGTATGCTTTCAGAACCTTTGAACAAGTTTTCGAAGAACTTGTTACTGATATCGAACAAGGCGTTCTTAGCAATAGGGTAACTCATCCATCCATTAGAACTACTATGTCAAAACTGCTGAAACCGAATCCTGAACTAGCTAACTTGATCCGCAAGAAATGTACCGGATTAAGCAATTGGTATGGATTGATACCAGAGCTTTTTCCAAATGTTAAGTATGTTATAGGGATCATGACAGGTTCAATGGAACCTTATTTGAAAAAGCTGAGACATTATGCAGGAGAGGTTCCTTTATTGACTTCTGAATATGGTGCTTCTGAAGGTTGGATTGCTTCAAATGTGAATCCAAAAGTTGATCCTGAATTTGCTACTTATACTATTCTTCCACAAATTGCTTACTTTGAATTCATTCCTTTGACACAACATGATGGAAATGAAGTTGAGCTAAAGCCAGTTGGATTAACTGATGTCAAGATTGGTGAAGAGTATGAGATTGTATTCACCAATCCTGCAGGTATAAATTCTTTAATATCCTTTTTTTACTAAGCAATTTTGAAAGTATATAAAATTCGTCAAATTGGTCTTTACTGTTAAGATGTTAGAGACTGACATGACATATTTTCATACTTTAGAGTCTAAAAATTATAAGTTTCATAAACTATAGGGACTACAATTTTTTTTCTATGAAGGGTTTTGATTCTTGTAAAGTGTCTAGCATGGATTTTAGAATATTATAGTGTTTTTGTAAAGATTGAATGCTTATTGGTTAGTTTATATTGGCTATGTATTTAAACATTATGTGATACTGTAAGTTAGTGAATAACTATGGAGGAAAATGATGTGAATTTCACTTTGTGACAAAGCTTTTAGCCTAAATAGATGATTATACAAAACAAATATTCCTACTAGGTAAATGGTTTGCACTTTGCGTGATTTTACTTTTCAATTTTCTTTTTGTGATATGACCTTCATGGGTCCAAATTTAGGTAATTTGTGTCTCTATTGATTTCAAAAGGAACATAGTACATACCTAATCACATTAAATAAGCACCTCTTATTTTAAGCTCACTTTGGACTTATCTACACGTTCATTTTTTACTTAATTTGCATGGAATAAGTAGTAGTACATATTATGCTTACTCTTTTTAACATTTGTGACATCATTTATTTTTGTATTTTACTGTCACGATCTGCTGAGATTCAAGTCTAATTATGTTTTGATAATTAATCTTGAATAATTTGCAGGTTTATACAGATATAGGTTAGGCGATGTGGTAAAGGTTATGGGATTCCATAACTCAACTCCAAAAATCAAGTTTCTTCGTAGGAGCAACCTTTTGCTCACAATCAATATTGATAAGAACACAGAGAACGATCTACAACAATCGGTGGAAGCCGCATCAAAATTGTTAGCTGAGGAGAAAATGGAAGTGATTGACTACACTAGCTACATTGAATTATCGAAAGAACCGGGACACTATGTTATCTTTTGGGAAATCAGTGGCGAAGCAAGTGATGAAGTGTTAGGTGAATGTTGCACATCTTTGGATAAATCTTTTGTTGATCTTGGCTACATTAGTTCCAGAAAATCCAATGGTATTGGAGCTCTTGAACTCCGAGTTGTTCGGAAAGGTACCTTCCAGAATATTCTTGAGCATTATGTTGGAATCGGTACGGCGGTGAGTCAGTTCAAGTCACCTAGATGTGTTGGTCGTACAAACACCAAAGTGTTGCAAATATTATCTGAAAATGTTGTTAAGAACTATTTTAGTTCTGCATACAATTGATTTAAATGGTGTTAGGGAATAATAAACTAGTAATCAAATAAGATAAATTGTTTAAAGAGTATGCAATGATACATATAAAGAGTGTACTTAGTCATCTAAACAGATTTATGTTAAGAATAGAATAAAATAGTGATGTAATAGTGAAATCTGATTGAATAACTTTGTATTACAATATTACCATATCAATGCATAATCCTTAAACTTTTTAGTTATTCTACAATTTTTAAGCTCTTTAAGTCTCAAAAGAACGTAAAAAAAAAAGTCTCAAAAAGAAACTTTTTTTCTAATCTCTTTTCTACTTTACTTGCATTGCTCAATTCTTTTTACAAGTTTTTTTTTTTGATTTTCGGCATTGTTCACACTGAATAAACAACTCTATTAAAAGATATTTTTTGATTGAATCTGCACTACCAAACGACATCTTTTGAACATTTGAGAATTTTGATCAATCTAAAAAGACGAACATTTGAGAATTCTTTTTATTTCTATTTTTCAAACGACTTACAATAATAATAAACCAAATAAAAAATAACATATTTTTGAAATACAAATACAACACATAGGTAGAATAGAATTTACCATCAAATTTAAAATACAACACATAGATAGAATGAAATATACATCAAAACAATTTCACAAAACATAAACACCAGTTTTATTTTTGGTCTTCATTGATTCACAGTATATTGTATTAGCCAATTACATCAAATTAAAACTTACACAAACGTCCTATTTAAATATGCAAGAAAAATCACACAAAGCACTAGTTGCGAATTACATTACATTACATATTTTTATACATAACTGAAACCTAGACAAAGAAACCCAACAAACAATAGGGATTTAAGACTAAACTAGTTTCACAATCGGTTCGGTTCATCGCTTTCGCGAATTATGTAAATGAAATCCAAAAACCAAACCAAACTACTTCAGTTCTCACCAGTTTGGTTCGGTTTTGGATCCGAACCAAATATATCAGGGTAGTAGTGACTAAATTCACACATTTTAAATATGAAAAAGTTAGAAACTTAGGTTCGAATTTTGATCCTTTCAATAATATTCCTAGTAACTATCAATGTTACAAAGGGACCGATCCATATAGTTATTTAATTATAGTGCTAATCCAATATTTAATTCACCGGATCTGTCATTTTCTTGGACAAACTTGAGCAAATAATTAGTGTATAGAAAAATCCCTTTTTAGTTGTAGATGCTTTGTATGATAATAATCCTCATCATGCACATGATATGTCAAGAATCTTACGATTTAAATCTTTCAAATAAATATTTTATTTTGTTATATAGAAGAGCATTGGCACCATATAATTAATATATATAGAAGTGGAAAACTTGTTTTTGATGAATAAGCATTTTGAAGAGACCAAAATAATTTAGATTTCTCTCTTTGTGGCAAAGATGAGTAGTAGTATAGTTTCTAAGGATTTATTAGAAGGAAAAGATGAAAGAGCAATATTTCCAATATGGGATTGTGGTAGTCCATTATATGATTCATGTGAATTGGTCACATTTTCTCATATAATTGAGAGACATATGATGGAGTGTCCATATCTTGGTGGATCAAAACAAATCATCACAAAATTCTCTGATTTTGATGAAATGATGATTTCAAATGGAAATGTCAAAGGTTCTTCCAAGTGGATCAATTTGAGTGAACTTTTTGAGAAGATCTTATGGAAGAGGAAGTTAAAAGAAAAGGAGCATAAGAAAATAGAAATTGGTGTCAAAAAAAAAAAGAAAATAGAAATTGGGTTTTTTGGATTTTATAGTCGATTTGTTTGTGGTGGAAATAGAGTACTCACATGAACAAAAATAAAGTGGTGAGAATGTATGTTTTTACTCTTCATTCTTATTAATATATTGCAACATTGAATTATTTTCCTTTTAAATTGTAAGTCTAATTTTCTTCTTAGTTTTTCTCTTTTGTAATTGTGATATATACTATATACTATAATTTAACCGGTCGTGCTATTTGGTACTAAAGAATTTGATCATGAAATGTGTGAAATATTATATATGTGCAACTTTTAAAGAGAAAATGAACTTTAGCTTAAATATGAATTCTAAAAGAAATGCGAAAAAGTATGAGTTAAAAATGACAAATCACATACCGATTCATCCTTTCATGAAAAGTTTTTCACGACAAACATGATATTCCGTAATTTAATAGGTTTAAATATTATATTACACAATTAAACATCAAAAGTATCATTTATAAATTTTATATAGATTGACATGCTTAGATGTTAATTTTTTCAGTCATCAAGTCAAAGGGTGTCTTCCTAAATCATTTCCCCCCCTAAAAGACCCAATATATAGCCATTGATGAATCAATCATCTACCATTTGACAAATTAAGATTTTTCCACCGTCCATTGCATACAATACACATAAAATCTTCTTAGTTAGATGACTCACTTTAAGGCTTAAACTCATATAATATTGTCTTTTATGATAATTTAGGACCCTTATCTTTTGTATATAATAGAGCATATAGAAATGTCTCTTTCACACAACATTATTTATAGGATGTACAAGAGAAGTCAAATAAAATTTGACAAAATTGTACTCAAAAATAAATTTTGACAAAGTAGTTACTACACATGATTTTATTTTGGTATACCAAAAAAATATTAAGTTTCCAATTTTGGTGTATTTCCCATGTGGAAGTCTCTATAATAATGATGGAATAGTCACTATTTGAATTGTGGGCTGCAATGTAAATTTGTCACCGATATGAGCATGGTGGACGTTGAAAGCAAATTGGCAAATGGACTGTGATATGGACCATTGATACGTAAGCACTTTACAAACATTTTTATTTTTCTATATATCTATTTAGACGAAGACGCAAATTCACTCAAGTTCGGATATGATAAATCAAGTGGTAAGAGCTAATAACATATTAATTAGGTAGGGAGACGTCTAAGGTTCAATCTTTGACGAGATTAATTTATATTTCTGATGTACCAAAAAAAATTCACTCAAATTCATATACACGACGATGACTTAACAATGTCATCATTTATCAGTTGAAATAAACTTGTGGACATGTTTTCTGTATCTATTATATTTGTGGTGATAACTTTTTATAGAATTGGGAAATTTTGATAGAGACAAACATGCATCTTATTTAGTAAATAAAAAACAAAGAAAATAAAAACTTCCACATAAAATAAGAAAATAACTTTTCCTTCTTAAAAAAACATTAATTATATTACAAACATCTTGGTACTTATATAAAACATAATAAAAGGTTTTAATGGTAAAATTGTACTATTTAAAGAATTAAAAAATTATTACTATATCTACCAAAAAAAATTATTACTACTACTTACTAGAGATATTTTAACAATTGAACCAAAATTAAGTTTCATGATATAAGCAAGGCAACAAAATTGCACATATGTTGGCTAATTTTGATTAATATTGAAATTATGGACGTACTACTTATAATAAATTAACAGACAGAATAATGTGTGGTAAGATGTGCACACATTAACCAAACTTGCAGAATAAGTAACAAGGAAACAAATAATGAAAAGCAGTAAAGAACACAAGATAATTGTTAACCCAGTTCAGTGTAACCACACCTAATCTGGGGGCTTCCAAGCCAGGAAGAAAATCCACTAAATAAAACAAATTCAAAGTCAAACTCCCCGTTTGCACTTCTCACTTTGTAACTACCCGTATAGACTTCTACCTAGGTACCCCGTAGGTAAGAGAAACCCGTCTCACTTCCACTTCAAAACAAATACAATCAACAGAATTAGAGAACACTCCCCAAAACAATAAACATCACTCGTACTTCAAAGCTTTGAGTGATTGACAATATTCCTTGCTTAAAAGCTTCGGATTACAACTCAATAAACTCAGTCCTTATGCATGCATCTAGGTGACACAAGCAAAGACTCACAAATAACAATTAACAAAAGACTCAAACTCTAAAATTCTAATCTTCAATATTGGCTTACGTGAATATTAGGTTTAGTCTTCTCACATATATATAGTCTTCAGAATCTTCTAGGTTTTCAGACAAGTCTTGGGCTTCAAGCAAATAATTCCTTGTAACAATTCTTACCCAAAAAATATAAATTTGAATCAAATAAAATATTCCCATAATTAAAAAATAATTTTTACAAATAAAATTAGGTTAGGCAATTGAATCTTTCTTTTGTTTTTCCTTAGTCTTTTTTTTTTGGACTTCACCTCATTTGTTTTCAAAAAAGGCTTTGCGGCTTGGACTAAGTTTGGAATGTACTAAACTTCAAAGAGAGAAAAAAAACACATCAAGCTCTTCAGAAACAACAAAATTTCAGAACATTACTAGTATATTATTGGCTGAATATTGTATCCGAAAATTTAGAAATGAATGGTAAAAATAATAGTGTGAAAAATTAATATAAAAAGAGTAAAATAAGATTATCAAGTGATTTGTAGGGGTGAAAGGTTAATTGTTGAGGTAAAAGGACAATTTTTCAAAAATCACTTAGAAGGTAAAGAAACAATTATGTTAAAAAAAAAAATTAATATATATTGGAGTAAAATACTTGGAGTAAATTTTTTGAGAAGATAGTGAAGATGAAAAGAGTGTCAAATGAAGATCACGTCTTTTTCAAACTGACATGCAGGTGTGTGGTTATTTATGTTTAGCTCCTATCTCTTATTTCTAAACTCTTATTTCTAAATATTGTTAGGTTAGCAACAATTTAACCTAAATTTTTCTCTCCAAAACAGCATTAAATGAGGCTATTATAAAATATATTTTTAATAATAATTAAATCTAATAATATTCTTTTAAGTTTTTCCTCTAATCTTTTACTTCTATTAATTAATTAAGCACATTTCAATGAACTTTTCATAAATTATATCTAATTTTAATTGATGGAGAAAAAACAAAACAAAACTCATAATGGGCCTAAAGCGTCGGCCGCTTATTAAATTAAATTGATCTTTTCATTTTTGTAAAAAGATTACATTGATTATATTGATCCTTTTTATTGATTGAAATCAATAAGAGATCTGACTTAATACTAATATTATACCTCTAAGAATCAAACTTCGATTAAACATCTGATTTAACAATTTCGAAATTTTTTACCAATTGAACTAAAATTTCTAGAATTTAATATTATACATTTAACATGAAATAATTTATTGTTACAATTATCAGCTTATAAGACCTGTGCAAGCACAGGTAAAAATCTAGTTTCTCAAAAAGGTCTAAAAATTTGAGTTACATACAACACCCTAAAAAACCCAACCAAGGGGGAGATGAAAATTTTCCTAAGTGCATTGATTGCATTTTGGTTGCTGAATCATGAGATGAATGGTATGCATAGGTTGGTACAAAACATACACTCGTTACCAATCTTTATACTTAACTCTTTTTTTTCTTATTAAAAACGAAATTTATTGGATCAAAATTGTAGGATCACATAGCGCAAATTTAAAATTGTTCAAAAAGATGAATCTGCAAATAAATTTTTTTGATTTATATAAAAATGTATGCACTTAATCATTAATATATAATGATAATAATTAATGGTAAAATTGGTAAAATTTATGGTGAATAAGTCATTTTCCTCAACAAACTTTAACACCTTAATTTTATATAAATAAATAAAAAAATAATTATTTGACACAATACTTTAATACATTTTACACATAATTCAATTTTGAAGAAAAATTTAGGTTGTCCATTTAATTATATTGTGACATGGGTTGCAAAAAGTTTTAGAAGTCAAAGCCAAATTAAATTGCAAAGAGGTTGGGGAGTTATATATATATATAAAAGAAACTCCGTCGAAAATACACCAAAAGATAAATATAAGAAAATTGAGATGAAAATATCAAACATGAGTGGAAAAGAAAATGAAAAAGATGAACAAGAAGCATTGAAGAGAAAAATTGATGAGAAAGAAGAAGAAAAAGCAATGGCAATATGGGATTGTGGTAGCCCTTTATATGATTCGTATGAATTGGTCTCCCTTGATTATCAAATCAACAAGAATTTAATGGTATTTCCATATCTTCATGGATCAAAGTCCATAAAGACAAGATTTATGCATAATTCTCATGATATGGTTCATATGATTGGAAAAAATGTTGGATCACTAGAGAAAACCAAAAAGTCTTTTTTGATAACAAGCTTGAGTAAATTTTTTGTGAAGATGATGAAGAAGGATAGTGAAGAAAAGAGAAAGAGGAATATGGAAATGAGAAGAGGGATAGGTATCTCTATAGTAGATTTAATTTCTTGTGGTAGAAATAAGAAAATTACATGTGTAGAAAAAGATATTATGAGAGGATAATTATTTAACATTTCTTTTCATGACTTTAATAATACCTATAAGAAATTTGATATTAGTGTTTTAATTTTATTCATGGAAGAATTTATTGGGTTTTTAGCATTAAGATTTTGGATTGTTAAATTAACCAATACATATAGTCATTTCTTATTGTATTATCTTTATTTAATGATTTGAATGAAGTTTAATTTTCTGTTAACAAAAAATGCTAGGAATAAGTGATTCCCAAATAAGAGTTGTTTTGTTAGAATCAAAGGGCTTCCTTGTGCACTAGATCCATATTAGGACAAGCCTAGCCCAATAAATGGAAGAAAATCCAAAAAAAAAAGTTCAACATCTCCCTCAATTGGTCTCATACCCCACATTTGATAAAATCCTATTTTGTAATCAGTGTTATGTTATAATACGTTGAAGGTGCATGTAAATCCAGTTTAAGCAGAAATCACGGAAGCTATGGTGATAAAAAAAAAAACCGATGAAACATCGCCAACTTAGTTCGTGAAAGTGTCGCTAGATACAGCGTATTCCTATTTTTTTATGCACATGACCTTTTGCAACGAGATATAAGAGTTACAAGAAACTAGCACCCTAACTTCTACTATTTTTTTCTAAATCTCTTTGTATGATTAAGAGACTCAATGATTTCAATCACCAAAATATGACCCAACCCTAAAATCATTCAACTTTTAACTCTAAGAATTATTCTTTCGGTGTCTCTAAGATTGCCTTTTTCCAACACCTTAAAAACTGAAATCTTTGTTGTGCATATATAGTCATCGCCCTAATTGCCTTGCACTTCAAAACACAATCTTGTGGATTACAAGACTTGCTGCGCAATAAGTTAAACAAATAAAGCAATTGCTTGCTTGTCTTGTGCTTCAAGAAATAGCTTTTCGACTCATATCTTGCCTAGGAACAAAATAACCTTATTTTGACTTTTTTTAGAAACATATAGTTTCATATTAGAATAATTTTCAGTCACACACAACAATCATTTTTATGCTTCTAGATTTCAACATTGAAATGTATGCGCCGGATAAGCGCTAGAGCTAACAAAAAATAGTTATGAGATAAAAATGTAGTTTAAAATGTTTTTCTAAAGAAATAAATACATTTTTCAATCAATACAAGTAAGTTAGAATGTTGCAACTTCATTCTATAGTTTCTACTTAGAGAGACATTGATAAAAATCGATAATAGTGCTTATTACTCTAAGCAGAATTGAAGAAAGTAAACTCATCTTTAACTTAACTTATTATTCTTAAAATCAACACTAGTGCTTATTATCATATTTCAAAATTGAAAACCAAGAATCAAATCGAATCAATTCGGTTTTCTTTGGTTCAATATCAATTCAAACAAAATTAACCAAACCAAACAAAATTAAATAATTTTCAATTCAATTTATCAGTTTCATTAATTTTATTTGAATCACTGTGAATTCAATATGTTAAACAATGTGGGACTAAACAGGATAATTTTAATTGTACTATTTTTTTTTTAAATTATTCTGTTCATAGAATAAGATAAACGGGAAGTTAATGAATTGGACAAAAATATATATTTTTATCTTCACTGAACCACGGTATTTTCAGTGCAAGTTGTATAAAACATTAAAATAATTTTTTCTTCATCAAACATATGTATATTTTTTTGGTACATAGATGAGATAACAAAACAATCATAAACTCAAACACACAAAATGGAGTAACCAAGAATCGAACTCCGGTCATGAACGTCCGACCTAACAATTTTGACATTTTTTGTCAATTGAACAAGATTTCTAGACTCAAACATATATTTAATATATTAGGGGGTTATTGGATTGATATTTCGAAGGTTTATTTTGACAAAAAAAATCTTAAAGATTTTAAAAGACTTTGTGGGATTATATTGATTTTGTGAGATTTTGAGAGACTTTTTTTAAAAGACATTTTACAATCAATATTCTTAACACATGATTTTGTGAAAATTATAATAAAAAAAAAAGTCTTGATTAAAAATCTTGATTGAATAACAACGGATTTTGTGGCATTGAAAAAAGAAAAAAAAAATTTTGATTGAATAACACAAAACTTTTAAAATCCATTAAAATCTCTCAAAATTCATTAAAATCCCTCAAAATCTTAATCCAATAAACTTGAGTCAAAAAATCTAATTGTATTTGTGTTAACTTTTTTGAAATTTAATCCACCTAAACTCGTAGATAATGTATCGTCTATCGGCTCCGTCTATTTTTGACAGCTCTGGTATAATGGGATAAGGAGCCATGTGTTCCCCGAGATACATTTAAAAATACGAAAGAAAAGGAAAAGAAAAAGAAAATGAACAAAAGTGTTTTGAAAAATGAAAATTGACAGACAACACGTTGAATCTCGTTGATTAGTTTAATTACTCCCTCCGTCTCAAAATAAAGTGTCGCAGTTGACTAGTTTATGTTTGTCAACACACAACTTTGATCGTTAATATCTTTAAAAATTATAAAATTGTATACCTTAAAAATACTCATTGAGACAAATCAAACAAATCTTACATGCTAATATTTACATTTATATATTAGTAAAAAAATACGATCAAAGTAGATTATGTGAATAGTGCAAAATGATCAACTGCGACATTTATTTTGGGACGGAGGGAGTAATTAACAATCACCTTTCCTAATTTTCTTTAACTATCAACATCATCATCTTCTTCCGCAATAATACGCTATTTTTGTTTGAAGAATCGTATCGTTACAATTCCGTTTTCATTTTTCACCAAACTGAATAATCTGGTGAGAGATTGGAAGAAAGAAGCAACAACGACGATGAAACAGTGTGGTTTCCAAGCTTCATTGTTGTTGTTGTTCCTCTCTTGTTTCTGCTCCGTTTTTGCTTTCATTCCACCACCTCGTACCCTCTTCCTCAACAACAACAACAACAACTTGTCTCAACCAGGAACTTTCCTCTCTGATCAAGAAATTTGGTTCAATCAAACTCTCGATCATTTCTCTCCCTATGTATGTATCTACTTTACTTTCATAGCCCTCTCTCTCTCTCTCTCTCTCTCTCTCTTAGATTTACATGCAACTTACTTGATGTTATTTACTCCCTCCATCTGTTCTTAAATAACTGTCGTTAAAAATACATAATTAAAGATATTAGTCGTCAAAAATATGCATTGGCATGTGTGCAGTGGTCAATTGTGACAGTGATTTAGGAACGGAGGGAGTATTTATTATTTTTAATTTTATTTGCTACATATGGATTGGTGCATATTTTGATTGTTGCATTTCACTGCAGGATCACCGTCAATTTCGGCAACGTTACTATGAATTCCTAGACTATTTCAGGATTCCTGATGGACCGGTTTTTCTGGTCATAGGTGGTGAAGGACCATGCAATGGGATAGTAAATGACTATATTGGTGTAAGCTGCTATTCTTTCATATGTGTGTCAGTGTGTGTGCGCGCATTCAATGCTCAATACTAATTATGTGGCGTTAATTATAGCTAAATAGTTTAATCAAACACTTGTTCAATAGGAGTTAGTTAACGTTAGTTAGTAAACACTTGTTCACCAAGGCTTGCAATGTCAGACCTCACTTCGAATTGGAATAGTCGACCAAGTGGGCCGGATACTGGTGGTGAAAACCAAAAAAATAAAAAAAAGTTAGTAAACAATGATCAAAAACAGATATTGAGAAACACAATTTGATCATGGCATTCGGCCAATTGTGCATACGTCTTAGACAACAGTGCTGATGATGTGTTATCTGTTAATCCTGATTGGGGTTACATGATTATAACTTATGTTTAAATAGTTGTTCAAAAAAAACTTATGTTTAAATAATATGGTCTCATTAACAATTTACTTCTGAACTGTATCCTCTTATCAGAAAAGGAAGCATACACAACATATAAGTACGTGTTTATCATACATGTTTTTATGTATAACAAGTTGATGTTTCTATGATTGAAGAGGAGATAAGGAGAAACTCTGCATAAGCTTCTTGAGAGCTTATAAAAATAAGTTGAAAATAGTTTGTGGACATATCAAAAACTGTTTTTACAAACCCATTCAAACACTTAAGTACTTATAAGATAAGTCAAAATAAGCTCTTCTAAATGTTGCCTTGTTGATGTTAAGAATTTAAGATCATGTTTGTGACTTGTGACCAACAAAATTGACTTTAACTTTTCAATTATTAACAAATAAAAGAATGATGTGGGTTTTGTGATGGAAACATATTTTTATAAACAAATGTATGTGCCTTGTTTTATTTATAGGTACTGGCAAAGAAGTTTGGAGCAGCTGTGGTTTCTCTTGAACATCGCTATTATGGAACGAGTATCCCATTTGATAATTTATCGACGGAAAATTTGAAATATCTTTCATCCAAGCAGGCACTCTTTGATTTGGCTGTTTTTCGCCAGTATTATCAGGCAAGCTTTTGGCTTTTCTTACTGTCATGGTTGATAACAATTTGGGAGACGTGGGTAAAAGTTAAAACAGTAATCTTAGAAATTTGGTTCAAAACAAAAAATTGCAAACCTTTCCTTGCTTCAAGATTATAGAATACTAAAGAAGCATAGTTAATGTAAAGTATTGATCGAGTGTACATATAAGATGCTTGAAACCAAATTGTAAAAAGGTTTGTGAATATTTACGGAAAGGGATTTGTGATTATGAATTATTTTCAAATATTGATCAAGGTCAGTAATGATCAATACCATTGACATATTTGTCACAAAATGTTTTCTGTTACTCAACTTACCTAATTTTTGTCAATTTGAAACTTGTTGAGACATCTCGGTGAACCTAAATTTGCTCCCAAGACTTTAAAGTTGTTATGAAAGAAGAAATGAAGTTAATTTGAAACTGTGAAGAATTGGAAATAAAGTTGCTCACTAGCAACTATTGCATGAGTATTTGATGGTCTCATGTTCATGCATTACTTTTAAGGTTTCCTACATAGTACATACGTGTTTTGTTTTATCCAACGAATGTATGTTAAATCAGTCAAGCAGTTTATTGTGTCAATAGTTCTTCAACATTTTCTAGCAAACAATTAATTGTATTTCCTTCTACTTGCTGTATGTTTTTTTCACTTATCTTCAGGTTTTTATGATGGGAAATGTAAAACTTTTAAATAATTCCTTGTTATGTATGGTATTTATTTGATTGCAGCCCATTTTATTTGTTTCTTTCTGTAATTTTCGCGTAGAATTCTTTGAATGCAAAGCTGAATAGAACAGGAGTTGAAAATCCATGGTTCTTTTTTGGTGGCTCATATTCTGGAGCACTCAGTGCATGGTTCCGTCTTAAGTTTCCCCATTTAACATGCGGAAGTCTTGCAAGTTCTGCAGTTGTTCTTGCTATTCAAGACTTCACAGAATTTGATCAACAGGTGAAGATACTTATTTTTAGTAGCTCAAACTTCCTTCTTATTTAAGTTCTGACAAATTCAGTCATGAGTTCTTTCTATATTCAGATCGGCGAGTCGGCTGGTCCTGAGTGTAAAGCAGCATTACAAGAAACTACTCAACTCATCGAAACAAAACTTGAAACCAATGGAAACGAATTGAGGGCAATTTTTAATGCAGATAATGTATGCTTTGTTCCTTGCAAAATTACATTCTAGTTTTCCCAAATACATGAATCATGTTCTGTACTAGAACTACAATCTTTAGTTTTATTCCCGTTATGTATGTTGACGTGCCTATATTGCATTGCAGCTTGTAGTTGATGGAGACTTCTTGTATTATCTGGCTGATGCTGCTGTCATAGCGGTAATTCTTATTATAGTAGCTATTTTTCTTATGCGTTGCAATTCCTTGTACTCAAACTCATTATATCATCTCCCCTTTCATATTATCTTTGAATGTTACAGTTTCAATATGGCAATCCAGATGCATTATGCAAGCCTTTGGTTGATGCAAAGAAGACTGGGGCTGATTTGGTGGTATGCTTTTCAATCTAGATCCTTTTCCATAATATAGTAAAACTGCTCGAGATGCTTATGTTCTACTATTGAAAACTATATATATTCAATATGCAGGATGCTTATGCCAAATATGTCAAAGAGTACTATGCTGGAACCTTTGGCGTAAATGCACAAATTTATGACCAGGAATTTTTGAAAAAAACTGAAATCAATGATGACAGTTCTTCTCGACTATGGTGGTTTCAAGTTTGCACTGAAGTTGGATACTTTCAGGTGGCTCCCTCAAATGATAGCATTCGTTCCTCAAAAATTGACTCAAAGTAAGTTTCCCATCTCCATTATTCGCTTGATAGTTTCCTCTTTTGACATGATTCTTTCCCATTGTTTTATACATCCTTGTTTTATTGAATTTTTTTCTTTCTGGCATCTTGCTAACTTTAATAAAATGGTTTCTCATACATTGCAGATACCATTTGGACCTCTGCAAAAATGTCTTTGGAGATGGTGTCTTTCCTGATATTGATGCTACTAATTTATACTATGGAGGCACAAAAATTGCCGGTCTAGTAACTAACCTATGCTTTAATTTTTCTTGTTTCTTTTTTCTTCATTAATATTAATGATATATGTAAAAATTTATTAGCATTGTATTTACATGACCCTCTTACTTTACCATTGTTTTCACGTGTTATTTCTTTTATGTTATCATTTGTGTAGTTTGAGAACTAAACATTATCTCTGTATTGCCTGATTTATCCGAAAACTGTGCTTAAATCATTTTCAATTCAGCTTGATGTAATATATCACTTAATGTAATGTGTGTAATGTGTATGAACAGGTTCAAAAATAATATTTACGAATGGCTCACAGGATCCATGGCGCCATGCTTCCAAAAACATTTCATCCACTGATAGTGAGTTGCCATTTACTTTTTCTGTTAATTTAGCCAGTAACATTTCTTTAGACAAATGACTACTTTTGATTGTTGATTTGATGCCTATCTTTTGACAAATGACTGACGTTCCTATCAAAATTTCACTAAGTAGTGTTCAGTTATTGGTGGCATTTTCGGCACACAACTTAAGTTTCGTGTATCAACATAGTTTAGCATTTATGCCATGATGCGGTTTCGGCACCGCCACCACAACCATTATTCTCAGGTTGTATTGGCCTACCTGTCCACCAATTTGTGTCTTGAGCCATCACCGCAAGTTGAATTCCTAGCCAAAACTTAATTTGTGTACCGGAAACACCACCTCAGTAGTTTGTATGTTAGCCACATGATATTGGGCTATGGTTCAATCGGGTATCTGGTAATAGTTCAGGTTTATTTACTTGATAAAGGGGGAAAAATATGATCCATAGTCATAACATATGATACAATCATATAATATATACTTTATCCAATGCAATATACTGTTATTTGTCTGTTCACTGAATTCTGTTTAATGATTTAAAACCTTTCAGTGCCTTCCTACCTTATCACATGTAATAACTGTGGCCATTGTACTGATTTGCGAGGATGTCCTCAATCTCCTTTGATTCTTGAAGGTATGTGTAACATCGTAACTCGTATTATTATCATTCTGAATTGTTTTAGATTGACAATTCTGCAATTTTGTAGTAGTTAACTTCGTATTGTCATCCTTCATTGGTGTCTCAATTGTATGATCACAAATGCATCATCTAGCATTTCTCATGGTTACAAAAAAAGGATGAAAACTAATAGTAAAATGGCATGTTAGATACTAGATGGGGTTGTTAAAAGAACCAAAATTAGAACTCAACCGCTAATCTGAACTGAAAAATAAATAAGGACTGAGACGGCAGTTCAGTTTAGTTTGTGAACTATCTGTCACACTCACAGTTTGGTTCTTTTTAGTCCGGCTCAGGTTTTGGCCTCTTCAGAAAAATCCTAATATCAGTTAATAATAGCAATCTGGTACTCAACCAATCAATTTGATTCGAAAAGATATAGTTCAGTTTTCTGTAAAGTTGGTTCGGTTCGGGAGTAATCATTAACAATTGGTTAGTCTCAGTTTTACTGAACTGTTATAATGGTTTGGCTCGGTTTACCTTCATTGAACCGTTACATGCATGATTGAAATATATCAACCAACATTGTTGTGAATTTTTTCGTTCTTTCCAGGTAATGATAAGAATTGCAGTTCCCCTGATGCAGTTCATAAAGTAAGGCAAAAGGTTCAAGAAAATATGGACTTATGGCTATCTGAGTGCTATGATACAGGAAGGAGTTATATATGATTAATTGCTTATGAGGTGCATCATGATCATAAATAACTTGTGCTCCATGAAATATATCAAACCTGTATCAACTGAACCATCCTAAGGCAGAACATGTGTACAAAGAATGTTTTTCCTAAGACATTTCATGTATCAAGTGTATACTGCTTTCATCCCCTGATAATGGTTTTGAATTCTGATATATGTACAGAAGTAAACTAATTGAGCTATTAAGGAGATGTTTGGTTTCAAAAACTTTAATTTAGTGTTCGAAAAACTATACGTTAAATGATATAATTGTTTTTTCTCATACACAATGAAAATTGATCAAACAATGGCTACATAAATGCCTTAAAATAAAATGTAGGAAATGGGTTCAATAGCCTGTTGGAATTTTCATGCTCAACAAAAATTGAACAAAATTGATTCAATAATGAATTTTTATTCATTTTTATCATAGTGAAATTTGTTTGTATTTTTCTATTTCAATATATTAAACAGGCAAAGGGTCATATAAAAACTTCAGAATATTTTCCAACTCTGCATTTTTTATTTGTATAAACAAACTTAATAAGTAAAATGTGATAACATAGACAACAAGAAAAGCTTTACTCATTTCAAAATAATGAATGTCCAATGTGTAAATTTGGAAGCCAAACACCATAGATGCAACAAAATACAACCATTGCCATGCCTTTAAGATTCCAGTATGTATGCTCATTCAAAAATTTAAACAACAAAGAATACAAAACCCAATTCAGCAAAAATAGGCTATAATTTGACATCTAGATAAGGTAAGCCATAACATCATGTAAACTTTCACTGCAAAAACTAGTTTTCTGCTACAAATCCAGCAGTCAAATTGATGAGATGCATAGCTTTAGCCTTCATCTAAGATAGGTTGATGAAATCCATAATAAAACATATGTTATCAATGATGTGATCACTTCAAATGACCTTGGTCCATTAATTATAGGAATAGGAGGAATTACTGACACCATCAAGAAGGTTCCCAACAGCCATGAAAAGATGAATGCTCCAACCCTGCACCAAAGCATAAATGCATGAAAATGATATTAATATCAGAATGTCGTATAACGGGAATAAGCGATGCTGTCAAAATGGAGAGTGCTTAATCATGATCTAGTAGACAATATTGTAAACTGAATTATGTTTAATATAATTAGAAGAATGAGACAAATCACTGTTTACATACCCATAAAGCAAAGCTCTTATCTTGCTCTTCAGCCGATCATGTATGAAATACGTTGTGGCAAATAGTGATATTGCTACCTGAAGTGTTGGCCCTTCCTCAGTTGGAAAGAGAACAGTCAAAACACCAAGTAACAAAAAAACCAGTGAAGTTTTTATGATGAATGTTGTGGATGGAGTTCGAAATCTGCCTCTGACAGCCTGAACAAATCGGGATTGATTGATTGCCCTAATTTTTTTCTTGACGTCAATTTTTGGGTTCTTACGCTCGTAGAACTTCTGCATGATTATTTTGTCATGCGCTGACTCAATTGAATCTACACTTGGCTTGTGCCCTGCATATTTTTGAATCAGGAAGTTCCTAGCTGCTTGAATTTCTTCTTCAGAAGCTTCCTTGCTTATTCCAAGTCGTTTATAGGGATCATTCACACTAATTCTTGGGAAAATAGCTACATTTGTAGCAAACAAACAGCAAAATAATAAATTCAACTATGATATATTGATGTTTGTACATAAGGAAATTCAAGTATCATATGTATAACAGTATAAGGTGTATAATAATTTATTGAGGTGTTGATTATTGTGAATGCAATACAGAAAGAATGCCCCTAAGACATGCAAGTAAACGTGTTTCACAGATTTCAACATAAAAGAAGGGTTGGGACTTGGGAGTGGTGCAAATGGATCGTCTCATGTTAAATATTCACAAATGACATTGTTATGTGAAAATTGTGTGTGTGCGTGTGTGTGTGTCTCTCTCTCTCGACATTAAATAAGTGATTTCTATCAAAATTATAAATAACTATCAAGAGGGAGAGAGACAGACACAGATTTTTACATAACAAGGTGAAAACTTAACATGAAAGGGTCTCTTCCCAAGGGCGGAGAAGATGGGAAACAGCCATTCTGGTCAAACATTAAGGCAATATCTGTCTGTCACCTATAAAGCAGTTGTTTAACTGAAAAAACAGCTCCCCCGCCCCACATGTCAAGAAATAAACTAACCTAAACTACAAATTATTCCCTCATTGAACTCCTTATGGTCTAGCCACCTACCCTCTAAGGCTTGTAATGTATCACTATATTTATCATATTTTAGCTCAACTTCTCATACACCAACAATTATGAATAATGTGGCCAAGTAAATATGAAGACGAAGAGATGGCTTCAATTCAACAAACCAATGAGCAAGACCACAGGAAAAAATCTGTAGTCTAGCTTCTCATACACCAAACATCCATAATGACCACAAAATCATTTTCAAGTTTAGTTTATCTTTACAATACCAGGGTTACTACAATATACCAGTTTTACTACATCACGATCTTGCTTTCATGAAAATTTCTATATCATGAAATATAAGAATTGAGCTTCATCTAGATAGAAAAGTTACCGGCAGAACCATTATCACCAAATGAAGCATCCATGGCACTTCTGACTAATTGAACTTGCCGTCTATTGCATTTTATTCTAGGAGATGAAAAACATGTTCTGTAAATTGACAGGGTGAGGAAAATAACGAATTGTTTACCATTCAACAAAGCATGAACCTAACATCAATTTCCAAGGTCGAAGTAATTCAATGATTAATAAGGCATACCTTTCAATTCTGGGAAACGCTGTTCCTTGGATAGATTTACCAGCAACAGAAAAAGCCATGACCCGAACACGGCGTGATTCTAGGCAACGAGGAGGTAATTGGGGGCATCTTGAGAGAGTACCACTCAACCCAGATACAATCATTGTTATAAAAAAAAATCTCGAGGAAACAGGACCCTGTCTGTTTTTGCCTTGTCAGAATAGAGATCGCAACTTGATGCTATAGAACTCAAACACACAAAAGAGAACCAATGAATAACACAGGATAAAGTGAGCAGCATCATGAAAACAAATATAAGTACAGAGTAATTGTGCAATGATTAAATCCTCAATTTAATCTGTAAACTAACACTGCCTCTTCGACTCAGTCCCTTATAAGATACTAATTTTTTTATAGTATCTTACAAGGGGACTAATTCGAACAGATTTCACAAACTTCCGAAACTACTTGAAAAACATAAGGGACTAATGAGACGGATTTCACAAACCAATGGCAAGTTCAGAGACAAAATTAAGTTAAGGGTTTACTCATTATGCAATACAAACCAATTGCTACTTGACATTTTCATTGTTTTGAAAACAATGCTAACAATTATTCACTTAAAGATTCTATTATCTCCTTGTTAGCTAGTAAAATGAATACAAAAATTTAAGAAAATAAACAAAAAAACAAAGTAAATGGACCAAAGAATTGGAATTTCTAAAATTTGTCTTTATGAACAAGAAAAAAAACTCCTTTCTACAATGCAAATTGGGAAAAACACCACAGTTTTTTTTTTTTTAGTTAACCCTCCACTTCCCCATGGGGTAGAGGCCCACATAATATGAAGTTCGGCCACGAGGTAAGTAAAGTTTGAGAAAGAATTGTTCAGCTCATGAACTGAATCAGTTGGGGGGTAACATTACATAACAACATATTGTTAGTGCAACCTCGTATAAATCGTAGATAAAATTAAGCATGAGAGAGAGACACACACAGACAGTGAGAGTGGAAAGTGTTGTTTACCTTTGTTTGGGCGGCGTTAGAAAAAAGTGTTGAAAGGGTTCGTTCGTTGGTTCTTGAATTTCAATTAATCATCATCATCGTCGTCGTCGTTTTTGAGAATGAGTGAAAGAATTACAACGGATAGCAATTGCAGTGCGAGCGAGAGACAGACAGACAAAGGGCTTACAGCTTACCCCAAAACCCTGCTAGCTAGACTTTTTTGCTATATCTGAAAATATAAATTGTTTTATTATTCTGCTAAAAGGACCAACATTTATTATTATTATTATTATTATTATTATTTAGTTTATTTCTTAAATTTCTCGAATTGTACTATTCTGGAGATTCTACCTATTGAGTTTTGTGAATTGATTTTTTATGATTATTTTAGGGCTTGCATGTCTCGGAATATCCATTTAATTAATTAATTTTTTGTTTGGGCCTATGATCCTCTTTTATACAAAAAAAAAGGAATTTTTACAGGGACCAAAAAAACATTTAACCATTTTGATTAATAGTATTTGGTTATTACTTGTGTGAACCACATTTTTTTATTTTGTTAATTTATATTAAAGATTATTCTATGTTTGTCGTAGATGTATTTTTTTTTTTTATGAATAGTTAGCTTTTGAAAAACAACAAATTAAGTCACGTAGAGACATTAAATTAAATATAAGAAATCACTAAGTAAAAAAGTTGACATCTCATTAAATGAACTATCTTTTGGTATGTCTTTTGTTGCGCTAATATGTATAATTTATATATAGTTAGTCTATTTTAAGTATGGATTTGTTTGATTCAATTATCCTAAAAAATAATTCAATTTTAATGTGATTAGCATAGTAACTTCTTCTATAGTAGTTCCAAAAGAAAAAAAGAAATTTGCATTATGTGATACCTTAAAAGATTCTTGAAGTGTTGATCAAATCACACATGCACTCTGTAGTTTAAAAGCTATTTATGATCACTTCTCATATTTAAAAGTAATTATAACAAAAACATGAACACCAAATAGAATAAATGCTAAAATCAACATAACAAAGACTAAAAGAAAGAATATATATGAAACAAATCACACAAAACAAAAATAAACCAAAATCCCATCTAAAATATGATTGTAAAACAGTCAAAAGTCAAAATGATGCTAGGGCATTCTTAATGAGTACCTGTTGAGAATAATGCCTAAATATCTTTTAAAGATTTTAGATTAAAATATAGTTTAGATTTATATTTAAAATAAATTAATGTTAGATCTAAGATTTATATTTTTGTTTAGAATTTCTAGGATTTGTTTGTTATTTAAGATCAATATGATCTAAAAATATATTTTTGTAGCTCTATAAATAGAGTCTTATGCCATGAATAATAATGAGAGAAAGAGAACGAGAACGATCAATAATATATTTGTTATATTCTCCAATCTCCAAAGCTTCTTCATATTAAAATATATCTCACTAAATTCTGCAATACAAAAACAAAACCACGTATATACAAAAAATATAACCCATCAGTACCAAGTGTAATTTCACTAATTTGTAAACAACTAGGATTATTTTCTTTAAAAAATTTTGAAATAAAAAATAAAATTCTCCTTCCCCGTCTCTTTGACATTCTCGTTATTTTCTCACTTTTTTATGTTTGATTGTGATTTAAAAATAAAACTGTTTTATTCAATTCTCTTTCCTCTTTTTTTTATTCTTTGGTAAATGTGAAGGGTTAATTAAAGGTATAATAGGAATGTAAAAAGTCAGCCTAAAATTTGTATCATCTTTATATATTGGTAGAGATAAAGTTTTTAATGATAGAAAATTATTTGGGTTAAATATATTTTTGGTCTCTATAAATACCTCAAATTTTGTTTTTAGTTCTTATAAAAAATTTCATCAACTTTTGGTCCTTCAAATATTTTTTATAACAATTTTTGGTCCCTATTTTTAAATCAATTCTTGTATACTTTCACATATTTTAATGATTTTTTGTATCTATGTTTATAATATTATAAGAATCTCTCTCACAAAAATTTAGAATTTTTTACCATAAGG
This sequence comes from Trifolium dubium, assembly GCA_951804385.1. Lineage (NCBI taxonomy): Eukaryota > Viridiplantae > Streptophyta > Magnoliopsida > Fabales > Fabaceae > Trifolium > Trifolium dubium. The sequence goes on from OX638073.1 coordinate 23,289,781, forward strand.
TGATTTTTTTTTGAAATTTTAATCACAAAATACTAAAAAGTTCATATTAAATTAATCTATCGTCAAAAAAAGGGTTAAATATGGTCACCATAAATATACCAAATTTTAGTTTTAGTCCCTCTAAATTTTTTTTTCGACTTTTTGTCCCTATAAAAAATGTATCTTCACATTTGGTCAATCCTTTTAAGGAAACTCATATGTAGAATTCATATTTTAAAATAAAATGTTGCAGAAAAGTTTACAAAATTATAATAATTTCTCCCAAAAAGAATTAGAATTTTTTAACAAAACATGAATTAGTTATGAATTATATATTTTTTGTGTTTAAAAATTCATATTTAATTCATGGTTTGTTAAAAAAATTCAATTGTTTTTGGGAGAGATTTTCATAACATTTTACATATTTATGCACAATTTTATTAAAAAATACAAAGGTTATAGATGAGTTGAATAGAAAGTAGGGACGAAAAAAGTTGATTGAAAATTTTATAGGGATTAAAAGTCAAAGAAAATTTTTAGAGGGACTAGAAACAAAATTTGATATATTTATAGGGACCAAAAATATATTTAACCAAAAATTCAACTTTTATAATAGAGATCCCTATAATGTATTAAACATGTCGGCAGAAAAAAAATATTATAATTTCGAATGATATACTGTAGTTGAATAAAAAACAGAGACTAAAAATTATAATAGAAAATATTTGAGGGATCAAAGCTTGTGAAATTTTTTATAGGGACTAAAAAAAGCATTCATTTTATTTATTATTTTAATTCTACATTTGAAATTGTCCAATGTACCTTAGAATTTTCTTAATAATAATAATAATAATCATAATAATAATAATAATTTTTAAAAAAATCAATCATTTGTCTTTCTATTATTATTATTATTTATTATTATTATTATTACTATTATTATTATTATTATTATTATTATATTTTTGGCTTCCACCCTCTAGTTTCTAGGGGAAAAGAGCCCTAAAATTCTAGAATTTGGGGCGAGTTCCAACATCAAGTTGTTCAATCCCCTCTCAAACGTAGTTATGGAGGATCGAACCGCGATTCTATCTACTAAGTCAAACCTTTGGACCCAGGTTTATTTTAGCTTCCATTCCTCCTTAAGTCATAAGTAGGGCGAAACACATATTTTATGAAGCTCTTATTAAAAAAAGTGGTTTAATATTAATGAAAAAATATAGAGATTTGTCTCGACAAAAATTATTTTTATCAAAATACACTATGTAAAAAAAGATAAGTACAAGGACAAACTATATCTTTTTTTTTTTTATATCTTTTTTTTTTCGGTACAATATTAATCTACAATTGATTTTAAATATGATTGAAAAATCTTATCAACAACAAAAAAAACAACTTAATATATACATATCTATAATTGATTTTAAGTCTTAACAAAATCTTATAAAAGATTTGACATAATTAATGCACAAATCTCGGAACATATCTATATATCTTTGCCGTCAAGAAAATAAATATCTATATATTGCCAATTTGCCATCAAAAATATCATTCAATTGGTTTTTAAGATACATCTCTTCTCTCATTATTCTTTCTTTTTCCAATTCAATGATGAATATGTTTAGTTATTATTCAAGTGTTGATGATTCTTCTAATCAACTCATTCAAAAACTGAGTGATTATGATGATGAACTCTACAGCTTCTATCATCATCAAGAGTCTCAAATTATGACAAATTCGTATGGTTACAAGTTAGATTCTCATATGAGGAAGAATGTCGTTGATTGGTTGATCAAGATACACTATGAACAAAACCTCAGCCAAGAGACGCTTTACCTTGCTGTCAATATTCTTGATCGTTTTCTTTCCAAATCCGACTTTGAAGTCACAACGAAAGATAATCTTAAGCTTGTTGGTCTGTCCTCATTGCTATTGGCTTCCAAATACGAACAAAGAGGTGCAGTTGGAGTTTATGACATGGAATACATGGCTGAGTATTCTTTTTTTCCTGAGGATATATGCGCAATGGAAAAACGTATATTGCAACAACTTAATTGGAATTTAACAGTTCCAACTCCGTATGTTTTTCTCGTTAGAAACATAAGGACGAGTCTTTTATCGGATGAAGACAAGATCATGGAGAATATGGTGTTTTTCTTTTCCGAACTCAGTTTGACAGAATATTCTATTATGTGTGAGTATAAACCATCGATGATCGCCGCTTCTGCGGTATACTGTGCGAGAGTTGTTCTTGGAAGATACCCGTTTTGGAGCAATATTTTATTAAGTTTCAGTTCAGAACAAGTCGTAACCAATATTTTCACCGATGAGGACTACAACCATGGTTATCACTTATCACAGTATGTTACAATGCATCTCTATTGTGTACAAATCCCTGTTGTGTATGTATATATCTGGCACATGAATCTCAGTTCATTATGATCAATAAATCAGGAATCACTATGATGAATCCTGAATCATTGTTGCCAACTCTTTATTTTGTCAACTTCATATATTATATATCAACTTATAACTTTGCTATGTCCCTTGTTTTTACTTAAAATGACATTTTGATTAGTGATGTATCGATTCATAATAAGAGATTCATAATAAGATTTGATTTACAAATCAAAAAAATAGTTCTTCCAATTCACGTTATGAATCTTGATTTGATAACCATTACTACACTACGTACCAGCATGTCAATGCTAGGGAAATGAAGTGGAAAAATCACTCCAATTATCAACAAAAAGGCGGTGCAAGAAGGAATCAGCAGGTTAATACTAAGTCTATAACTGAAGAATTACCGGAGCGCCTTTGGTTGACAAGGAACTGCTTGAAATCTGCCAATTTCAAATCACCAACAAGAACAGATTTCTGTCTTCCCTATATAACATCAGAAATGACAGACATATATATAAAATTAAACAGTTCAGACATATACTATTTACCTTTTTGAACTTTGAAGAGTACATTACTCATTAACTTCTCAAATAGTTGGACCTATAATCAGAAAAACATAACATGATTAATTTTGACATCTTGGACAATTTTTCAGAAAATGTACAAAATAATGTTGGATGTATGTACCTTATAAGCACATAAATCAGAGGTAACATCAATAGTCTCTTCAATTTGTGGAGCGTAAACATGAGGACAGACATTCTTCATAGCATGACTAGGAAGGAGCTGAATATATGATTATATGAATACTTGTAATCAGCTCCATATTCTAAAAATGAGTCACATTAAAATTGATAGAAAATGTTGTATATAGTTTTTAATGTGAACTCCCACATGATCGGAATGCATGTGAAAACTGGAGAATAAATTTATCTATCTATAATCTATTATAAGATGTACATATGACTGAGGAAATCAAAATTGGATTTGGAGGTTGCATCCCAGTATTAATTATTATGGGCAATGCCCTTATATCCAATTTCTCATTAAAAGATAATATAAATTCCAATTTAATTATGGATAAAATATTTAAATTTTTTTCTTTTGGAAAAAAAGGCAAACCGAGTTGTTAGTGAATAAGAAGAGATTTAAATTTGAGTTACAATGACTTACCTAATTTTTAGTTTTTAAAATTATGTGATTTGAACAAACAAACTGGATTTAACGATCCAAACAGAACTATTCGTGAACTTTAAAGAAGCCAACATTAAGTAGAAAAAAAGAGTTAAAGTCAAACTGAGATTGTTACTTTAAACTGAGATTTTTACTTGAAAATATTTTTCTTTATGTTTTAAGAGTTAATTTAAAGTAAAACTGAAATTTGTAAAGATTATCTTATGACAAAACTGAGATTGTTTTGTTTCAAAATTGTAAATTTTCATTGCAAAACTAAATCTTTTGTTTAAATTTAAAATTTTGTCTGAACTTTGTAAGTTTTCTGACTCCGTCACTGTATCAGTGGAGGAATATTTACATGGTCCATTGGCATTTAAGTATAATTTTGTCACACATATAATTAAGAAAAAAAAGTAGAAGTTAAAAAATTCTAGTTCAAATATAGAAAATGTTAAAATTATTAGGTCAGACGTCTATGATTGGGATTCGATCATCGGTTTCTCTATTTTGTGTGTGTGAGTTGATGATTATTTTGTTATTTAGTCTATGTACCTAAAAAGTAGAAAGGAAAAATAATTATATAATATGTGTTATTATGTGTGTGTATGTGTGACTTAGGGTTGGGAATAGGCTAGGCTAGGCTAGGCTGGGCTTTGCTAAGGCTGAGTCTGGTCTGTCAAAAAATTGAAGGCTTGAGCCTGACCTGTGGCCTGTCATAGACTTAGTTTTCCGGCCTGAGCCTAGCCTTTTAAAAGCCGAATATGGTCTGTTAGCCTGTTTAAAAGCCTATTTCACATGAACACATTAGAATAAGCAATTATATTTATATTTAATATACTAAGAAACTAATAGACCAATGAAATTATACACTCGTTTTGATATTTCAGATGATATTTTAAAGAATTTGATTATAAATAACCTTTTATTTCAATTCTAGTTTATAGTAATATATTTATATATTTGAAAAAACTAATGAAAATTAGTAAATTTAAACTACCGAAAATGTTACATGTTTATAATTTAATCAAGGTACAAATTTCAATGTATTATAGTAATATTAATAAAATATTATTGATATTTATTTAAAAAGGTCGCCCTATTAGGCTTAAAAGACTTTTTTTATGGCCTGCGGCCTGGCTTTTTTAACTAAATAGGCTTATGAAAAAGCCTAAGCATGTTCTATTTAAAAAAAAGTTTGGTCTGGCCTGAGCCTATGTAAGCTTGGTCGTAGGCCCCTGTAGGCCGGCCTAACCTATTCCCAACGATTAAACATATGAGGCCATATAAAAATAAATCATACCGATGATGGTTAACATGGAAGGCTTGCTCAAGTGGTATACGATATTGTGAATAACAATAACACTAAAGACTCAAAACGACATTTTTAAATAATCTATTGGCTTAAATAGGTAAAAAGTCTCTATACTTTTGGGTCAATTGAGTTTTAGTTCCTGTATTTTATAAAAAAAATTAATTGACATTGTATTTTCATTTTACTTTTAGAAAAGTCCGTGAACCTATTTTTTGATGGCATGTCATTTTTTTAATGACCTGGCACTGATGAGTACAAAAACCTTTTTGAATGTAAATTAAAAGTACAAAATTTGAATTTTTTTTAAAATACAAGGACTAAAACTCAAATGACATGTCATCAAAAGATGGATTAAGAGATCTTTTTAAAAATAAAATGAAATACAAGGTTAATTTAAAAGTTTTTCAAAAAATATAGGACTAAAACTTAAGTAACACGAATTACATGAATCATTTACGTATTTAAGCCTAACCTATTTAAACAAACTTTTGATTTGAAACTTTTATCAAAAAAATTCTCTGTTAAAATTATTTTAACAAAAAATCAATACACTTGTAAAACAACATTTAAAAAAAAAAAACAAAACAAAGGCCCCCTAATTCAAATGAGTAACTTTGAACACAAGAACAGTGTTTCACTCGTGTTTTATCTTATCTGACAGTGTTGTTGTTACCAACTAGTCTCGCTTCCTTTGTGCAAAGTTGATATGAGGAATGTTGGAATTGGATTTGAACAACAAACACAAGCGCTGCTGCATTGTTAGAAGAAATTTAGATTAGAATAGACACAACACAAACCTATACTAGTACATGTTTGTTGTTACATTCATTCTTTGATGTCAATTTTTTTGGGTAATCTAAAAGAAAGCTTCACTCTCAAAAACACACTCTCTAGTTTGATTCAACAATGCAAGAACCTTACAGAAATCAAAATTATTCATACCCAAATTCTAAAGTCTCCATTTTTACACACTCATGACCAATATTATCTTATTACACGTTTACTCTTCTTTTGCTCTTTTTCCAATTATGCTTCTTTCACCTATGCCAACAATGTCTTTTACATGATCAACAACCCGGATCTTCGAGTTTACAATATCATGATCAGAGCATATGGATGCTTAGAAGAAGGTGATGATACACATTTTTTGAAGGCTTTGATTATGTATAAGGAAATGCTTAACAAGGGTATTGTGCCGAATAATCTCACTTTCCCTTTTCTTTTAAAGGGTTGTAATGGGTTGTGCCAATATGGTGGTACTACTGGCCTAGTTATTCATGCCCATGTGTTAAAGTTTGGATTTTTGAATGATGTTTTTGTTGGGAATTCTTTGATTGGTTTGTTTATGAATTTTGGGTTGGTTAATAATGCGCGTAAGTTGTTTGATGAAATGTTTGTTAGAGATATTGTTACGTGGAATTCGATGGTTGTTGGGTGTTTGAGAAACGGGGAACTTGATGTGGCGATGAATTTGTTTAGGAAGATGAATAAAAGAAATATTATAACTTGGAATTCGATTATTACAGGTTTGGTTCAAGCCGGCCATGCGAAGGAGTCGTTGGAACTTTTTCATGAAATGTTGTTTTTGAGTGGCGATGATGTGGTTAAACCGGATAAGATTACGATAGCTAGTGTCCTTTCAGCTTGTGCTCAACTAGGTTCTATAGATCATGGGAGATGGGTGCATGGATATTTAAGAAAAAACAACATAGAATGTGATGTGGTAATTGGAACAGCGCTTGTTAATATGTATGGCAAATGTGGGAATGTGCTGCAAGCTTTTGAGATTTTCAACGACATGCCTGAGAAGGATGCCTCTGCTTGGACGGCAATGATTTCGGTGTTTGCTCTTCATGGATTAGGAAAGAAGGCCTTTGATTGCTTTTTAGAGATGGAAAGAGCTGGAGTAAAGCCTAATCATGTGACATTTGTTGGACTGTTATCGGCTTGTTCTCACTCTGGGTTGGTTGAGCAAGGTCGGTGGTGCTTTGATGTAATGAAACATTATTACATGATTGAACCACAAATTTATCACTATGCTTGCATGGTTGATATTCTTAGTCGAGCGAGGCTCTTCGATGAATCAATGATTCTCATAAGAAACATGCCAATGAAGCCAGATGTTTATGTATGGGGTGCATTACTTGGTGGTTGTCAGATGCATGGAAATATAGAGTTAGGAGAAAAGGTCGCTCATCATTTGTTAGATTTGGAGCCTCATAATCATGCTTTCTATATGAATTTATGCGATATATATGCTAAAGCTGGTAGGTTCGATGCAGCCAAAAGAATTAGGAATTTAATGAAAGAAAGAAGAATTGAAACAAAGGTCCCGGGCTGCAGCATAATTGAAATCGATGGAGTGGTTCAAGAATTTTCGGTTGGAGGGTCTTCTGAACTTCCCATGAAAGAACTCGTATTGGTCTTAGATGGATTAAGCAACGAGATGAAGATATGAATTCAGCGAGTTACCAGTTGTTCCGTATATGCTGCTTTGTTATCTGTTATTTTTTTATGAGATCTTTAGGATACTTGAATTTAGAAGAACCAACCAAACAATCCTCAGCATACTCTTCAGAAACAGTTGAATTTTCCCAGATGAGACAATGTGGTCAATGTTTGGTCCCCTATAGTCATGCAGCACTGACCTGGAACATCACGTTGGGCCGGTATGTCTCTTCACCTGTTCCTTTCTCATCTCATGCATTTATCACTAATTAGTAGTACTTGTAATTAGAATAAATCATCACTTTAGTCCCTAAAGCATATATAAATAACAGATTATTTTGACACTTTTAGCAAATCATAACTAATCACATGCATGACTTTAGAAGTAGTTAAGATTTAAGTCAAACATTTTTAATGATCTAACGGTTATGATTGACTGACGGTGTAAAATATGCATACGCTGACCGTGTATATGAATTAAATCTAGCAATCTAAAAAGTATATGAAATCCATCACTTTAGTCTCAGCTATTAAGATATTAAGGACCAGCATGATGGATGTTCATATACTTTAGGGACTATAATGGTGGATTTCATATAATTTAAGGATTAAATAGTTATTCTTTAGGGATGAAATTGATGTTTTATTCTAGTAATTACATATTCACTTTAATGATTTTGTTTCCCATTATGATGTTTCAGTTTATGAGATTGCTTTCACAAGTGTCTGATGATCCTTCTGCTGAATCTGCTCAAAGGCTAGACAAGAACTTGCATTGTCATTTGTCAAAAACGGTTGATGCTATAGTATTTGAGACGGAAAAGAATTTGCAGCCGTCTAAGTCTAAAAGAGAGAGACTTGATGAATATGAGCAGTGGTGTCGCGACAAGTTTTCGGCTCCTGATGTTCAATCTTGTTCTGATAAAAGGTTGATGTAAATTTGAAAAAATTCAGTACGGTTGTTAGACGACGTACGTTGGAGTTTGTTGGTGGGGGGTAAAAATTGAGAATTTTGAAAATTAGAGTGTTGATAATTTTGCATGAAATGCAACTATTGAAAATCATATTGATTTGGATCATTTGATTTGAAGTAATAAGAAAATAAATTGAATAAAAAGAGTTGTCAAATAAAAATCAAACAAATAAAATTATGAGAGCAAATATGAGTGTAAAATTTAGGACAAATAGATGAAATTGTGTTTAATATTTTTAAATGACCATAATTTATAGTAAAACTATTATTAAAAGATTTGACTGTATTAGAGTTCAGTAAGTAAAATTTGGGCAAAAAGTTATTCAAACCAAAAACCGAATCCAACTTTATTACTAATATCTAAGTTAAAAATGACACAATGTATAATAGTGTAAAAAACTTATTTTAAATTACTATGATATTGGTAGGAAGTTTTCACTACTATTAACATGATAATTAGTATTGGTCGGAAAACCTATGGAAAGCACAAGACGAGTTCCGTCTTTCCAACTAAATTTTCATATCAAAATCAAAATTATTTTAGAAAGGCTTAAATAATGTTTAGTTCTCCGTAAGTTCGCGTTTTTTTGATATAAGTCCCTGTAATTTTTTTTTTTTTTTAATTAGTCTCTAAAATCAAAATTCGTAAAAAAATTTGGAGTTTTCAGACAGATTTTTCTTTGAATTTTCCAATGAATTTTAATTTTAAAGACTAATTTGAAAAAAAAATGTAATTGTAAAGACTTAAAGCAAAAAAACTTAAATCTATATAAAAAAAAGTATGAATTTACAGAGATTCCAACATTATTTAAATTTTAAACTTTCTAGAAATAAAAAGCCACATAAGCAAAACACTTTCGAAGACTCCTTCAAGAAATGCACATTTCTGAAACTAGAAAGCCCCGATACGCCACGTCACCACCACCGTAACGTTTAAACCCCCTTTCATTTTCTTTTCCTTCTTCGAAAGTCCACTTCAATTTCAACATTCATCCTTCATTTTTTCTTTTCTTTCTTTCACTTCAAAATATCTTCAATCCCTTCTCAACAATACGACACCGTTTCATCTCTGTAATAACTAATAACAACTTCCCTATGGCGTCGCCGTCGACGACGACCACGCCGTCGTTTCTATCACCAACACAGCGATACGCCGCCGCAGCATTGTTCGGACTCTCTCTTCACGAATCCCAAGTCAATCAGACCCGAATTCTACCCTTACCCGCTTCCGATTCAGTTGACTCCATTTCCAACACCAATCGAATCAGTAGTAGTAGCTCTAGCAGTGCTGATTCTGTCTCCGATGACCCCGATCTTTGGGTTCACCACCGTTCCGGTTTGCTCCGCTCCGTTTTCAAGTTCGTAATTCTGAATTCAATGTGAATTTCAGTTAGTTAGTTAGTTAGTTATTCTGAATTTGAATTTGAATTTGAATTTGAATAGGTTTCTTGATATTGATTCTGCTGCATGGTATGGATTAGAGGAAACTTCTGGTTCGTCTTCTGCTATACATCACGTTGGACCGGTATGTCCCTTAACTTGTTTCTTTCTCATTTAATGCATTTATCATTAATTATTAGTATTTAGTACTAGTAGTTCAGTGGTAAGAGTTTAACATTGTAACCTCATGGTGCCGAGTTCTTATTCTGTTAGAGACTGTTGTAAATTGACATTTGTGCTAGAATAAATCATCAATTTAGTCCCTAAAGTATATATAAATAGGAAAATGATAAACATTGCCCTTAGGGCAATGGTTAAGGAAGCAAAAGTGGTAAATTAACTCTTGAAACTTGTGCATTCTATTTTTCTAAACTAATAAAACACAGTTTTCAATGCAAATATTATTTCTTTTAGTAATCTTATCTAGTGCCTTGAGGGCACTAGTTAACAAGACCCATATAAATAATAGAGATTAATTTTGATACACTTTTAGCAAATCACAGTCACAACTAATCATATGCTTGACTTTAGAAATGATTAGGATTAAAGTCAAACAATTTATATGATCTAATGGTGATGATTGATTGATGATGTATAATATCTTTACTAATACTAACTGCGGATATGAATTAATCAAGAATAATAATTAATCAATATAATATATGAAATCGATCACTTTGGTCTCAGCTATTAAGGTATTAGGGACTAATTTCATGGATTTTCAATATCATATATTTTAGGGGCTAAATGGTGGATTTCGTATACATTAAGGATTAAGTAGTGATATTGTGTCCTCGTGAACTTAGCTCAGTTGGTAGGGACAGTGCACGTAATGTGCAGGGATCAAGGTTCAAACCCTGGTACGCCCACTTATTTTTAAGGGGTGGAATTCTAGGCACTAGGCTACCTGACCTAAAAAAATAGTGATACTTTATTAGGGACTAAATTGATGGTTTATTTTGGTAATTGCATATTGGCTTTGTTGATTTTGTTTTCCAGTATGATTTTAATTGTGTACATGAATGTTTCAGTTTATGAGATTGCTTTCACAAGAATCTGAAGATTCTTCTGCTGAATCTGCTCAAAGGCTAGACCAAGAACTTGCATTGTCTAAAGCGGTTGATGCTATAGTATTAGAGATGGAAAAAAATTTGCAGACTTCTAAGTCTAAAAGAGAGAGGCTTCATGAATATGAGCAGCGGTGTCGTGAAAAGTTTTCGGCTCCTGATGTTCAATCTGATTCTGAAAAGGTTGATGTAAAATTAGAAACTCAGAATGAGACTGGTGTTGCCCCTTTAATTGACTTTGAAGACACATACCAGGGATCTGATAATAGTAAAATTGATGAGGTGCCTATAGAAGAAGTGATGATGCTTAGTGATCAGAGGAAAGTGACGGTTCTCTATGAACTTCTATCTGCTTGTCTTTCGGATTTGCGTGATGATGACAAAGAATGTAAGCGTAGGAGAAAGGGTTATGATGCTCGTCACCGTGTGGCTCTGAGGCTGCTGGCGACATGGCTTAATGTCAAGTGGACAAAAATGGTTTGCATCTTTGCATGATGAATTGTTTTAAGTTTACGAGTTGCATGGTTTCTAACTGTTTTTGCTGGATTAACAAGACATGTCAGGAAGTAATATTTTTGTGGTGAATGTTGCTTATACATTCACCTTGGTTTCTAATTCATTGACATCCAAGTTGAGCCTATGTTTTATATTATGGGTTATTAAAATATTCTAAGGATGAAGATGAATGTTTGCTTTGCAGGAGGCCATTGAGACCATGGTTACTTGTTCTGCAATGGCTATAATTAAAGAGCAAGAATCAAATGAAAATCAAGTAAAAGGAAGCAAATGGGCAAAATGGAAGCGTGGTGGTATTATTGGTGCTGCTGCAATTACTGGTGGAACCTTGTTGGCTATTACTGGTGGTGCGGAAACCTTAATATATTTTCGACTGTACTGTGGAATATATAAGTATTTAATATTTATAAATTAATCATTTTCCATATGTATATGATTGTGTTTAAACCATTCAACAGGGTTAGCTGCACCAGCAATTGCTGCAGGACTTGGAGCTCTAGCTCCAACTTTGGGTACTCTGATCCCTGTAATCGGAGCCAGTGGATTTGCTGCAGCTGCCGGTGCTGCAGGAACTGTGGCTGGTTCTGTTGCTGTTGCTGCATCATTTGGAGGTACGGATATGTGATTGGATTTGCCAGAATTTTCTCATGTTATATATCTTCCCTTCCCATTCTTTTTGAGTGTCATTCGCAGTTTATGTTTAAGGATATAGACAGTATGATCACCAAGTCATTTTTGTCATGCTAATGTAAGGGTGATATCTGTCATGGCTGTAAATATCAATTGGCATGCTTGCAATAGTTGCTTAAAGAAAATATCTCCCTGTCACATTCAATACAAACTCTTTAAATTCATATTTTGATTGTTCAGAAAGGGATACACGAAGGTAACATCTGAGTTTGTCTTTAGTTTTAGAAAGTAAATGACTGGTGGAGTGATTAGTTACCATTAATATCTCAAAATCCTAAAGACAGTGCATCTTATTTCTTTGTGGTACATGATGTTTTGTATTTTATTATTATGATTAAATACGTATCTATAGAAGTATAATATCTGGTTTCTCATTCTGTTGTTATTTTAACTGCTATATATGTCAGTGATATTCTGTTTTTAGGTGATCAAATTTTTTAATGTATCAATTTGTTCTACTTCTACCAGCTGCTGGTGCTGGACTTACGGGAAGCAAAATGGCCAGGAGAGTTGGAGGTGTTGATGAGTTTGATTTCATCGCTATCGGAGAAAACCATAACCAAGGCGTAAGTTTTTACAACTTCATATTCCTTCTTTCTTGCGACAAGACTTTCCTCAATTTAATTATGATTTGTGTTTCTGCATTCTCATGTACGGATTATGTCTCACCTTAATATTTAGGCACTTGGTTTATTTGTTTCAACTTAGATTGTTCTTGAAATTTTGATTGCAGAGGCTAGGGGTTGAGATCTTGATCTCTGGATTTGTCTTTGAGAAGGAAGACTTTATTAGGCCATGGGAAGGACTGAATGACAATTTGGAAAGGTGAAATAGTGAATATTTTACTTCATTACATTTAATGCCAGTCAAGGAATGCTTGTATTGGATACAACTTGTTGATTAAGAAAACCTTTTATGGCCTTGTTATCATTCTTATTTGTCCCACAAAATGACCTTTTATGGCCTCGCTAAAAGTTAGGTATTCACTTCATTGGGAGTCTAAAAATCTGATTGCTGTGAGCACTGCGATTCAGGATTGGCTAACTTCAAGTAATTGGTTTGGAATTTGGATTTCTGTCACTTAGTTATTATTACTCTATACTCTCTGTCCCATAATAACTGTCACATTTACAAAAATATTGTCCCAGAAAGAGTGCCACTTTCGATTTTCAATGTAATTTAATTGATTTTTTTTTCAATTATACCCTCTAATTAGTACTGTGTTCATCACTCCCAAAATTTTATCATCCGCTTTGCATTTATGATAATGAAAAACACCTATGGTTAAGCAGAATTTAGTAAAATTGACATTCTCTTTCTTTCATATATCATCTTTTCTTAATTTGTGTAAAATGGTCAAATGTGACAACTATTGTGGGTCGGAGGGAGTAGTATATATATAAATTCAGTTGTGTATGATGCTAATATTTCCATGACCTGCATCAGGACTTGCAATGCAGTTGATGAAGCAAGGGGCAATGATGACCGTTTTGAGCACACTTGTTACTGCTTTGGCTTGGCCAGCTGTATTACTTGCAGCAACTGATTTCATTGACAGTAAATGGACAATAGCTATTAACAGGTTTACTTTGTTTTTTGATTCTGAGTAGACTAGAAAGTATGCCTGGCTGTGAGAAAACGTCTGTGTGCTTTTGTAATTTGTATTTTGTATGGAGTTCAAGATGTTAGACGGTTGGAGTATTAGGAATTAGGATTGTCATTATGTTTGCAATGTTATTGGGCTAAGCTTTTACTATTTGCTCACTGTTATGCAACAATAGTCCTTGACCTAGAAAGTTAGTATAAATAGATGCATAAGATTTATGTTTGCATCTCATTACATACCTACACACTTATATAAGTTATTACATTTAAAATTTTCACAAGGGTTTCAGTTGATTTTGCTGTATAGTTGGTGAATTACTATCAAACTTTATTGAGTCATGGAAGTTGAGAACTGCAAAAAACTAATTTGAATTAGTCCATGTTCGGGGAACATCATTGCCATATATCATAACTCTGTTCCTAGATGTAGCTTTTTCAAGACTTCATCTAACCTAAGTGTCACTCAGTTTTTGGATTGGGTCATATTCGATGGGTAAAAATAAACTGTCAAATTTTATATTTGGCCTAACTCATCCTCACAAAACCGGCTTGTAAGGTGAGGGTTGCCCATGCTATATAAGCACTACATAGGCCATATCTCTTAGCAATGTGGGACTAAATCTACCCCTTCACACCCAACCGAATGAAGGTGTTGGAGGCTGCAATGAAGGAAAGCCAAATGCCGCAATTTATGCAGGCTAGGGGAGGACCGCAATGAAGGCAGAATTTCCAACATAAACTATAACTTTATTTTAGACTGTTAAAATCTTATTAAGGAAATTTAACCTGTTCAGGATTCATGGATTGGATGAATATCCAAATCCAACCACCAAATCATCCATATTTATTGTACTATTATTATTGTTATTATTTTTGTATTTTATTTCCACGGAATTAGAATTCTGATGCTCACCTTTTTCACCTGTGAGATGAAATCTACATATAATTTGACCTTTTGCCAAAATGAAATCTGCACCTTGTGTGAGTTAAACACCATAACTTTCTTGTAAACAACCATTAATGGATGATATATAAGACATCCGATCTGTTTATGTTTTTGTCTTTTTGGATACAAGGATGTTTATAAATGTGATGTGATGGTTTCAGGAAAATCTATGAACAGTTTCTGTTCCTAGTTTACACTTAGATATGCTTATCTTAGTTAATCTGTATTTCAGATCAAACAAAGCAGGAAAGTTACTTGCCGAAGTATTGTTAAAAGGATTGCAGGGAAATAGGTATTTTACTATTTTTAACTTCAATTATTAGACATTGTAGATGATGCAATAATATTGATATATGAGTTTCAGGCCTGTGACACTTGTAGGTTACTCTCTTGGGGCAAGAGTTATTTTCAAGTGCCTACAGTATTTGGCTAAAACAGAAAATGGAGGTAGGTATTTTTTGCTTTTTCTCTGTCTGTCTTTGATGTTAATTTGTCTTTTTAACTCTTGCACTGGGGCTTATGATTTGATGTCCTTGGGTACTCTTTGTGTGTTTATTGTTTACCCATTGAATCAATGTTCTTATTAATTTATTGGGTTACCCTTTTATTGGCAGCTGAACTAGTAGAAAGAGTTGTGCTTCTTGGTGCACCCATCTCAATCAAGGATGAGAACTGGGAAGCTGCTAGAAAGGTTTATATGGGGGATATGATTTTTCTCTTGATAGAACTTGAACTTCCTCACCTGTCTTATGAGATATTTTTTTCTTTCTTCTGAAAATTTTGGTAATCTGTAGATGGTAGCAGGAAGGTTTGTAAATGCTTATTCAAGGAATGACTGGATGCTTGGAGTTGCCTTTCGAGCCAGGTACATAAAAACATATTAGTAGAATTTCTGCAATGCATAGTTTTATGTACTTCAAGTAGGCTCTCACAAACTTTTTGTCCAATTAAATGCTTAGAAATAGAGGTGTAATAGAGTTCACCTTTTTAAAACACGTGCTTAGTCATAGATCTCTATCTATTCTTGTTATTTAACCAAACAATAGAACTTATTTAAGCTTAAAATGAATCAAGCTCAAATATTACAGGAATATCTTACTACTACATTAGCTCATATACTCTCCTATTCTGAAAACTCTCATTGAAAAAAGTTGACTAGTCATTGCATGATGTGTACTTTGTTATGCGTGAAGTTGCAAGCATTGGAAGAGAATAGAGTTCCTTATATTCTTCAGACTCCTCTTCAGCTATTTATTCTGGACCAATATCTGTCTGATGGCTGTCGTTGATTTTCATATTACACCTTTTTCGTATGTCAACAGTTGTCCCATCTAACCCATGTTTATAGTTATGGTGTCTGGCCGAAGTTTAGAGATGAAAGACTGCAAGGAGTTAGGGATTTATTATAGTCATAATATGGCATAGTTAATTTTCACCTGATTAAATGCATGTTTACGTAATTTAGTGCAGAATTATTTTAAGTAAACTATAAGAAGATTCAATTTTAACGGACACAGAGTTGAAATTATTATTAATTATTTTACTTTGAGCAGCCTACTTACAAAAGGATTAGCTGGAATCGAACCAGTTAATATTCCTGGGATCCAAAATGTAAGACGCTTCTTCATCCTCTTTGTTAACATATAATTATTTTTGCAAGTTGTAATCCTATAAAAAATTAGCAGTATAAAATGGTGTTATTTTGATTTGCAGGTTGATGTCACAGATCATATTGAAGGCCATTCATCTTATCTGTGGGCTACACAACAGATCTTAGACCAACTTCAGTTAGATACAAGTTTTCCTGTTTATAATGGTGTTTCTTGCATACAATCAGAAGCAGAGCCAGAAATTGGGATGAATTAAGGGCAATACTAGAAAGTATAGTAAAAAAATATGAACTATATTGAGAGTTTTTATACTAAAAGTGTAACATCGGGTGTTTCATACTCTAGAAAAGCACCCATCAATATTAACAATGCATATATAGTTGCCTGAAAAATGTTGTACAGTTGCCTAGTGTAACATTGGATGTTTCATACCCTGTTGTCAAGTAGCGGAATATAAAGTCTTTAGTTATTCCTTTTTCAACATGGTTCGGCTGTGCTTATTAGGAGACAACTAAATATGGTTGTTTGTGTTTTAGTATAGGTGTCCATAAACAATGCTACTTCTCAAGTTTTATTGATGTTCCAAATGTGTAAAATAGCTTTACATTTTGTAAACATCGTACCTTAAAGTAAATCAGCAGTTTTTCCCATTTTTTTGGTGTTTATAAAAAAGTCACTATTTAAGATAAAAGTCTTATTTATAAAAATAAATTTTTATTTGTCAAAAAGTTATAATTTAACAAATAAAAAATATCAAAATTATTAAATCAGATATTTATGACCGAAGTCCGATCTCAAATCTCTTTATTTTGTGTGTGAATTTACGATACTTTCCTATTACGCCTATCTACCAAAACAAATTAAGTTTCTTTTTTGTGTAAGAAAACAAAGTCAATTCTTGTGAGTTTTTTGAGTAATATTGAGAACAAACTTTAAACGCACAAATAAAAAAACAGAGAATCAAACATCATTAAAAAACACGAGTTCCTCACATCATCATAGTACTACAACACCGCCGTTCTTTCCACAACTTCAATTTGATTTGGTCTGGTCTGGTCTGGTAATTCACCGCAACAACAACACTCCAAAACCAAAACAACGTGCTCTCATCACTTTCACTAGGAAGGATTGGTCATTCGTTACGATAAAAAAGGTAACCGTCCATTTCACATTTCCCAACGCAAATCATCATTTTTTATTCACTATTATCATCATCACCATCATCTATTTTTAATTAATTTTATTTCTATATTTTCTTTTCAATTTCCATTTCCTAGAAAAGATAAAACGCGAACCGTTGATTTAAGCATATCTGAACTATTTTTCTTTGTTCTTTCATCGTTCTGAAGATTCTCCGCACGCAGATTCAAATTCGTGCTTCGAATTTTCCATGGCCGCGGCGGTTTGTAGGCATATGCGGCAATTATCTGGATTAAGAGATTTAGGAATTTCCAGAATATCACCATCACCATCATCATCATCATCATCATCGTCGTCGTCTTCGTTTCAAACTTCAATATTCGATCCATATTTTTCACCTTCAATTTCAACCTCAACCACAAGATGTTTTTCTCAATTGGTCAAATCCAATGGGAAACACTTGTTTCTCGTTGATACACTCGCTCTTGTAATTTCACTTTTACCCTTTTTGTTTTATTCGTTTTGAATCCC
This sequence comes from Trifolium dubium, assembly GCA_951804385.1. Taxonomy (NCBI): domain Eukaryota; kingdom Viridiplantae; phylum Streptophyta; class Magnoliopsida; order Fabales; family Fabaceae; genus Trifolium; species Trifolium dubium. The sequence goes on from OX638073.1 coordinate 23,307,617, forward strand.
GATGAGTTTGACAAAATCACAGTGACACTGAGACTCTGAAATGTAGTTTTTGATAAAACAACGGTGACACTGTGATTCTGTCAAACTCACCGCGATAAATGTTAACTTAATGATTTCATTGTTTAAATTTTGGATTTTTTTAGGTTAGGAGATTAGAAGCACAAGGAGTACCTTCAAAGCAAGCTGAGGCTATAACTGGTGCTATAACTGAAGTTTTGAATGATAGTCTTGAAAATGTGTCTCAGGCATTGGTTTCTAAAGGAGAAATGCAAAAAGTAAGACTCTTTAATGTCTATGTTTGGTATCGCAGTAGGTGCGCCTGATTCACGGTGATCCACTGTGATTTTACAGAAGTTATAACTTAACTTGTAGCTTCTGCAAAATTACGGTGCATCACCGTGATTCTAGCACACCTACTGTGATACTAAACATGCACTAATACTTTTTTTAGTGAGTTGACAAATTAGTTTATGAAATTGTAGAAGTTAGATAATTTGGTCTCTGAAGTGAATGAAGTTTAAAGTGATACGTGAAATTGAAAATGCTCAATTATAACTTCTTCGGGCAATTTAAAGGACTGAATTTACTGATTTGAAATAACAAATGTGATCCACGATTTTTTTATTAATGAAATCGTTTTGAATGTTTGTTAATTTTAGAGACTAAATTGGTGATGCACTTGTTTTATGTTGTTGTGATTCTGTACGGGTGTACAATATTCTGTTGTGTTGCCAAATGTTAATGGTTGACTTTATTTTAGAATTCGGGATATTGCAATTGGTGTACTAACGAGTTATTTGTTTCTTCTTTGAATTTGAAGACCGAAATGATTCAAGAATCCAACTTGTCCAAATTCAAATCAGAAGTACAGAGCTCACAGGTATTAATTATGACTTGTGAGGAATTGTTTGTTATCTGTGTGAATTTTAACTTGAGCGATGCTATATTTCTTTTGGTTATATGTCGCGAATACATACGCTCGCAAAATTTCACGAAAGCTATTTTTCATATTCCTTTCCTAAAAGTATTATCAAATAATAGAACCACTAGTTCACCACTGCTCACTAATATCAATTAATATTAGTTAGGACTGTAGCACTATATTGTGAACCTTGCGGTCCACTCTTTGTTAAAACATACACCATGCTGAATGTTAGAGAAGAGTCGGGAGTCTACTTCTGTCGGCAATGATAAATGCCATGGAAGGTGTGAATGTTGTGGAAGAAAAAGGAGAGATAAATAACAGAAGATGCCAATGCTTATATCAAAAAAATAAAAATAAAACAGAAGATACCAATGGGAGAGAAAAACTCAGGAAAGAGAAACACAAGTGCCCATGTGCCACATCAATCGCGATGATTTCATGATAGGAATGCTCGCTATGAGGCATCCTACTTTAGGGATGTCAAACCATAAGTATGATTTAAAAAAAATTCATGAACTAGCTACACTAATTCAGGATGGATATTATTTTATACATTTGCTTATTGAGTATTGACAAAACGTTTTAGGGAATTTATGCCTCCTGCTCCGCAAGTATCAGGTTAAATCAAAATACCCATTATTGCCTTTGTTCTGTACATCAATAATACATTAAAACTTGCTAATAGGCTATTGGCACTGTTTGGCTAAGTTATCTAAAACTAAACTAATCATAGCTTAGTTCCTTCACTGTTATTCCTCATCTTTTTGAATGATGGATATTTTATTATTTGTGTTATATTTTCTTTTTCATTGATTCTCTTGGATTGCATGTGATGAACATGAAGTGGTCTTGTCACTAACTTCCAAAACTATGTATTTCGAGCACTTCCGAAATTGGTGCAACCATTATAAATGATTCATCATTGGATTTCACTGACAAATACAGTTCTGGGATTTGGACTAGGGCACCATCCCTTCACCCTAAATTTTTCTCATGAAAAAAAAAATCTATAGTGACACGTAAAATGGGACAAAGTAAGTACTTTATTATAGATATGTAGAGAACATACTTCTGTTGCTTATCCATTAAGGCTTTGTTTGCGAGTTTGGAGGGGAAGGGAGGGGAGGGTTTTGGAGGGAGGGAAATAGAGAGAAAAATAGAGAAATCTTTAACATTTTTTGAGAAAGTATTTTTTATAGAGAATGACAAATTAATACCTATGATTAATATATTATGAATTTAAGAATATTATAACAACATGAATTAAATTTGAAGATTTTATATAAACCCTCCAAACCCCCATCCAATACAATTTTTGAGTTCCACCAAATTGGAGGGTTTTTGTGTTATGAAGAAAAAATAACCCTCCAAACTCCTCCCCTCCCAAACTCTTCTATTCCTTCCACTTGTTTCTTCCTTTTTTCAAAACCATTCCCTCCCCTCCCCTCCAAACTCGCAAACAAAGCCTTAATCAATTTTTTATGAGAGTAAATTTAATATTCGCATGCAGTTGGATAGTTTGATTTTGTTATGTTGTATTGTTTTATGACATTAATGCCTGGAGGGCATCTAACATCTGTCTTATAAGGGGGGATCTATTATGCTTCATTTTTTTTTCTTAACCATAATTTTGTAATTGTTTATTGCTTTAATTTATTGTTCTTATTGTTGAGTTTGGTTTTGTTTGCCTGGTGTTGTAATATGCTGAAAAACTTATAATTCAGGGGCACCATTTTTCTCTGTTACAACATGAGACTGAGAAGCTTAGGAATGATATAGAGAAGATGCGCAGTGAGTTAAGGTATATTTTATCAGTTTTAGCAATTGACCTTGATCAACCACCATTGCTGTGCCCATTTAATTTGTTATGAGATTTATGATGCAGGTATGAAATGGACAAAGTCACTGCTGGGCAGCGGTTGGATATAAACCTTGAAAGGGGGTATGCGAAGAACAAATGTGCTGTTTGTCAAAAATTACATAACTTATTTAAATTCTTATTTTTACTGTTACAGTTGATGATTCATTTCATTTGGCAGGAGAACTAGGGAGGAACTATCAAATCAGAGTGCTGAAACCAACAACCTGACTAACAAACTTGACAGGGTAAGTGTGTGGTCTCTAAACTGTCATGTTCTTTTCCATTCGGTCCCTCAACTATAGTTATGTACTATATAGTCTCAATACTATTCTCTGTCTATCAAGTTAGTTCTTGAACTATCGCTCTCTCCTATTCTAAAAGCAACTGGGGGGAATAACTTGATGGATTGTGAGAATAGTGGAACCAAGTTGAAGTTTTTCTCTTGATTATATGGTAGAAACAATTACAATTGGTTGCCTATTTTAGTTAACGTACGAATGTTTGGCTACTATATGGTAAAATTGATGTTATCTTCAAACTTGGATTTGACTATAAGTGATAAAAAGTAGCTTTTGCTTTGAGTTGAAAAATGTACACAGTTTTACATCCTATTTGCTTTAAGAGTAAAACCATCCACACTTGAATCACTTCATTTCAAACTCAATTTTAATAACATCAATTTACAAAATACTTTTATAAAATTGATTATCAAATGTTCATCCAAAGAAACTCATAAAAAGCAAAGTGACATTTTCTTGTCAATTTCTTGTCATTTTCTGCTCATGCTGAAAATTTGAAATGTTTATTTTTTTCTTCTTAATTTCTGCCATGACATTTCAGGAGATTCATTCTTTAAGAGCACAACTGGAAGCAGCTAAATACGAGGTCATAAAATACTGCATAGGAACACTTGTTTCAATCTCTGCTGTTGGCCTTGCTGTTCTCCGAATCGTGATGTGACCAGGTTGTATGATGCCTCAGTTAACATCTAGAAAAGTCAGGTATCAACGAAACATGAGTAGTAACTATTTATCCGGAAGATGTTGTATGGTCTGTCAGATACAATTGCAAATTAACAGCACAGTGAGAGTGGAGCTGAAGGAACTAACTCCCCATTAGGCAACAATTGGGCCTTTTTTTAAGCCCTATTCTTTCTACAAATATTCTTTACGTTATATATTGGTCATGCTTTTGGGATATTTGCATGTATAGTATGGTATAATTACACATGCACCTTGGAGGCTTGGATTATAATCGACTTCAGTTTAGCAGATGAATATAGTTGCTCTATATTTGCACGCTTACATAAATGAAGTTATGAATTGAACACAATGTAATTGCTTCAGTTACTGTTTCAGTCTTGGAAATGGATTTGGTTCAGTTATTGTTTCACAGTTTTAATCTCAATTATTGGATCAATTTTTATCGCAAGATAATGGTTTGACAAAGCTGTAACCTAGACGATTAATAAATATCCAATGGTTGAAACAGAAAACTGTATCATTGTTTTTATTTTATTGCAGCAGATCCTGGTCTAGTTGTAGTCTATGCTCTTATGTATTTTGCAATGTTTTAAGTTCTAGGTGTAGTCTATCACTCTTGTGTATTTTGCAATGTTTTAATGGTTATGTCTATGGTTGGGTTAATTGCGTGGTTAGATAGATCACAATTTTGTTTCGGTTCGAGCAGTTTAAAGTAATTGAAACACACCTTTATTCTCACAAATTGATGAATTGATTGAAAATTTCTTAGACTAAGGCTTTGTTATGCATTTATTCCGAACCCAACCTGCTTATTCACCCTCCTGAGTTTGATTCAATTGAAGTCAAACTCTTTTTTCATCAAGAGTCGATTCTAATCATATTTCACATTGTTGAAGTTTATGGTTGTTTTGCGTTTCACTAAAATTGTTGTTATTTAATGAGAATTTGATTGTATATTCTAAGTGTATGTTGTTAGGTTATTTATTTGTTTGAAAATGGTGAAATATAGTAGTTAGTTATTGTTAGGTTATTAAGTTGTGTTTGACAAAATGCTTGAATGAAATTATTTTGTATGAATTGAAGTTATAGGATTTTGAAATTGTTCTGTTGTTTTTGATATTTCTGGAGATAGTGATGTTGATAGGATGGCATGGTAGAGGACATTGCATAGTTTCGTACACATAGAGCGTACGGCAAAATGTCCATGCAAAACATGGTCGGGGTAGAAAGATTATGTTTTGTGATAAACCATGACATATATTTATATAAGGTAATATGAAATGGACCACACATTCTGGTAGGTGAAATATTATACCTACCTACCGCGTTTTCCACACCTACTTTTTTTCTTCCCGATATGTGACATCCAGATAGACGTGTCATCAACCTACCGCATTTTCCACACCTTGAAATACTAGTTTCAATCATGTAATCAATAGTCCTATACTATTCAAAAACCAATATCCGATTGTCTTCATTTAATTTTACATTTTTCTTGGGCATGGTTATTCTGATATTGTGAGTCAACATTCTACCAAAAGATGTCTACCGTGAATAGCGAACGGTATATATTTTCCGGCAGGTACTATTAAGGTTTTTTTTGTTAAAAAAATTTGGTTGGAAGCGAGGGGGGCTGTGAGCAATGGAGGAGAAGAACAACTTTCTTTGAACATATAGACCACATTAACCGTCCCAAAATGAGAGAAAACTCAAACCTAGTAGAGACAAACAATAGACCAGATTATGCCTGTTAGGAAATTAGGAAAAGCCATCAATAAATCAAAATAATTCTTCATAAATTCTATGGACTAATTGTCACTTTGTTCATTGTGTTTTTCTAAATTCTATAGATTAGATTAGAATAAATGCTATTTAACCTTTTTTTTGTAGAAAAATGCTATATAATCTTTGATGCAATTGGAATTATTTATGTAAAGAAAATAAATTAATCCTATTCAATCTATTTATTAATTACATTCTTAAGACCTTTATGATTAATCATCATGGATGTTTAGCTAGCTATATATAGCTAGCTGGGGATGTGAGTTTATTGCACGTGCAATCATGTATGTTCTTAATCTTTATTGTTTTGGTTCAACTGTGTCGATTTAGGGAACTATATTTTTCTGTTTAAGAAGGGTTCTTTCCAAAGATCGAGTTGGGATGAATCTTAACCCTTAAGTAGTAAACTTTATTGATAACCGAATGAAATAAAATTTCAATTTTTTTTTTGTCAAGTAGTCTAGTGCTTATATTTCACTCTTAAAACGAATAAATGAGATGTTCGAGATTTAAATCTTGACCCCTACATATATAATGTAATGTATCTATCAACTCAGTTAAACCTACATGTACCATGTTCAATTATTAATTAGTTCTGTTCATCATCAATCAATTTTGCTCTCTAATTTAATACATAAGTAAAATTTTATTTTATTGATTTGTCTCATGCATGTTATTCATGTTGATGCATGATAGTAAAAGTGATCGAGATAGAGGCCGACCAATGAAAGCTGCAGTGTGTACAATAAACACTCAAACAAGACAGACAAGGAAATGCATTATCTAAGTATCACGATCAAAAAGTGACTACCACTAAATCCTCTCAAAATCTTACAATTCAATATGATATAAAACTAGAGGGTTCCACAAAATAAAAGGACAACAATTCCTTCTTCATGGTTGAGATATAGTCTCACGTCACACCTCCGTCAATATCTATCTCACTAATAAAACACTTAAGCATGCTCTTTATACTATTTCCTTGTTAATTTTGTTATCCTTAGGTTTAATTATTTAATCAATAATGTGATATTATCTACGGCTATGAAGTGATCATTTACAACAAGTTCAAGTCAAAATTGATACCAAAGTGTATAAGATTTTTTAATATGGGTTTATAGTAAAAAAAAAGCTGTGATGGTAAAGAAGTTTATTTTTGTTGCTACTTTTTTAATGGTCATTTTACCAAATAATGAACATTGTATAAGATTTTTTTTTGGTTCATAAATGGTAAAGTTTTCATAAATTCACAGACACAAAGTAAAATGGCCGAGGTTCAAACTCCGGTCATAGATGTTTCAATCGGTTAACAATTTTGACATTTTTTATCAGTTGACATAGAACTTATTATTACATTGTATAAGATTTATATAGAGAATATATATGTTATGCGATTGAGATTTTGTACCATTTCGTTTTATTTGTTTTTGAGTACTAAAACCACCATAACTTTAGTGCATTTTATGGGAAAAAGATGAAAGAAAAATGATAATTAAGCGTGTATATGGTTTGGTGGTAGACATCATTGATTTTGATAGAATTAAATTTGGTAGAATTGATTTTAACAGAATTGAATTTAATAGAATTGATTTATGTTTGAATACATTCAATTAAAAATGAGTTGAACAGTAAATTTTCAGTGTAATAATTAATTATAAAGCTAGAAGCTACAATTTCTAATTTAATATAAAATTAATTCTAGAAGCAGAATTAATTCTGCTTTAGATCAACCAAACATGTCAGAATTGATTCAACAGATCTAGAATCAATTATTGACCCTCTAAAATTGAAACCAAACATATACTAAGATTAACCGCTAGTATTTTTGCATTAAAGGTAAGCTATCTGGATTCCATTTTAAGATTTTTTTCAGCACCTTAAAGTTACAATAAAATTAAACTGTTCCCACTGAACTAACAATTCAAATATATTTTGATATATAATAATTATTATTTGGAAGAAAAATACAGAATAGAGTCTAGTAGAGAGAGTGAGAGACCAACCTCAAAATTCAACTTTTGAATCATAGAAGATTCCAAGTTCCATCACTACGCCAAAAAAGGCTTTAGAAAGCACCCCTTAGATAGCGCTTGTTGAAGGAAGCGCTGCCTAAAGGTCTAACATATGACAGCGCTTTTTCCCAACAAGCGCTTTCTAACGTCTTAAAAAAAATAAAATTAAACAAATAAAACCAATTTCACCTTAGATAGCGCTTATCCTAATAAGCACTTTCTTATGTCCAAGATTAGATAACGCTTATGAGTGATAGAAAAGCGTTATGTATTAGGATAGCATTAGACAGCGCTTATGAGTGAATAAAAAGCGCTTTCTAACATTAGACAACATTTATTATTGAAAAAAGGGCTTTCATAGGGCAAAGCACTAGACAACACTTATGATTCCTAAAAAGCGCTGCCTATATTTATCTATTTAAATATTAAAAATTAATCATAATAAAAATTAAAAATTAAAAAAGTATAAACAATTAAAGAAACACAATTAACGTAACATTCAACCAAACTAAACCAAAACACGTGATTTCAATCATCATCTTCTTCCTCTCAAATCCCTTCATATCGTCAATTGAATCACACCGAAACCTTCTCGTGTTGCTTTCAATTGACCCTTTCATTGTCTTTCGTTTGAAATCCGTCGCCGTCGATTGAAACCCTTCGCTGAAAAATTGGCCACCATCATCATCTTTAATCCCTTCATAGAAGTAATCATACATCGCTAGAACCCTTGAACGATTCTCAATTTCACAAACTTGTGAGTCACAAACCCTTGAAAGATTCTCAGTTTCCACACTAGAAAGCTACAAATCGCACATATCTCTCCCTCCCAGTTCTCTCGACTTGCTGCGATGTTGCCAATTTCAATAGGAGAGTACCTCATGGTTTTCACCACTCTTTCTCTCTGTTGGTGCATCTAATATTAGCGACAACGATTCTCTTTTTTTTTTCTTTTTTTTTCTATTTCAATTTTTCTGCCCTCTTAATTCATCTCTTTTAATTTTTGATAAATTACTCTCTCCCTTTATGCATCTATGGTTATTTACATCTTATGTTTTTTCATTTGATCTGAGTTTTGGTATCTAAAAGGGAAGTTAGTGGGTATTTAAGATATGGGTTTGTGGTTTGTTTCAGAAATTAATTTAATTTAGGCTCTTTTTCTGCTTGTTTTTATTCTTCTGTTGTGTGTGCTTCATCAATTGAATTTCCTTATAAACGAGATTAGGGTTTTTGAGGTTTTTATCGTCACTGAATGTTAATTTAATTTGGTTTAGAATGAGACCTTGTTGTTGCTATCAAGTTGTTAACAAATTTAGCTTATTGGTACTGTTGTTATTATTAAAGTTATAGCTATTGTTATTTTGAATTTTTGTGATGAGGATATATTAGGCTTGTTATTTTGTTAGTTTGAGAGACATTGTGTTGTTTTCACCATCAGAATTTCCATTACTTCTGTCGCAACCACTTTCATCAGTATGTTTCATTCTCCACACAAACACACCCTAACTTGTTAAATGTGTAATCTTTTTTATGATAAAAAGTTTGAAATAAGAGATTTCTAATTACATGATCCAATTGGCTATATACTGGCCATAAGTCTTAAATGAGGGCACTACTAAGTACTAACTATTGTAAGAAATGAATCTAAATTCTTTAATTGTTAACACTATTTAATCTTAGTAGCTGAACCAACCCTTAATTATTGGTTTCTACATTTCTTCTTACTGCATCATTTTAGCTTGATTTTGACTTTTGTGTGGTTTTTTTGTCCTTGTTAAATGCATGCTTATTACTGTTTTCAATTTGATCTTAAATTCTCATTGTTCAACTTGGCAAATATATAATGTTAAAAACCTTATTTTGTATATGATTTCAAGTTGGTCACTTGATCTTAAATTCTCTACATTTATAGTTTCATATTGATATTTCTTAACTTGTTACTGATATTTCTATCATTTGGCATTCTTCTAGCTAATAATTATTTTCTTCTTTCTCAGGTTCATTAGATAACAATAACAAAGGAGAAAATAAAAAATGGTCCTCTGATCCTAACTCGTAGTTGACATTGGAGTTGGTTGTGACTTTTGTGAGGTAAGATCTTAATTCCCTCATATCCTGTTATAGTAGATCATACTAATTATATCATGCATCAATTTTTTCTTAAGTTATTATTATATATATATGTGTGTGTGTGTGTGTGTGTGTTCTTAAATTATTTTTATATGATATTTGGTCACCATGGAAACAATTTTGTATAGTTTTGTCTTCTCCTACGCGCTACCTTGAAACAGTTTTGTCATAGACTGAGATTTTACACAATAACAGTTCAGTTCAGTTCTTACGAACTGATTTTACAGTTGGTATTTTGAATATTCCTACCTGTTTGTATTTACTTTTACCCTTCGACAGTTAATCCAAATTGAGTCTTATTGATTAGTGTTATTTGGAATGTGCACTCTGTCACAAGTGTTTCATTAGATTTGTTGCAGTTTGTAAATGTGAATGTTTGGTTGAGAATAACTTATATGATAAATATATTGTTTGATTATGCAGTACTTTGATGACTTCAAGTGTCCTACATTTTCTGAAGATAAACTAACTAAAATCAAGGATGAGTGGAGTCAGTGTGTGTTTGGATTGAAAATTATATGATGGATTTTACTATAAGGTGTTTTTATGTTACTAATTATATTGTATGTATGTATAATATCTATAGTCTATACATGTAAATTTTAATTTAAAGTTATACTTGAACTATATACATAGTCTTTCACATGAGGCCTGATTTTAGTTTAAATTTATGGACATGACCTCATATTTGTTCAGAATAATAATTCATCTGAATGCATGAGTTGCTTTTTGTAATGCATGAATTGTTTAAATTTATGGGCATGACCTCATATTTGCTTTTTGGGAAAGGCGGAAGAAATGAATTGAATTTCATATCTATTTGTTATGTTTTTTGTATTTTCCTATTCTCACCTGTTTGCCATCTACTTATCTATGCAATGTTACTGTCTGGTGCAGGTTAAATTAATGTAAGATGGGAGGCGGGTTTAGAGTGCTTCACTTAGTTTCTATCTTTCCATTTTGAATTTCAGACTGCTGACAGAAAAGTGTCATTTAGAGAGGATGTCATCTTTTTTTGTTTTTTTATATATATACACTATGAATGGAAGAAGAGGAAGAAGACATTATGGTAGATGCACACTACTCTTTCTTCTAAAATATATTATTGTCATGGATCAATTTTGTATATATATACATGAACATATGATTTTGATATGAAGTATTATTAATTTTCTGCAAACTTTATCTAGCTTATGTATTAATTTTATATAACATAAAATAATATTTAATTTTTAGTAAAAAAGTGCTATTGAAACGTAATAAGACAACATTTATAAATAAAAAGCGTTGATTAAAGGCTATCTAATAAAGCACCTATGAGATAGAAGTGCTATCTAAAGGTAACATAAGATAGCGCTTATGAACTGGAAGCGCCGCCTAAAGCCAACATAAAATAGCGCTTATAAGTTGGAAGGGCTTTCTAAAGATTACCTAAGGTATCGCTTATTTCAATTAAGCACTATCTAAGAGTAACATAAGATAGCGCTTATTAACAATAAGTGCTTTCTAAATGTGCCTAAAGATAGCGCTTATGAGCTAAAAGCGCTGCCTAAAGACTACATAAGATAGCGCTTATGAGCTGAAAGCGCTGCCTAAGGTCTACCTAAGATAGCGCTTATGAGCTAAAAGCGCTGTCTAAGGGTGACTTTAGGCAGCGCTTATGAGCTGAAAGTGCCGCCTAAGGAGTACCTAAGATAGTGCTTATGAGCTAAAAGTGCTGCCTAAAGGGTTCCTAAGATAGCGCTTATGAGCTAAAAGCGCCGCCTAAGGACTACCTAAGATAGCGCTTATGAGTTAAAAGCACTGCCTAAGGACTACCTAAGATAGCGCTTATGAGCTAAAAGCACTGCCTAAGGACTATCTAAGATAGCGCTTATGAGCTGAAAGCGCTGTCTAAGGGTGACTTTTGGCAGCGCTTGTACTGAATTATTAAGCACTGTCTATACAAAAGGCACCGCCGGAATAGGCATCGCTCAATAAGCGCTGCCTAAGACCCAAAATAAGCGCTTTCTAAAACCTTTTTTGGCGTAGTGCATATAGACAATTATAGCTGAACATTATTTATAACCAAAACAGTGATTTTAATTTGACACTGTCCAGTAAGATAAAGTAAAATCTTGAAGTATCTTTTATTTCACATTCCACAAAAATATACTATTATTCAAAGCTTTCATTATCAAAGACAACTCAATTGATAGTTGTTGGAATGTTCATTTACAAAAGTTTGGATTTGAATTTAGAATATCTATTATTTTACATTTAAAGTGTAAGTATAACTGCAAGATTATTTAACTAATTAAAAAGGAGATATTTATTTGAAAAAAAAAATACGTAATATGTAAATATATTACAGAAAATTAAATGTAAGCCACTAGAGAAAAAAAAAATTTAAATTTAAACTTAACAATCACAATCACACACAATTTCCCACATCAACATTGATCCCTAACCTCTAACTTTTATCTTTAATTGCGGTTTAAGTTTTAATAATACAATTTACTTTTCACATACCATGACAATGACCACAAAACACAACACCAATGACAATGACCACAAAACAATATCACAATATCAAACTATAAAAGTCTACCTAATCCTCACACATTATGTTTTCTTCCTTTTATTGTACATGTAACATGTTCTTCTATCCATAATAAGAACTAAAATAAGCCCTCCCAAAAGCACTTCACACCTTTTCTTTTCTTGTTCAAGCTAAGGCGCTATTTGGAATTTTGTTATTTTAGTTTTGTATTTTACTTGCATTAGAGAGGGCACACAACACGCTTAGCTGGAACAACCACGAGTCGACTCGCTCTAGGAGCGGTGAGTCCAAAAATATCACTCATATCCATTTCACTCGGCTTCATTCCATTAGGTAATTCCCATGAAAAACAGTGAAGTAAATGGGCCAAAGCCAAGTCTAACGCATAAAGACCCAATTGCATTCCAGGGCAAGACCTACGACCTGATCCAAAAGGAATAAACTCAAAATCACTTTCTTTAAAATCGGGTGCGCTTGAATTTAAAAACCTTGAAGGCTTAAACTCTTCTGGATCCTCCCACAAGTCTTTGTCTCTGCCTATAGCCCACACATTTATCATTACACGCGAACCCTTGGGGATAAAATAATTACGAATCGTCGCATCTTCCGACGTTTCATGGAGGAGAAGGGGAATGGGTGGGTGAAGACGTAGCGTCTCCTTGACAACACATTTTAAATAAGTGAGTTTTTCTATGTCTTGCTCTTCCACACGCCGCTCTAGGCCAACCACATTAGCGAGTTCTTCTTGCACACGCTTTAGGTCTTGTGGATTTCTTATTAGTTCGGACATAGCCCATTCCATTGCTGATGCTACCGTCTCTGTTCCTCCAAACATCACATCCTATATATTGTTAAATCATCATTAGTGTCACTTATTGTCAAAATACAAAAGACAAACCCAAAAAACTTCTAAAAACTCCAACCACGAATTGTCAATATTTGTATCCTTATCCTTGTTTCAATTTCAACATTATATGTGGAATGGAAAATAGAAAATGAAATGTGGTACTAGTATTTGATATGGATTGGAGTAAAATTAAGACAAGCACTAAACCACTAAGAGACACACTAGGAACTTCTGATCTTTAAGGATTCTATTAACACCATTTATATTTTCCATTTATTAGAAAAGTATTGATCCTAAAATACATGTTGCTAATATAATGACAATTATTTGAAAAGACCGAGTGATCTATGTATGTCTATATCAAATGTGATACTCTCCAATATATGTGTTCCTAAATTTACGTATGTTGTTCATTCTTTCATATATATTGTTCCTTTTTATTGACATTCAAATTCAAAAATAATTTATCACATTCACTAAGACTATATATCTCATTTAAGTTTATTTTATTATTTTCCTCACAATAATTAGTGTTTTATTAATAAAAAACTAGTGCAATCCCAACATGATAATAATGAAAAATTCTATCCACATATTATATTGTTATGAAGATTTAATTTGTAATAATCTCACACGATCAAATACTAGAAAGATGGATAAAGAAACTAACATTATCTATAAACTAAGTTATGATTACTAATTAATAACTCCAAAGAAGCTGCAATGCCCTAAATTGCTAAAAAAGCAACAGTCATGGCTCCACACACCAACAAAATGGTTTTATAGTATTGTATTAAAAAATTTGGTTTGGTGTTAATTAAAAATCCCCACAAATTAAATATACTTAATTATGGACACGTTTTACTCTTTCCTTAAAGATATAAAAAACAAACAGCTCCATAAAATAAGTTTTTCACTCTCATTAACAAAAAAAGAGTTATTTACACAATTATTAGTGTTGCAATATTATAGCACACGTAATTTATTAAAGGATTAAATATGTTTTAGTTCCTATATAAAAGTATGTTTATTTTAAATTTAATCTCATTAAATTTTAATGATTATTTTTGTCCTCTATAATATTAAAATAGGGACTAAGAGTAAATAGTTTTTATTTTGAAGAACACTTTTTTTTTATGACAATTTTTTTTTGAAGAAAACTTAAAAGCTTGTGAGTTTGAAGATCATGTAACATAGATAATTATAAAAATGGAAAGATGGACTTTGCTATTTATAATAAATTTTAATATCATTGCGTAATTTTTTTTAATATCTTGTAATTTTTTTTATTTTTAAAATTGATGATAATGATCTATTTTGAATATTTTTAAGAAGTATATATTAGACACACTTAAAAAAAATTAGTTTGAACCAAATATCTTTATGCGTAAATGCAGATTAATCAATGAATGAATTCTTATGGGAGAGAGCTTTATCACCTTTTTGTTTAGTAGCAGAAAAATTGAGAAGAGATTAATCTCTCCCACAAAAATCAATTTTTCTGCATTTACGCGCAAATGCAGAGATTAATCTCTCATGTCGGTAGGATCACTAATCTCGTGTTTGATAAAACAGAAATAAAGAAAAAAGAAATAAAAACACAAAAATCAATATAAACTTAGACTAACATTAGTCCAAATTCATTCATTTATTTCCAGATTTTTATTTTTCTCTTCTCAATTTTTCTGCTGCCAAACAAAAAGGTGATAAAATTCTCTCCCATAAGAATTCAATTCAAACACAAATTAAAATAAAATATCATATTTTCTACGCAACTTTTTACTTAGATTCTTAAGCATTTAGATAAGTCATACTCTAAAAAGTCACCAAATTAAGACATGACAACCTAAGACTCGATACGTGCTAATGGATATATTTACAGATTGACTAATATGAGTTAAACACTTGGTCAAGTGACATCGTGCGTAAATTATAAATAACACTATAATAAAATATATATGAAATTAACAAAATTCACTGTTAGAGTAAAAATTTATATTATATGAATTATTAATAATTTTCTTAAAGAAATTAAAATTAAATTAATATATCATTTGGCTGTCAACGTATGCCTTGATATCTCTAAATTTGACTGGTTTATTTATGAAAAAAATAATTTGATGTCATTGAGATTCATAAAAGTTAAGGTATATTCTAGAGTTTAATTAGTTGGATATATACAGATATCTATGAGATAAAATTCATTAAACATATAAATTTATTATAATATAAATTAATTACATTTAATTTTTTGGTAAATTACATTAAATTTAAATTTGAAATATTTATATTTGGTAACATCCGAGTGTCCACCTTATTAAAACTTAACTAGAAAACAATATGACGTTAGTGTTATATTTTAGTGGAAATTTACTTATATACTAGGTAGTATAGTTTTTTTTTAATTTAATTTTTTTTACAACAATTTAATTATTTTAAGAAACACTACATACTAGTCTCTAGTTAATTAGTTATGTCAAGTGTAGCATAAAAAAACAAAAGTTGTATAATAATATCCATACCATGATGATGGCCTTGATGTTATCTCTAGTGAGTTTGATAGAGTTCTGAAGATCATCCGATTCATTATTCACTTTAGCTTCATCACTGTAAAAGGCCAATAATTCATCAACCATATCACTATCTTCATCACCACTCATATTCCTCTTCTTCTCCACATGTTCATCCAAAATCTTATCAATGAAACCATCCAAAGCACCTCTAGCCTTAACAAGCCTAGCATTAAAACCTTGAGGATCAAACACTCTCAAAAAAGGGACAAAATCTGCGATATTAAAAGCGCCAAACAATTTCGAAAACTCTTGAAGTATCGAAATAAACTCATCTTGTCCTTCTTTTGAACTCGACCCAAAAGCCGCACGATAGATAATATTTTTTGTTAAATTAAAAACCAACTCACCAACGTTAACTGGTTTTCCCACATTGTCGTTAACGTTGGCAATAATCATATCAACTTCATCTCTAACAGATTGCCAAGACTCCGCACGTTTGCGACTAAAAAGTTTCATGACACAAAGTTTTCGCATCTGACGCCAAAAGGGGCCGTAGTGAGCAAACGCCATGTCAGCACGGTTATAAGTAAGGTAACTTATGGCTATTGTCGCTGGGCGATTGGAGAATATGTTGTCATGCAGTTGTAACACTTCACGCGCGGCTTCCGCGTTTGAAATTGCTACCATGTTGATGAACCCCATGCGAAGGTGCAAAACGCCACCATATTGTCTAGCTAAATTTGCTAAGCCTCTATGTGTGAGTTTGTCCATCATGTTCATGTTACCTATTAAGGGTAACCCTTTTGGTCCCGGTGGATATGGTGCTCTTTTGTGAAATTTTGATGTTAAATTTAGTAGTAGAAACAAAGTGAGTGGGATAATCAATAATAGAATTGTTTGAAATGGTTCTAGTGTGGTTTTTGCTTGATGAAGTAAATCCATGTTAACTTGTGTGTGTGTGTGTGTGTGTTTTGGATTTTTCTAATTGGTTATTTAAATGGGTTATAGAGAGATTGAGAATTTTATTGATTACTTGGTAGGAAAGAAATGAATGTGTTGTTGGGTGATGAGAGTTGATGTGAGATTGCAACTCTAAGGGGGTGCTGAGTGGTGAGAGATATTATGGGGTCTTATATATATATAATCACGTTGCTTGAAGAGTGTGAATTTTGGTTAAGAAAAATATATGTATCAATAGATATATTAAATGCAAGTGGACGCAACTATATTAAAATATTTCGACAAAAAAAAAAAATCAATATAAATTAGAGCACATTTTTTCAACTCTAAATTCAGAAATTTAGAAATTGAAGTAAAAAGTAGTACACTGCACAAACCGACCAATTAATTACAACGTATAGTGAATATATTATGGTTCAATATCTTCAATTAGTATTTTTTAAAACTAAAGCATTTTCCGTATGCAATTATAAAGATTAATTTTCTCGAAATAACTGAGATTCATTTAAGAGATTAATCTCTTCTAAACTTTTTCATACGCACAACGCCTTCTTCAATTAATTTTTTAATAATGATATCTTTAACTATTAATTTGTTATGAGAGTAGATGTAGTATTAATTAGACTATTAGACTATATGCTAATGCCACACGTGTGCAAAGACGGAACCTAAGGGTATGATTGTTTTTAATTTTGTATGTTTTGTTCAAATTTTAAATTTTAAAGTAAGTTTGGTTGGAGATTTTTGGAAGGAAAGAGACATGAGAGAATATTTTTAATGAAGTTTAATTTGTTTGGTTCAGTTGTTTTATAAGCTTATAAACTTAATGGGTGAATATTTAATTTTGAGAAATGTTAAATAGTGTCATTTATATTGGGTTAAATATATTTTTGATTCTTATAAAGTTACAAAATTTTGTTTTTAATTCCTATAAAAAAATGACATGTTTTGGTCCTTATAAATTTTTTATCCATGCAATTTAGTCCCTATAATTTACAAAATTGTTTAATAATCTTTAAAATATTAATTTTTTATTTCATACATGTTTAGAATACTATTAAAAGTTTCTTAACAAATTTTTTAGAATTTTTTAAAATAAAAATAATTAAATATGAATTTTTCAAATTTTAAAAGTTAAAAATCAAAGTAACTGAAATCTCGATTTAGAAATCGAATTTTTAAGTTCTTTTTTTCCGAGGAACTTTTTACAATGTTTTAAACATGTCTACGAAAAAATCATTCAAAAATACACATTGGTTTAACAGTAGAAACAAAAAATACATGCATAATAATTTTATATGAATCAAAAAGTGGCAAAAAAGTTTAGAAGGACTAAAAGTAGAAAGTTCAAATGTTTATAAAGACAAAAAAACATATTTAACCCTTTATATTTTAGTCCCTCATATACTTTAGACGATCCAATTTCGTCTTGACAAAAATAAAATTCAAATAAACCAGTTTTATATTAGCAACAATATTAATTTGTCTCCAGTATAAAATTGTCAAAAACTATTTTGAGTTTTATTTTAATTAGTGATTGACTTGAAGCGTCAAAAAAATTTGAGAGTTTAAAATTGATCTGCATTCTAAATTAGAATAATTTTTAAAATATTTTAAATATATTTTTAGCCTATTTCAATATATTCTCCAAGATAATTTATGAAAATAATTCATAATATATAAAATAATTATTTAAGCTTCTAAATAATAACTTATTATAATTGTTCAATAATTGTTGTGCGTTTCTAGAAGAACCCATTGGATTGAGCCTTTTGCTCGGTGCGCTAAGCAGGTGCCGTTGGGCTTCTCCCTATCCAAAAAAAGAGCTTCTCATGTCGCTGCCTCGATAAGTCGAAGTAGTGCTTAAGAAATGTCGATCGCATGGTTTTAAAGTGGAGGAGATGGATTCGCGAGGAGCAAAGCTATTGTTGAGCATGGGATACTTGGTCTAAGGCACGTGGAGCGTCGCATACGTCAAGCGTATATTTCCCCTCGAGGGCACAATCATTTTGTTTCCTCATAGAAAGATGAGAGTGGTGAGTAGCATCAATATTGGCGAGATTCCCGAGATACGCGATCAGAGGGATGTGACCTGTAGAGCCACATGTTCCCTACTTTGACAATAATTAATGGCTACGCAGTCGTGTGTGTCTAAGGCATACTTGTTTCTGGTTTTGAGAAGTAATAAAAGTTTGTGACCTTTTGTCAAGTGGACAGTTGAGGACATTGAATAAGTGTAGGTCGGTCTCCCAATATTGATGCAGTTGTAGAGTGAAGGGGGAGTCATTGACGAGGTATTTTTCCCTCATCGACTTTTTTGCTTTCCCCTTGACGATTGTGATGATGAGGTCTATATTGCTAGTTGATTCGTTGAAACCTTTAATCTTTCGATTCTTAAGGAAATATACTTAAATAATCTGTAGTACGACCACAAGGTAGGGGATCTGTTGACTACCGGAATAACTCACAGATGAGTTACTCCACTTAATAAGTCATATTCACGATGAATTTCAATAATTTATCCGTCCAATTAAAAGTTCTTAATGAATAGATCAACATTACAAGTTTTTATGAAATTTTGAACTGATTTGATACATCATTAAATAATTTAACATGAACGTATTATAATAAACTTTTAAAAAACACAAGTAAATATCAATTTTTAGATTACATAGCTACGAACTTGGAATTTTTATAAAACTGTATGTACGGTTGGATGGGTAAAATCAGAGCCGGTCCTATACATTTTGAGGCCACAAACAATCAACTAATTAAAGAGGCCTTTTTTAAAAAGAAATATCAAAATATAGTTTTTTTTTAAAAAATAAATAAATTAGTGAGCTAGTTATTCTTATTTTTAGTTAATGCAAAATTCTCTAAATCTATAAGGTTTTTTGACAAAAAATCTATAGGTTTTTGGATGACTTGTTAATTAGTTGCTATTTAAAATGCAAAAAATAAATAAAAAATGCCAGCCAATATTAGAACCAATAATCTCACCATTCCCAGCATCATTACCTCGCAAAGAGTAACCACTACACCAAACAATATTTCATGTCTAAGAATAATGATATGTAAACAAGATACTTGTGTATGTTATGAAGAAAAAAAATAGAGGCTCTAAAATTTTGGGGCCCTAAGCTGTAGCACAAATCTGGGCCGGCCTTGGGTAAAATACATTGAATAATTCATTTCAGAGTTACTCATAGAGTCAACAAATTCATACCCATCATAAATACATTTATAAACTATAAATATACATTCCAAGAAAATAATGTGATGAGAAATAAAAAATTATAAAGGATAAATTTTGTAAACAAAGAAGAAATTGTATAAAATAAGAAAGGGACGCCATATTCTCTAATCCAAGAGAAGTGATAAGTCAAATGAAAATAATGATCACTACAAGAAAATAATTTTTTGACAAGATTAATGCATGGTCTAATCTAAGACTAAAGCTCATAATACACAAAAGTGTAGTATTTTTAATCAAATTTCAAATTATCATTCATATTATTTCCACCTCACTTGTTTAGGTGAGTTTTATGATTAGTATAATTGGAAAAGTAAAAAATAAAAAACACTTCCACTAAGTTAAGTTAAGTTATTGTCAAAAAAAAAGTCAAGTTATTATTCGGTCAATTACTAACAAGAATGCTTAAGGGCTGAATTAATGCTTTCACTAGTGAATGAAAACTTAAAATTTGTCTAGTAAATTATCTTCCAATTGTAAGAGTTGTAGAGGAGTCACTTATCTTTCCAACGCATCAGGAATCACACAAATTGGACTTCTAGAACTCAAGATATGACCAAAACAAGACATATGTGTCGTTATATACGACACATATTATTTTAAACTATAATTAATTTAATTCTTCTTATTGCAAGATTGAAATATTCTTCCTATTAAAGAGAATTATTATTAAGATCACATCATAATGATTCCCAAATTTTTTAAACGTTTACCTTCGTATTTGGTTTAAAATTGCAGGTTTTCTTTCCCATGATATATTATTCCCATGAAAGGTTCAAATTAAAGCTTGCTGACATATATATGATGTAGATAATCAGGATGATGAATGAGTGTTTTGACAAAACTAGTGTTAATGTCATAGAAAATTAATGAAAGTTGAAATTTCTGGATTTCTCAATAATTTCAACAAAATATACAGATCATCATGCCTACTAGTTAATTCTGAAAGTGAAATCTAAGACAATGACATTATTCTGCTCCAATATGAGGTTTAGATCCAATATTAAAACTCATTATATCACCTAAGTAACTAGTTAGAGTTGGATAAAAAAAATTGTTGGAAGAAGAGAATCTACCTTAAGTATATGAGGTTAGTTAAATTTTTATATTGAATATAAAAATTTGATATTGAATATTTTATAAGTAAGACCATCAATAAAATGTTGAATAGTTTATAAACAAGACCATCGATAAAATATTAAGGTTTACAATTAGTTATAGGCCGGCCCAAAGTCCAAACGGCTCAAAACTAAGACTCTAGGCTTAAAGGTCCCCTATTTTATTTAAAGTCATAATTTTGGTCCCTAGTTTTAATTGTGCAATTTTGGTCCATGTTCAAAATTTTTAATGAAATTCAAATTTTTTACGATTCAATTTAATGACTTGACAATAAATTGTTCATTCTTAATTCCTTATATTATTTCAATTAATCTTTCTTTTGTTCTATAAGCTTGAATGCTTGATCATAATCAATTTTAACACCTTAATTCTGAAGATTCTTTGCAATTAGGCCTTCAATTTTATATCAGGTTAGGGGTGTACATGGGTTGGGGCTAACCCATACAATCCGGTCAAACCCACCCAATTCAACCAAAAAAAATGGATTGGGTCGGGCAATTGGGTGTATATGGATTTCAAAATGAAAAATCCATGAAAAATAATCGGGTTTCGGGTAAAACCGGACCCAACCCACAGAACTCACTGACCCACTTACTTAGTAGTTTTATGATTTTTTTAAATATTTTTCATATAAACATGAACTATTTTACTTTTATCATTTAATTATTTAAAGAGAAAATTTCAAGGTTCAACAAAAAAAATTTCCAAAACAAGTTGTATTCTTGTATATTCCAAACAAAAAACAAATTAGTCTACAATACTTTACACTTTCAATGCATTCTCTAATATTTTCGTCGAGCTTTTGTCTTTTGATTTATTTAGGTATTTTAACAACAATGATGCAAGCAAAATATAATTCTTTGAGAACAATGAAAGTATATTATTTTTATGAAAAAACAATAATATTATCATTTTATGATGTTAAAAAAATAGGTTATGATATTTTTTAAGAACATATAAAGGTTGAGTTATTTTTAAGGAAAAAAGTACGAGTATTCAAGATATAATAATTTAATAATGAAAATACAAAATTTATTTGGATAATCCATTAACCTACCCAACTCAATCCGGATATTAGTGGATTTACCCAACCCAACCCAATATTAAAGTGGGTGGTTATTTTACTAGACCCAACCCACATTACTTAAAGTGGTTTGGGTTTTAGTTTTAGTCAAACCCAACCCAATCCGGCCCACGTACACCCCTAGTTCCAATATGAGGTTTAGATCCAATATTAAAACTCATTACATCACTTAAGTAACTAGTTAGAGTTGGATAAAAAAAATTGTTGGAAGAAGAGAATCTACCTTATGTAGTATCTTTTAGAAGTATATGAGGTGAGTTAAATTTTCATATTGAATATAAAAATTTGATATTGAATATTTTATAAGTAAGACCATCAATAAAATGTTGAATAGTTTATAAGCAAGACCATCGATAAAATATTAAGGTTTACAATTAGTTATAGGCCGGTCCAAAGTCCAAACGGCTCAAAACTAAGACTCTAGGCTTAAAGGTCCCCTATTTTATTTAAAGTCATAATTTTGGTCCCCTAGTTTTAATTGTGCAATTTTGGTCCGTGTTCAAAAATTTTAATGAAATTCAAATTTTTTACGATTCAATTTAATGACTTGACAATAAATTGTTCATTCTTAAATCCTTATATTATTTCAATTAATCTTTCTTTTGTTCTATAAGCTTGAATGCTTGATCATAACCAATTTTAACACCTTAATTCTAAAGATTCTTTGCAATTAGGCCTTCAATTTTATATCAGGTTATTTACATTATTGTCACATCGTCAAATTATATTGGATTGAAAATTGAATAGAGAACCAAAATTATGCAATTAAAAATAAGAATCAAAATTGTGATTTTAACAAAATAAAGACTAAAACTGCATATAAGCCTAAATAATATAACTTATATATTTTTTTTGAGTTAATACCCTTTTACCCCCTATAAAATACCCGAATGATTAATACCCTTTTACCCCCTGGTAAAAAAAATTGTTGCTTTATATTACAAGAATAAAGCAACAAATTTTTTTACAAAGGGGTAAAACAATTTTCGGATATTTTACAGAGGTAAAAGGGTATTAATCATTTTTTATTTGTAATAATTGAATTACACTATATTAATATATTCTTTGATATTAAGTTCAACCTTTTTTGGGTCAAAAATTATAACACGATAATAAAAAAAATACAAAGAGAGACCGATATGAAAAATAAAAAGTCATGCTAAACAGTATCTCTGAGTATTTGTTAAGCATACTAAAAATAGAAATATAAGTTTGAATAAATATATTTTTTGCATTTTCAATCATTAAATATGCAAGTTTCAAAACATAATTTCTTTATTTGTATGGTTAACCAAGACCACGAACACAGTTTAGCGTTGTTTGAATTAAGAGTATCCTTAGCTAGACTTAAAGTCTTCAACTGTGTTCAACACGTTTACCTGAATATATTCATTCAATTAACGTTTATTTTAGGCAATATTCAATTAACGTTGCTTTTTGACAAAATATTCAATTAATGTTGATGTTTAGAGATTTGTGTCATTTATATACTTTGTCTTGTACTCTTGTTGAATTAATTGAGATTATATGAAGTTAAATATATCGTTTCAACGGATTTTTGAAAGAATTTTTGTTTGATTTTTGGATAAAATATTATCCGAAATACCGGTGGAATTTAAAAATTTGTAGAGTTTAGGCAAAATTTTAACCAAAAATAGTGCGCAAAATTGTAACCGAACAGTGTAACCTATCATCAAATCATTAAGTCACATGATGTTGTTGTGTAATTTAGACTTGATAACCTATATTGCTAGAAAATGCTCTTTCAAGAGATGTTGTCGACACCACCAATATCAAAACTAACTCGATAAGTTTGTAGACCAATGCAAATTAATACCAATTGTTTTTCAATTTGAACCATTTTTATTGCTAAACTTTGAATCGTTTTCACTGTGATTCTTCTACTTCTCCGTTAGCACAACATTCACATTCTCAATATTTATTCTATCAACCAAAAACCTCCTCATCTCAGAAATTTAATTATCTAAAATTAATATTTAATTCACATATAGCTTAAATAAAACAACGTGTATATCAAAGAGCAACATATGAAAGAGCAAGAGATGAACAATAATAATTGCAATTAACAATAACAAAAGCAATTTCATGTATCATCTTAACAACAACAAGGATTTCATAGATTTTATTAAGAAATTCAAATACACTAAGATATATTTCTATGAGAAATTCATAGTAAAATTAAATATTATAGTATTGCCGTATAATACTACCCAAAACAGAGGGTTTCACATATATATATATATATATATTTTGTTAACAACATTGATACAATCTGATATAAAACTAAGAGACTAACAAAATCAGACAGCAGCTGGGGTTTCAATGGAATACCAACAGCTTGATATTACACAAAGTTACAAGAGATTAATATATATAAAACCTAATAGTCTATAAACCTAATGGGCTCAATAACTTAAACACAATATCTTTATTATCTAAAATAGCAAGAGAACAATAACAATAGCAATTAACAATAAAAACGAATTTCTTAAACAATTAACAATAGCTAATTTCTCCCAACAATAACAATAGCAATTTTCATGATGGTAAGAGATGAACACAACGGTAATTGGCAATTAGTAAAAGATGAACACAATAAAAAATTAGCAATTAGCGATTAAATATGTTACCTAAAACTCTGAAAGTAGGAGATTGAGACAGAGTCATTGAGAGTGCGGTGAGTTCGTCGTCGTTTGAGCGGTGTTATATAGCATGACACCTCTATGCACGAGGTTTACACGACAAGTAAAAGACAACCAAAATTTCATGTAGTTTGTTCATTGTTCATTTAATTGGTTAATGGTAATTTTTTTTTATTTTTTTTATGTTTTACTCTCTGGTTTCTAAAGAAAATGAGTCATAGTAGTTTAGAGTTCGGGACGAGTTCTAACATTAAATAGGTTTTGTCCCCTTCCAAACGCATTTATAGGAGATCAAACCACGGTCCTACCTATTAAGTTACAATTTATATATTTTTTTATATAAGGTAGGGGTGATCGTATCCGAATCAATCCACAAGTAAAACTGAAAACCGCAAAATACTGCATTTAGTTAAAATCACACTGATCATTTTTCTACTAGTCGCGCAGTTTGGTTAGGTTGGCGATTTTCATTTCATAAAACTAAACCAAACCGCATGTATTTTAATCTCGCGGTTAGGTTGACTTTTATACTCAAATCCGAACCAAACTGCACCGCGATCACCCCTAGTATAAGGTACTTTACCCATTTTATTAAATACTCTCTCCGTACAATATTATAAGTCATTTTTACCATATTACACAAATTAAGAAATGTAATTATTGTTGTATTGAAAAAAAATTATAAGTTAGTTTACAAAATTGTCTTTCACAAATAATAAGGAAAAAATTAATTGAAGAATTGAAAGAATAGAGAGTAATAAATAATTACGAGTATAATAAAAAAAATAACATTAAATATTTCATTGATAATGTAAAGCGACTTATAATTAAGTACAATTTTTTTCTCAAAGTAACTTATGATTTGGTACAGAGAGAATACTAAAACAAAAATGTATACATAATATATACATTGTTTCTATAATAAAGAAATAATGAGCGACCAAAAATTAGGATTATAATTATGAGAAACAATGTTTAGTCAAATAAAAAAAATGAGAAACAATGCTGCTATATATAGAAGACAGTTATATAATTATGAGTCGTGCAATTTAGACGACGGGCTTATCGTACTTTTAATCATTTCCCTTTTTGTTTTGCCCTATCTTTTTTACTTTTAGCTCTTACGTTTTTCCTTTTTTTGTTTGAAAAAAAAATATTTGGGCCACGCTTGGGCGAGCGCCCAGGCATGTCTGGCCCAAAATCCGCCTATGATCCGAACTCTAGACTACTACAAGGCCCTTTCCATTAAGAACCAAAAAATTCAAAACTAAAAAAAAATATATACTACCCCCATTGCATTGTTTTAATTTGGAATGAGTATTGGGTTTAAGCTAAATATAAATATTCAAGTTATGTAGAAATATTCAAGTAGTAAGAGCTAGAGAATATGAGTTAGGTAGAAAGAGGTTCAAGATTCAAATTCTAGTGTGAGCATTTATATTTTTGATGTACTAAAACAATAATATAAATATTCAAATTTCACATTGAATTACTCAAATGATATCAAATGTTACACATCAATTGAAATATAAATAAATTAGCTTTGAATGAAAGTAAAAATAAATACTTATATAATTAATTTGTAAGTTTTAAGTTCTTCTTTGTAGCTGAAATACCATTCCTTCAATAAAATAAAACAATCTTCAATATAATAAAACAATTAGCACAAAAAAACCTACTATATAAAATAATTTTTTTTTTGTTATGTACTATATAAAATAAGATCAATTGTTGGCTTCAATTAAAAACAAACTACGTACGTACCAAAAAATAAAAAACCATATACTTTTGGCCAACAATAACACTCTAACTCGTCACAAAGCCACAGCCCACAAGGGCCAATCGTCTGCCTTGTTCATTTTAGAATTTTGTACTTTTCACTGTTAGATATGGCTATGACTTGTAAACGAGTACCCGCCAAAAAATTTACGATGGTTAGGATAAAAACTTGTGATATATGTATTGGCACGAGTACGAATAATTTTACCCATAACACTATATGTCTGTATGGGTGCAGAGACTTTAGTATCCCCGCACCCTCATATTATATATATAAATGAAGAGAGATTAAATAACATTGATGTAATATTTGAGTACGAGAACATTTGATATAATAATAGACTAATAGTAAACTTCTGGTGACAGAATAGTTGACTATTCACATTACACAGGTATTAAAAATATTATTAAATGGGATAAACAAAAAACTTTCCCACATTATTGTAGGCGGTAAAAATAGCCTATTAATGCTAATATATAAAAACAAATATTAATATATACAATGTCATTTAATTTATCACAATGAATATGTTTAAAATATAAACTTTTTCTAATTTTTTTGTAAAAGATAATGAAAATTTCTAGCCACACGCCCAAAAAAACTACTTACACTAATTTCACTAAAACTTATTTATAATAGCAGAATTGTCCTTCTTTTCAAACTTCTAATTTAAGATTGTACGTGAACTGAAAACACATATCTTAAAAATAAATTTCCTAAAACAAACGTAAACTGAGTTTACGGACAGAGTTTAAGAGTCAATTTGAACTGAAGTCATGTACCTCAAATTTAGTAACACAAAATGAGTTCACGACCGTTACACAAATTTAGTTTATATGAGTTACGCAAATTCGGTTTACAGTTATCCTACAAACCTAAAAATCTCAAATCACAAAGCTTTCCTTCTTGAAAAGAACCCAAAAATCGCAAATTCCCCAACTTCATAATGATATCATAATCGAATTCAAATAGATCAAAAAATGAATCAAAGAAATAGATAAAAAAAATGTACATTTTCAGGAAGACAAAGGTTGAGATGAACACGATGGTGGTTTGAGAGATTCAAATGGAGATTAACGTCTGTTATGCTGGAGATGAACGCGAGTGAGGGTCGACAATGGAGGAAGTCAGGAAAATATGAGCGTATTGAGATGAATGAGTTGTATTTGAAAACTTAATTAATTTTAAGGATAGTTTGATCATTTTAGAGTGCAACCTGAATTTTTTGAAATGTGACTAAAAACTTTCATAGATAAAAAATATTTAGAGTCAAAGTTTTACATTAACTTGCATATAAAAATAAGAAAACCACATTTAAAATAACCGAAGAAATGTATAATAATGCACTTCATTAAAAATTTAACTCTATGCCTTTAGATAAATTGCAATAAGTGATTAAACTGTTAGAAATAAACTTATAGAGTTAAAGAATATAAAGAATAGAGATAAAGAAGCTTTGTAGTATTTTATTCATGTGCGTCTTTACAATGTAACAAGAATTCTATTTATATGATACAAATAAAAAAGTGAAAGAACAAAAATATTTATTATCCACTCACTAGTGAAAAGTTTAGTGGAAATGGAAGGGATGGGGATAGACATCCATAAAGGCTTCTACTAAGAATATTTATTTATAATATAAACAAATAATTGACGAGTTTTAATAAAATAAATTGTTTGTTTAGAAGATATATGAGTTTAAATCTTAATTAAAAACTTTTGCAAAAAAACAAAACAAAATCTTAATTAAAAACCCTGTCTTTTGCAAACAAGGTAGGCAAGAAAAAAAAATAATTCTGTATATTGAAGATTTCCACAATCTTACTCAATCTTGAGGTGCTCGATCCACATGACCAAATGTAATATTCATCACCTTACCACTAGATAAGTAGCTAGCTAGCTTGTCCTAAATTTCCAATCGTCAAGCTGAAGGCAACAACACTCCACACCCAACATATCCACCATGCATTTGTTTTACCCATTTGCAAGAAAAGTTAGCTACAAGTTTCCAACCATGTGCGAATGAGCAACAATTTTTGTTGTGAAAATTAAGGGTACATTCACACCAATGAATACTTTGATGTGTGGAGCAATACGAGTAAGCAATTAAATAAGCGAGACTGCAATAATAATCAATAATAATAAACAACGGAAAGATTAAAAGGACACAATAAAAAGAAAATAAGGACAAAATTGAATGATGCTATTTTATTAGAATTATGAAACGTGAACACTGAGTAATGCAATAGAGGTGCTACAAATATATAGCAGTAAGTATACAACGGTCATACATAATTGTAATTTGATAAATCCCTAAAACATAGCTAATTTTCCTTATTGTGTAGAGAAATAATCTGGTTATTTTGCTGCATTGATTTGTTACAGCTACAAGCCTTAGTCTTCCAACCTATCTCCATTTGTTGTGCCATGATTATAGGGATTATCTTTAACTATTGTTTGTGTCCCATAATTTGTGTAATTGCTGTCAAAGGACAGCTGTGTACGTTTAATACCCTCCCGCAAACGAGTCCGAGGATGAAGGCAAAGTTTGTCCTGGAGGTGCATTAGAATAGACTTTGAGACTGGTTTAGTGAAGAGGTCGGCAACTTGATCTTTAGTGGGAATGAATTGAGTAACAAGAAGTCCAAGTGAAACTCGCTCACGAACAAAATGATAATCCAATTCAATGTGTTTACTGCGAGCATGAAATACTGGATTGATGGTCATGTGAAGTGAACTGATATTGTCACAATAGAGTACCGGAGGGGAGGCAAGAGCAATGCGAAGATCTTTTAAGATGAATGTCAGCCATGTAAGTTCAGCTGTAGTGTTTGCCATGGCCCTATATTCAGCTTCAGTGCTAGAGCGGGAGACTATATGTTGTTTCTTTGCGCACCATGAGATGATATTTCCTCCAAGGAAAGTACAATAGCCAGTGGTAGAGCGTCGAGTGGTAGGACAACCTGCCCAAACAGATCAAGTGTAGTGTTGGAAGTAAATTTAAGACCTACATCAATAGTTCCTTTGACATATCGTAAGATACGTCGAACCATTTTTAAATGCATAACTGTGGGAGAATGCATGAATTGAGACATATAGTTAACACTATATGAAAGATCAGGACGAGTAAGAGTGAGATATTGCAAGGCTCCAACAAGCCCAAGATAAAAGTCTGGATCATCAAGGGGAGTGTCATTTGACCCGGTCTTAGTTTTGGCTTCGAGTGGAGTGCTCATCGGCTTACAATCAATCATCTGAGCTCGTTCTAGGATAGTAATAGCATAGTGTGTCTGAGATAAATGGAGACCATCAACTGTTGGGAGTATCTCAATGCCGAGAAAATGGTGAAGTGGTCCCAAGTCCTTCATGGAAAATTCAGATTGCATGAGTTGAATGAAGTCAGTAACTAGAGAGGCAGTGGAACCTGTAAGAAGTATATCATCTACATAAAGAAGAAGAATTAAAGATCCTACATCAGAGTGCAAAATAAATAAAGATGGGTCAGCCAAGCTACAAAAAAAAAACCATAATTAATAAGAAAAGAACTAAAACGATCAAACCATGCTCGAGGTGCTTGTTTAAGACCATAAATAGCTTTTTGAAGTTTGCAAACATAGTTTGGAAATTGAGGATCAACCATGCCAAGAGGTTGTTCCATGTATATGTTCTCAGAAAGAAGCCGTGTAAAAAGGCATTTTTAACGTCAAGTTGTCGAATGGGCCATTTCTTAACAAGAGCTATAGTAATGATTAACCAGATGGTGCCGGGCTTAATTACAAGAGAGAAGGTTTCAGTATAGTCGACTCCATCAACTTGGTGATATCCCTTTGCAACAAGGCAGGCTTTAAGGCGGTCTAGAGACCCATCGGGTTTGATTTTTTATTTGAAGACCCATTTAGAGCCAATAACATGCAAGTTAGGCGTGCGAGGGACAAGCTCCCAAGTTTTATTCTTATGAAGGGCCTCAATTTCTTCGCCCATGGCAGCTTTCCATCTAGGATGAGCTAATGCTGAACGAATGTTATGCGGGTTGCGTGGAATGTTGTCACTCGACATGGTGATCAAGGTATACTTAGGA
Source organism: Trifolium dubium (assembly GCA_951804385.1). NCBI lineage: Eukaryota > Viridiplantae > Streptophyta > Magnoliopsida > Fabales > Fabaceae > Trifolium > Trifolium dubium. Next base: position 23,338,149 of record OX638073.1, read on the forward strand.
TTAGGCTTGACAATCCTGTGTTTTGAGCGAGTAGTCATTGAGTGTGCAGGTATATCTTGTGGTAGTTCAATTGGGATATGAGGAATAATTTCAGGTTCAATTTGTGGGGGTTGTTCTAGTACAGGTTTAATGTGTGGGGGTTGTTCTAGTTCTAGTTCAATTTGTGGGGATTGTTCTAGTACAAGTTCAATGTGTGGGGGTTGTTCTAGTTCAGGTTCAATAGGTGAAGCAGGGTTCAAAATCTCAAATCCATTTTCAGTATGCTCATGTTCAGTTGGCGAAGGATGTTCTGGTTGGTCAATGGGCGAAGTAGGGAGCTGCAAGGCAAGAGAGTGCACTAAATTAGTGGGCAGCGGACTTGAACACGGTGGTGAAGTGGAAGTTGTTGCTGTCAAATCTGCACAAATGTTAGAATTAGTATATGGTAGCCAAGAGTCAAATATGCTAACTACATGTGGTGTAGGAGAAGGGATTGAATTATGATGACTAGTTTTATAAGGAAAGAATAATTCTTCAAAGACAACATGTCGCGAGATAAAAAAATTCTTACTAGAAGGATGAAAACATTTATATCCTTTATATGTATCACTATATCCAACAAAGACATAGAGAATACTTTTTGGATCAAATTTGTTACGTCGTGAATCCCAAGTGTAAGGGAAGCATTTAGAGCCAAAGACTCGTAGTGAAGAATAATTAGGATGTGTCCTATGCAAAGCAAAGTAAGGAGTTTCAAAGTTAAGAGAAGAAGATGGTAGTCTATTAATTAGATAAACAGCTGTAGTAAAAGCTTCGACCCATAAAAATAAGGGGGCACCACTATGGAACAACATAGTCATACCTAGTTCCCATATTATTCTATGTCGTCTTTCGACCGTACCTGTTTGTTCTGGTGTATATGGGCATGATACTTGATGAACAATACCTATCAAATGAAAGTGAGTCGGAAGTTTGGAGTTGATGAATTCACCTCCTCCATCAGAATGAAAAATCTTGATTTCTTTGTTAAATTGTTTTCTAACATACTGCTCAAAAGATAAATAAGCATTGACAAAATCAGATTTGTGTTGTAAAGGAATAATCCATGTATATTTCGAGAAGTCATCAACTAAACATGCATAATATTTGAATTTAGAAATAGATAAAACAGGAGCAGGTCCCCATAAATCACAATGTATTTTTTCAAATATAACAGAACTAAAATTTTCGGAAGAGGAGAAAGGCAATTTATTAAGTTTTCCCAATTCACAACTATCACAAATGTGTTCAGACTTCACACTTCCAACTACATCAATTAGTCCTTTATTCTTTAATAATTGTAAAGCCAAAGTTTGAGGGTGTCCTAATCGTTGATTCCAAATGTCAGCTGAGCCAGATTTGAATCGATGTAAGAAATACAACTCAGGCAAAGAAGAAAGAACGTATATATCACCCTTGCATCTCCCTGTGATCATTGGTTCCCCAGTTTCTCGTTCCTTTACACAAAAATCAACATTAGAAAACTCACAATTAACAGGAAAATGTTTGGTTAATTGGCTAACAGAGAGCAATTTTTTTGTCAAATTAGGAACAAGTAAGACATCATGAAGGGGTAGTGTGATATTATTTTGCTTAATGAAGGAATCACCAATACCATAAATTGGTAGAGCAGAACCATCACCAATAAGCATAGAATTTGTACCTGAACATTGTCGAATGTTATTCAACATACTAGCTGTACCTGTCATGTGATTAGATGCTCCAGTGTCCGAGATCCATTCTGTTTCAGGAATGGTATTGTCTAAGGTGAGTGCTGCAAGTGCTTGAGGTATATCATCAGCTTGAGTTGGTTTCTTAGGCACCCACCAACATATCTTTGCTATATGGCCAACTGTGCCGCAATATTAACATTTTTCATTCTGATAGAGATCACGTTATGCATGAGTCATGCGACGCTCTCCTGGCGGTGGAGGACATTTTTGCTGAGTGGTTGAGTTGTGTTGATTTTTATTTTGGCTGTTAGATTGTTGAGCCTGGAACCCTCGCCCCATTGATATGAATTTTTGTGAGTTCCCACAGTTTCGAGGAGAGGATTGATGAGATCTTTGTTGCTGACCATAAAAAGCCATTTGAGGAGCAAAAGAATTTTGCATCTTGGCACCATTGGAAAACCAATTGCGCCGTTGATCAAAACCTTGAAGTTGTGAGATTAACTCAGAGTATGATGGCCTTGGCGGTTTTAGCATGGTTGTAGTGAATGTTTCATATTCAGGGCCAAGACTTGTAAGGAGGTAAAATACCTTTTCTTTGTCTGGGACAGGTTTCCCAATTGCAGCAAGGTTGTCACATAAACTTTTGAAATTGCGAAGGTGTTCACCAATAGTTTGATTCTCTTCCTTGCGGAGGTACGTGATGTGTTGAAGGATTGTAAATTCACGTTCTTGTGAATCTTCTGCATATGCATCTTTGAGTGCAACCCAAACAGCGTGGGTTGTGTCGATGCCGACAACTAGACCAAGTGCTTCCTCGGAGAGGGTTCCGATTATCCAACCTCGGTTAAGACGATCTGCCTTGCGCCAATTGACGAATTCATCGGTTAATTTTGGAACAAATTGTTCTGAGTTTGCTATATTGGTTTGTTACAGCTACAAGCCTTAGTCTTCCAACGTATCTCCATTTGTTGTTCCATGATTATAAGGATTATCTTTAACTATTGTTTGTGTCCCATAATTTGTGTAATTGCTCTCAAAGGACAGCTGGGTACGTTTAATAACAATAATATTTGTTTACCCAGTTCAGTCAAACCGACATATTCTAGGATAGAGAGCACCTCTCCGTTCCACTATAATACTTCCGGTACCGTTGCAAAGAAACCCCAATTAGGGTTACAAGAGATAGTCTTTAAACCTAACTCTACCATAATCCCAAGTTTCTTCCCGTGACCAAGAAACTTCAATATAGTGTTTCCCAAGATTTAAGAATAAACCTCAACCCTAGTAATATTACCAAGAGCAAAATCTCTTTAATCACTAGCTTACTTGTTGGCTTCAAAACCCTTGAATTCTTGTTTTCTTTGAGTTACATCCTTGCTCTCTTTCTCTATCAAGTAATCCTTGTTCCAAACCTCCCTTTATATAGAATAAAATATACCATTAAAATAAGAACAAATCTATTTTAATCTGGAACAAATTTGACCAAAAAACCGAACAAAAAACTGCCAAAAAAAATATGCTACGCGCGCGCCTGCCTGGGCGCCAGTCCCCCCCGCCTGGGCGATAACAGGCAGAATCTGAACCCAATTTAGAGCGCCTGGGCGGCCTGTATTCCCCGCCTTGGCGTAAATTGGCAGAAACTTTCAGAACCATGTTTTTGCTTGAATTTTTTCCTTCATCCGTTTCAATCCGTACAAAGAGATTTCAAGGCAATTACAACAACTCTCCACCTTGCCTTTAAATCGATGGTGATGTCAATTTAACCATCAACCACCGTGTTGTTCTTTCCAACCTTGAACTACACCATTCAAGACACTAGATCAAATCAAGTCTCACTTGAATCTTGACCTTGACACCAACCTTCACTTGCTAGAACCACAAGCTCTCCGGTTTGATTTTTTCCCCTTGCATCCAACTACTCTATGTAGTCTCACATAATGTACCTCTTCCTCTTCAACCCTCGGAATGCCTTCCACCCTCTTGAAGATCTTGCCTTTAACTACCGTAGGAATTTTAGGCAGCCCCACAAGTTTCACCACCTCCTCTTTGGCCCCAGGAGTCTACCTCTCCGTACTCTCAAAGAAACGCTTGGTCTCCACTATCCTTGGATTTTTAGGATAGCTCACCAAGCTACACCTTACCCTCTTCAGCCCCCGGATTGTAGCTTTCCGTCCTCCTGAAGAAACGCTTGCCTCCAACTATCCTTGGTATTTTAGAATAACCATACAAGCTCCATCACACATTCACACCTTCATCCCCCGAAATGCCTCCCGTACTCATGAAGAATTGCTTGCCTTCGACTAACCTTAGAGTTTTAGGTAGTCCTACAAGTTGCACCATCAAACTCTCCTTGGTTCAAGGTGAAGTTTCAGGATGCTATCTTTGAGTTTAGTTTGTGGTATTCCAATACTCTGGCTTGTTTAGGCTGGAGCCTGGAGGAGCTGTTAATTCTATGTAGTTTTTTGGTACTTGCGTGTTTGCGGTTTGCAACTCATTGTATATGATTTTTCTGTTTTAGATGTAGCACACCTTGTGCTATATATATATATATATATATATATATATATATATACACGTCTTTTGTTGTTCAAAAAAAAAGAAGACCATTTGATTAAAATGAGACAGACGCAATTCCTATTTAAAGTTAATTTTTGTTTAATATTAAATTTTTATTATTAAATTACAAGAACGATTATAAAATTGCTGATTGCATTCAGTCATTGATTTGTGTCTGCACATAATCGAGACCCTTTTAAATTGTCACATACATAATTAACTACCTAGTAAGCACGCAGTAGCTAGCTACAAAAGTATTATCATTATAATGAAGCTAAAATTAACTAGCTAAACTATATATATGTTCATAATTTGAGCCATCATAATATGGTGGTGAACGTGGTGGGGACAGATTGCATTAGAAGGTAAATCAAATTAAAGTACTATTGATCATCACTTTGCAGCCTTATGGAATATAATGTTTGTTAGTAGTGGCGATTAATGCAAACTATAGTAACGATCTAGTGCAATGAAAAGAGTATAAAAGGGTGCTATATGCAAATATACAATATGATATATGCAATATTGTTGGGAAGTTCTTAGTAATTGGGCAAGAATGATGAAGAGAGTAGTATTTGGAGTGGTTTTGGTTGTTGTGGTGATTATTGTATGTCCTTGTTTGGCTAATGGGAGAATTGATTTTCATGAGAAGATAAGGGATGGCAATGGAAATGGAAGTGGCATCAACTCTACCAATGAAGTTTCTCACGGAAGCAATGGCGGGAAAGGATGGCATGCTGGCGGTGGAGGAGGAGGAGGTGGAGGGGGAAATGGGAGAGGTGGAAACGGAAAGGGGAATGGTGGAGGCGGTGGTGGTGGAGGAGGAGGTGGTAGGGGTGGTGGAAATGGACAAGGTCATGGACGGGGAAGTGGTGGAGGAGGTGGAGGTGGTGGAGGTGGTGGTAGTGGAGGAGGAAATGGTAATGGTCATGGTCAAGGAAGGGGTGGAGAAGGTGGTGGAAGTGGAAGAGGGGGAGGAAAAAGTAGTGGAAATGGTGGTGGGGGTGGAGGTGGGGGAGGAAAAGGTGGTGGTAGTGGAGGTGGAGGAGGGGGAGGAGGAGGAGGTGGTGGAAGTGGAAGTGGGGGAGGGGGAGGAAAAGGTACTGGAAATGGTGGTGGGGGTGGAGGTGGAGGAGGGGGAGGAGGAGGAGGAGGTGGTGGTGAAGGATGGGGTTGGGGTGGAGGCAGTGGAAATAATAAAGGAAATTTTAATTGTTGGGTTTGGGGATGTGGCGAGGAAAGAAAATCAGAGGAAGGAAATCAAATTCGTTCTTCCAACTTGAAGTGATAAATTATGCATCACACATGGTGAATGATTACGGAATATAGGAAATGCAGTTTCCTATAGCTAAAATTTACTTGTGTTTTTAGTTTTGACTATTTTATTTATAATTAAGTATTTTCATTTCGACTTATAGTTACAACGTTATTGAACGACGAAGCAATACTATTCAATAATTACATCAGTGTAATTTAATTCCTTCTTCTATATATGTTATATGTGATTTTTTGTTACAAAACAAATATATGATGATGATTGTTTTTGTATTTTATATAAGAAAATTTAATCATCAACATAAGTTGATGTATTAAGGTCAAGCGCGGTAAATTAAATAATCTTAATCAAGTTTTAAATTAAAGTAAATTTATGTTGATCTCTAATTCACTTTATAACTTCACCGAAGGTTCAAGAAATGAGAGTTTCAATTGAGTTTCTAAATTATTAATTTTTGCACAAACTCAAACCACAACTAAAAACACAAGAGATAACGAAGTAAAGAACATAAGGACACAAATTTTTGTGTTGGTTGTTATTTGTTAACCAAGTTACTTCAGCCCGCTTGTCCGAGTGAGTTTGCCTTAACCTTAAAGACTTAACTCAATAATCAACCTGATTACAAAACCTCAATGACTACCTGTGTCACCGACTTATCGAGGCTTTTGACTAAACCCTAGTCCCTCAATACAACCAACCTTTGTTTACAACAAACTTTTTGTGTTTACAATTTGCTTCTTGTAAGCTGATACACAAAGTTATAGACTTTTTTACACTTTGATTAGAATATGAATAATAATGACTTTTAAGTGTACAACTAGCAAAGACTTTACAATTATATTTTTTTATAAACAATGAGTGTGAATTCTTAGTTCGTGAATTTTTTTTCTTGTTTTTGGAAATTCTTCTAAGTCCTCCTTTTATAAGTGTTGAAAGAATTTTACTGTTGAGGAGTAAACAGTTTGATCTTCACAGATTTTTCAGCTTGAATTTGTATGCAATTTTGGCATGAATTGTAGAGAGCCGTTTTTCTATCTTCCTTAGCAACCTGACACAAATCAATAAAGGAAACATCTTGATTGTGCGCTTGATAGTTTTGAATTTTGATTTAGAGAATATTCTTCACTAGATATAGTATGTTGATTCATTGGCTTATGTTGTTTTAAGAATTGAAGCATGATCAAATCCACTGTTAACCGAGTTACGGATTTGTAGTTGCATGATATGATCAAATCCATTGTTGACGAAGGACCGGTGATGCGGCGATTGAAGGGTTTTTGTTTGAGTGTTGTTTTTCTTTATTGCGGGTTTTGGTAAAAAAAATAACAATGGCATTGTCTAACATGAAAGAGTTTTACGAGTGGTGCATGGTACACTACTTGTAAATAAATTGTAACGAATATAAATTTTATAAAACTCACTGTTAGATTGAAAAATTATATCTTATATATTATTCATACAAATTTTTTTAAAAAATTGACGATTATTTAATACTTCCTCCGATCCTGATTATAAGTACTATTTTAAAGAAAAAAATATCTTTAAATATAAAGCCCATTTTAAAGTTCCAAGAGACATTTTTTTCTCCTTCCAAATATAACCCTAATTTTTTGTTTGTAATTGTAATACTCTAAAGTTCATATTAATTACACTATAACCATTTCAAACTAAGTCATTTCAAGCATTGCAACACATTTGTAAATTAATATATTAAACATTAGTTGGTTTAATGATGATTGACGCTGAACTTAGTAAAGATGATTGTCGTTCGATCCTTGCAACTGTGACAGAGAGGAAGACTGAAACTAGTTACTCTAAACTACTATAGAGCCCGTTCTCCTAAAAACAAGATGGTGAAAACTAAAAAAAAGAAAAGCAAATTAATATGCATTTAACAACTGATAGTTGATACATTGCAAACCATCCAAAATGTTCCCAATTTCACTTAGCTTTATTTCTTTTCAAGTTGATATAATTTTTTAGCTCTTAATGTTCACTGATTTTGTTTGATTTTGATTTGTTGGGCCGTACTTCTTATGTCTCAAATTATAAGAGAAAAATTACAACTGTCTCAAATTATACTTCTTTTCAGTAGTTTTTACTGATGTTCCGCCTATATACGGCGCCTTTGTTTTGTTTTGTAACCTCTCTTGCCGGTCTCGGTTCTTTTTGTGCTAAGACCTGGTCTTATTAATAATATTTTGCCGTTCAAAAAAAAAAAGAAAAATTACACTTATTAAGAAAATTAAAACATGAGAATTGAAAGTATGATTTTGTGGAATTTTTCTTGAAATAAATTGCATAGAAAGTTGTAAATATAATTTTTATTGGTTGTAAATTTAATTTTATGATAATAAGTAAAATTAGTGTTTGAAAAAGGTAAATGTTTGATTTTTTTCTCTTATAATTTAGGACAAAAAAAAGAATTTTTTCCCTTATAATTTTGGACTGAGAAAATATATACTTTTTTTTTACTAAAAGATTGATTCATTCAAATTGGTAGAATACGTCATCGAATAATAGAATTCAAAATCGTTAAAAACTGAAAAAGATAAATCTGCGAACTAACTCACAATATTCATGTTAATAATAGCATACAAATGTGACAAAGCCTAAATATATGATGAACTTGAAGTGTTCGGAATACTCATGTCTTCGAAGCTGTAACGTTGAAGACGTAAAAATCATTGATTGAATATGCACTTGATCGAATATAATTTCTCAATCTGAATCGAACGACCACCGCACAAAAGACGGAATAACAAAACAATGCCACACAAATACGAAAAAACAAAACAACACCACGCTAAGACGAAGAACAACATAATGTCACACTAAGGCGATGAAATCTTAACAAAAAGCAAAATATATATATGAAAATCATTTATTTGAATAAAAGAAAATGATTTAGATGGATGATTTTGACTCAAAAATTGGACTTGAAACTATTCCTCTTTAGATAGATAATGAATAAGAAGACAATTACTCAAAAAAAATATTAAAAAAATGAATAAGAAGACAAGCTACGTGGTATGGACGGAGTGAGTATATGTTTAGTAGTTTTCATTTTCTTATTTGATAAACAAAAAAGCCTAAATTTTAATTTGGCATGCCACTCCATTACAAAGATCACGACTCTCCTTTTTTTCTTCTTCTAATCAGCTAGCCTCCAAACGTGGGAATAATCGAAACTTTCAAAATTCAAATAAACTTGTTTAAGCCGTTTAATCATATATGCTATTTACTTTTTCAACCTAGCTAGACCTCAAAATAATAAAGTAGTAAAATAATGTTACTAGAGAATAATATCATATCGATGTATTGAAAGGATATATAGTCATATAAAGATAAACATATAGGCAATAAAATATTTAAAAAAATCCAAAACTACATTCACCTATCAATGGTTATGCCCCGTCGATTACGTAGCTCCAAAAACTAAAAGTCGAAATCAAGGTTTCGAAATCCTAGCCATTAGCACACTACTAGTATTATGTTTATTTTTATTTTGTACCAATTTTTTGGTTATTTGAGGTTTTAGTAGTTTATAGTTTGACAAATCTGACTTAATTAGAAATTATTCTATCTAAATATTGAATTCGAATCCTTCTAAAATTTGTTCGTTGATGTAACTCATTAAGCACTTGAATTGAACTTTGTATCTTCGTTTATAATTAACCACTTGAATCAAATATTTTAGTTTATACAAATATTATGTTTAGTTGGGAGTGATAGTGAAAGGTTCAATTCATGGGAACCGTTTCATCATGTTGTGTAACCACCATATGCTTCGGTTTCCCAATGTGTAAAGTACGTCCATTTTACGCCACAACAAATGCACTTAAACCACTTATGTGTTGCCTTTTTATCATTCATATACTACATGCTTTCCAACCACCATACCCTATTACCCTACCTTAAATCAAAGATGAAAACAATTTCAAACCCACCCACCCATATCCATGCATACACACACAACCAACCCATACCATATCTCATATATCATCACATATATACTTAATGGAGTGGTGTTATATACTCTATCTCATGAATCATGACAAATATAACACACTTTTTTTTTATGATAAATAAATATAATTAACACATTCTTGATTATTGTCAATTGGTTGAAATTCTAATGATTAAGTCTTGCTAAATTATGTTGATCCATATAAATTTATTGAGACTCTTTTGAAATTCAATCAATTAGAGAGTGTATATAAAAATAATTAAATGTATGTGTGTTTTTTACTTGACAATAATAGATAAATATGTGTAAGAAAATGCATTATTAGCACAATTTATACAATCATATACTCCCTCCTGTCCTAAATATAAGAAACTTTTTACTTTTTAGATTCATAGAATGTTTAATGTATTTGGTCTATATTATGAACCAAATACATCAATTATTCCATGAACCTAAAAAGCAAAAGTTTTCTTATATTTAGGACCAGAGGTAAGTAGTAAGCAAAAAATAAAGTATATGTATATTTTTTTACTTATACTAATTGATGTACTCTTTTTTGTTATTCAATTGGATATACATGAACAAACAGATTAATTTCTTGAGTTGCATAATATTATCTGTATGCATGGTTAGGAATCACAATGAATTTGACAAAATTATATTAGTACCATAGTTTAATTGACTCATTATAATTTTCTCAAATTAATACTTATTCAAGGATGCATTACATAGATAGAAAGACTTTGTTTTAAAAGAAAATGTAGTAGATTAAAGTTCAAAATTTAACAAAAAATTTAAAAGGATTCTAAATTCTTCAATATTAGTCTCCTAAAACCCTAGCAAGTTACATAATAATATAACTTATGTTATATCAATCAGTTGAACTCACTAATTCGATCTAATTTTAATTATTTTGCTCCTACCTCAATGACTCGACAAATGTTAAAAAGACAAATATGTACACGCTAAACTAAATTAAACTAAACTAAAATAAAATAAAATAAAAACGACTCAATAATTTTGAAACTCGTTACTAAACTTATTTGTTTTTCTTTCTTTCTAATCGGGAACAGCCGGTGGTGATGAACTGGGAACATCCTCCTTTTTCCGCCGCATCTCAAGTACCTTCCGGTGATGATTAGAATGCAATTCAATCGAAAAAGTTGGGCTACAAGCGGGTCTATATTCGGGTAATAGCCGACCCGATTTATAACGAACCCCACAAGCATTACAAAGCGTTTTCGGTCCAACTGGTCCAGTTCGCCACTGAGGAGTCTTCGTAACACCACAATGACTACACCGCCGTGTCACACTTCTCCCTTCTCCGTCCGGTGAGCTCATCCTCTTCTTCTTTTTCTCCGGTGGCTTCGAACATTCACCATGGTGAGAGGAAGAAGAAGAATGAGTAGTGCAGCTTGAAGTTGAAGAAGAATCTATTAATGAAACTGGCCATACACGAACACCGGTTCTTGTTCTCTTGCTTCTTGCTTTCGCCGGTACCGGAGTTTTGAAACACGGCGTTGAAAACTTGGGTTTTGGTTCATAAGCTTTTTCTTGAAGATTCTTTGTTATAACAGAGAATTCTGAGAAAGAATCTTCAACGAAATAAGATAACCATTCTAATTCAGCAGCTTCTTCTACCTATAAAAATTGTAACTTTGTTAAACTCTTCAACAAAAAAACAACCTTAAAAAAAAAACTTGAAAAAATTTGTTTTTTATGTTAGAGAAAGAGAGAGTACCTGAACAGTGAGTTCTGTAGTGGGTAATGAAGCAAAATGGTCGTTGATTAATGGATGGGAAATTTCGTTTTGATTTTGGGTATTTTGTTGTTTTTCTTCAACAAGATTTTGTTGTTCTTGTTCTTCTTCGTTGGAAAAGTTAAGGAATTCATCGACAAAGAAATCATCAATAGGAGCTATGTCTTGGACATTAGAAGAAGATAGTTCCTCTAACAACGTTTGTGGAATGAGTTTCACTTTCACACACTCCATTTGTTTTTTTGACTGTGAAATTAAACAGAAAATGAAAATTAATTATCTTTTTAATTTGTAGGGGAAGTTAAAAAAGAAGTTATAGTTGATGTGGAAGAAGGATAAGATGGTTTAGTTGAAATTGAGGAGGGTGTAGTTGAGAAATGAGTAGTAGTGAAAGAAGTGAAGGGATGAAATTGAAAGAGAAGTAGATGGTGAGTTTGGTAAAGCATTGAATGATGGATTACTACAATACAAGGTGTCTGGCTCTTTACCTTGAAATAAACAATTTTTGAGCTACCAATACCATATATACTCACTCCGTCCCAAAATTGAAATAAGTTGCAGAAAATGTGTAAAAATAATTTTTATTGGTTATTGTTTATTGAGAAAAACAGAGAAAGAAATTTATGAAATAAGGAAAAACATATTGTTGAAAATGATTTTTCCCTTATATTTTGGAACAAAAACAAAAGTGGTTTTTTCCTTTATATTTTGGGACAGAGGGAGTAGTAAGGTTGAGTATAAACCCAAGATACTACTTAAAATCGACATTATTGTCAACATAGAGAAGCATTCAGTGGTTGTCGATAGAGTTTTGAGTCAATCGTTGTGGAAAATCGATCATGAACAATTTCATACAGACAGGTACGGATCCCTAGAAAATTATATCTTAATAATTGAAACCAACAAAACAACGATTAAAAAGCAAATTAAAAAAAAAAATCGTCGATATCAAGTACTTCTTCTCTCTCTCTCTCTCTCTTATACTGCTCTGTTGTTTTTATCAATTTTTTTTTCACCACCAGTTTAATCTTAGTTCGGAAATCAATTATGGAATTGTGTCGTTCCAGGCCCAGCCCCCTCCCAAATAATGTTGCGGGGATATAATTGTGATTCTTCCTCTCAAATTCAACGTCAATCACCACTAGATCAACTAACGTTTGATATTTTTATCCATCTTTAATAGATAGGAGAAATGTTACTCCCTCCGTTTCAAAATGAGTGTCGCTTTAGCTCAAAAAATTTGTTTCAAAATGAATGTCGCTTTTCAATTCCCAATGCAACTTTTTCCATTTATATCATCTATTTACTACTTTATACACTATTTCCAAGAAAATAAAGGAAAAAGTATACTTAATTTAATAAATGTAATATTACTTTTAACATAATGATTGCATTCCTTAATATGTGTGAAAACACCAAAAGCAACACTCATTTTGAAACGGAGGGAGTATATTTTACCCAGAAATGTTATCTTGACTCTATACTTGCAAACACCATACTTATTTTACTGTTCATACATACACTTTTATCTTATTTTATTATTTTTTTTAATTTATTGTTTTTATTTTGTTTTTATTATTCTCTTTCCTCCTTCTCCATCACGTTCTCTTTTTTTTCTCCCTCTCCCTATCTCTTCAGTTCACTCAATACAATTTTCCTTTCTTCTTCAATCTCCTCACCTCCAACTTCCCTGTTCGCCGCCGACCACTATTCTCTCGCCAATCACCGTTTTATTTCTCGCTAAAACTAGGTTTGCTTTCAATTCTTTGTTACATGTATCCCATTTTCTCATTTTAGGGTTCTAAGATTTTTCATAATTATACCCGCTGGAGTTGGAGACTCGGCGACAACGAAAAGCTATGCAAAAGTGGCGAGCGGAGATCGGCGACGGAGAATTGATTTGCCGAGAGAGGGAAAATGATCGGTGGTGGTGATGAGAGAGAGAGAGAGAGAGGTGATGTTGTGTGAATAGAAAGAGATCTTTAAAAGAGAAATATTAGGAACACACTTTCTAACACATTTTTTTAACACACTTCAATTAAAATATGTCATATCATCCCTTTTTTCTTATTTATTCATTTATTAATAAAAAAAAATTAAAATAAAAGGAGAAGTGGAGTGATGTGACAAATTTTAATTGAAGTGTGTTGAAAAAGTGTGTTCTTAGCATTTCTCTTGTTAAAAAGAAATAAATAAAAAATAAAAAAATTTAAAGGTATGTATAAACAGTAATATAGTATGATGTTTGGTATTGGTGTTTTGGCAAGTGGAGTCCAAATAACATTTCTGTATTTTACCACATTGTAATATGTTGTAGAATAATGATGTGTAAAATATACTATAATACTCCCTTGTAAATTGAAAATATGGATTGCTAGTCAGTTTGTTAAACATATTTTGACTACAACATGTATCATTGAAACATTATGTGTCAATGATGCAAATAATTGTAAGTACACACGAAAAAGTTATGCATTGATCCAAATGCTTGAAAATGTAGATTGCTAATTATGTTTGCCCTCAGAAGGCATGTCATTGACATCTGGTAAGTGCAAAAGATAACATTAACGATAAAGATAAATTGGTTAGGTGCTTTTGAATCTCTCCCCTAGTCCTATTTGGTATATGGTGTTATATTCACTTCCCATTATAATTATTATTATGACAAGTTAACAAAATAGTGAAACGTAATCTCGCATACTAAAATCACCATACACACTTGGAAATCATGCGAACTTTAATTTAGTGTACGTTAATCTTATTTAAGGCTCTATAGAGAATACGGAATTGGAAAAATTAGGATTGGCTCTCTTAGAGTTTACATCGCTAATGCCCGCCGTTTGTGCCTGGCCATGTTTGGCTGGGGCGTCGCCGGTGAATCCTAAGCCGGTTGATCACACACGCTCATTTGCTCACGTTCTCCAAAATTTTTGCGTTGTGCAAATCAGTCAGCTTCCATCTCCGGCGATTAAGGGAGATGATGTCCATATCAAAATAACTCAATTGGAGGCGTCGTACTTTGTTTGAAATTGCTAGCGCAATTGGTACTCCTCTGTTGATTGATGATTCTACTCGTAACCGGACATTTGGGCACTATGCGCGTCTATTGGTGGACGTTGATCTCTCTCGCCGCTTGTTCGATGATATTGTGGTCGAACGTGAGGGTTATACGTTTAAGTTTGCTGTGTAATATGAAAAACTACCATCGTTTTGCAAACACTGTCAGATTATTGGACATTTTATTGCCAATTGCACTTGGTTGCACCCATCGCCAGAGAAGCAAGATCATGGTAAACAACATATTGAAATACCACGCCAAAAAATCACTCAGAAATATGTTGCGAAGACCACTTGTGATGTCCCCGGTCCCTCTAACACTACAACCGCTATGCCGGCAGTGGCGAAGGAAATTGTTATTCCAGTAGCTATTGCTCCAACACCTTTGGTGGAAACAACGTCGTTTCATATGGCTTTACATAATGTGGTAGATGAGATAGCGCAAGGAGATTTGAGACAGGAGGAGGGAATTATGCAACAAGTAGAACAAGTGATTGACAATCCCGATGTTATTGAGTCTCCAATTGTTATTGCATCTTCTCCGGTCATAACACAGTCCAATGTTGCAGATTCTCAGGTGGTTCCGGAAATCCAAAATCTTGTTGTGACTAACGATGAAATTTTTGATGAGATTGCATGTCGTGATATTGCTTTGGTGCAACAAGCTTGGGCGGCTGAGTCGGAAGAACGACAGTTTATTACCAATCAATTGGTTCCCGACAAACAACCACCTAACTCTCAATTGGTTCCTGAAACTCAAAATTTCGTGGTGGCTAATAATGATGATTTTGATGAAGTCGCACGAAGAGATATTGAGCTGGTACAAAGTGCACTGGCTGGGAGATAAGACGACCACGGGTACACGCCGGTTGTTTCGAAGAAGGAACGGAAAAAACATTTGAAAGCTGCCCATAGTGCGGGTCAGCCGTATAACACTCGTTATAAGGGTGGGTTTCATCCAAATACCTTCTGAAGATCCTCTATTGGAACGCTCGGCGATCCGGTGATCCTGAATCACATGTTGCTTTGCATAATTTGTGTTCCACACATAAGTTTGATACAATATGCCGCTTTATTTAATTGTGTTGTTCGAACGTGAGGGTTATACGTTTAAGTTTGCTGTGTAATATGAAAAACTACCATCGTTTTGCAAACACTGTCAGATTATTGGACATTTTATTGCCAATTGCACTTGGTTGCACCCATCGCCAGAGAAGCAAGATCATGGTAAACAACATATTGAAATACCACGCCAAAAAATCACTCAGAAATATGTTGCGAAGACCACTTGTGATGTCCCCGGTCCCTCTAACACTACAACCGGTTGTTTCGAAGAAGGAACGGAAAAAACATTTGAAAGCTGCCCATAGTGCGGGTCAGCCGTATAACACTCGTTATAAGGGTGGGTTTCATCCAAATACCTTCTGAAGATCCTCTATTGGAACGTTCGGCGATCCGGTGATCCTGAATCACATGTTGCTTTGCGTTCCACACATAAGTTTGATACAATATGCCGCTTTATTTAATTGTGTTGTTTTTTTCTTGGGGTTTGGTCTAGCCCCGCCCCCCCCCCCCCCCCATTTTTGTATATATTTTTTATTATTTTATTACTATTATTATGAGCTATAGGTAGAAGACAGGGGTGTATAGATGTGCCAATTAATTGGTCTGTCTATTCTTTACTTGATGCCTAAACGCTCTTAATTTATCCAAAAAAAAATTTAAGGCTCTATAGCTTCAAGATAATTGGTATTACCCTCCCTATACTAGCTAAATTGATAACCCTGATTCCATACACAAAACTCTGTTACAACATTTCTTAGCTCCCATAAACAATTCAAATAAATAGGTCTACTTATTATGCATCCAAAGTTAAATCAAAGACATTAATATAATTGCAAGTAAAATATTATTTTTCTAACCAATTACATGTATCCAAAGTTATACTAAAATCATATTTGAATTGATAGAGAGTATAATGGAATCGATGTGTGTTATTGAGGTTTTGATAAAAAAAACTATGCTTTCAACCTTAAGCAAATCATGGTTTACAAGGAGGAAGTGGTGACCCACACAATCTACGATTACCCAAAAACGACAATTTAGATAATTTTGCCATACTTGTGGGAATTTTGCCTCTAAGCCGATTTCCAGAAAAATCAACACTTTGTAAATTCTTCAAATTCTCCAATGTGGGGGGAATTTTCCCTGAAAACTGATTATTTGCAAGATATAATTCAACCAAATTACTCAAATTTCCAAAAGAAGCAGGCAAATTCCCATTAAGCATATTCTTTCAAGGTTCAAACTTTTCAAATTATTGAGATTCCCAATCTCAGAAGGTAAACTCCCAGTTAACAAATTTTCTGACATCCTTAAAAAAGTTAAAGATTCAAGTCCTCCAATAGAAACAGGAACATAGCCTTTAATATTGTTTTTCATCATATCAAATGTAACCAACTGTTTAAGATTGCCAATTGATTCTGAAATTATCTCGTCAATTTTATTGCTCGACAAATCTATGTATCTTAGATTTTTCAAATTTTCAATGCTCTTAAGAACCTCGCCACAAAAATTATTTTTGTGAAGATCAAGGCTAGTTAAAAGCTTCAATTTTGCAATTGTAGATGGAACTCTTCCAGAAAAATTATTTTCTGCAAGCCCGAGTTCTGATAAATAGATTAGAGATCCAATCTCTAAAGGTAACTTTCCAGTTAAGTTGTTTTCATTAAGGTATAGTTTTTCAAGCTTGGTAAGTTTACTAAACTCGTTAGGAATTGGACCATTCAATTTCTTCAAATTGATGATGCTTAAAATTTTGAGATTGGTTAAATTTCCAAGATAAGGTGATAATGTTTCGGATAAAAATGTGTCTAAAGGTAAACCGACATCTTCAATGGTTCCGGAAAGAGTGAGACTAATAACTCTTCCTGTGGAAGAATCACATGTGACTCCATTCCAACCGTTGCAACAGTCAGAGGAAGATGTCCAAGAGTTCAATAGTTTTGATGGGTCATAGGTTATTTTGTTCTTGAATTGCAATAACGCTTCTTTGTCTACTACATTACATGCTTTAGAATGTGAGATGAATGATGTTATTAGGAGAAGAAAGAACATAGGTAGCATTGTCTGTGTTGTCATTTTGCATATGTTTTTGATATTGCAATAGGTATTAGTGGTACATAGAAAAAGATTTTGTATTTATATTTATAGTGATTGGGTTACAAGGTATGTTGGAGCTATAAATAGGTGTGGATAACAAGATTTTAGATTTATTTTTACTTACTTTGTTTATGTTATAACTTGTAACTTCAAATAACCAAATTTAGTCATACGTATGAAATTCGTGTATGTTAGTCTCGTATCTCAAAATAGTGAATACTATAAATAACACTCAAAATAAAACTGATATGCGGTACCAAGAAATATTTGAAATATATTAAACCAATAAATAAGAACATTGGTAATATATTTGTTGTTAACATATAAGAATATACTCTTTTTGTCATTGTTGATGTTGTTATTAGTTGTTTTTGTTGTTATTATTATTATTATTATTTTAATTAATTCATACCATGGTGTCAAATTTAAATTGTTATATCTTTGATAATATTTTATTGTCTACCTCTATTACAAAGTACAATATTGAATAAAAATATTTCATCTTCTTCTTGTTCTTCTAATTCATCTTGTTTGTTTTGTTGTTCGAGTTGTTGTTGTTGTTGAGTTTCAGTTTCATCAGGTAGGGTTTGTGTTCGACCTTGGTGTCCATTGTTGACAGACAAACAACGACGTCGGCAGCAAAGAACAGTGAGGCGGCGAAGACCCAAGCTTGCTACTTGCTAGTAACCGATACCCAAGCTTGCTTCCTTATTCAGTTATTTATTTCATCCCAATTCAAATTCTGTTGTGAATTTCTCAAATGGTTTGTATTCTCATGAAATTGAAGTTGCCCATGATTTGTTTTGTGATAAAAATCCAGTCTTGATTGATGATGATAATGTTAATGATAGAGTTGATTTGAAAAATGATGTTATTTCCAATTCTAATATTGAAAGTTGAAACTGTGAATCAATTGAGGAAGGAGATGGTAACAGAGGAGGGAGAGAAGGAAGCTACAAACCTGTAATTGTAGCTATGATGTAGCTACAAAGTTCGGGTTTTATAATCCGAACCCTCCACAAAGTTCGGATTTTTTAACCCGAAACTGCTAAAACTCTCATGAAATTTGGATTTTTTAATCCGAACATGTTATAACCCCCACAAAATTCGGATTTTTTAATCCGAACTAAATTTTCACATGAATTTGAAGGGTAATTTCGAGTTTTAGGGGGTAATAGAAAAGTGTTAGGGGGGCGAAGAGAAATATTTGTTTTATCAGTATGAGTTGGAGATCTGATGGGCCTTAGTAATTTTATCTTTTGGTTCATTGATTTTGAATTTTGATCAGTTTACAGAGGGGGTTAGAATAAATAAATAAAAAGAAGAAATTTTTTGAATGTTGCGATCAAACTAACCATTACCGAAATGAAGAAAAAAAAATATAAAGATATTTGTATGATTAAGTTTTGATTGATTAAAAAGTTGATACATATGTTTGTTTATGCCTATTTGTAGTTAAGGGTGTGTATAGTAAATGGATTTATTTTTATTTTTTAATATTTCGCACCAATTATTTTGAAAAAACAGTGTAAAAGTTTTGAAATTTAGTGGAAAAGAGACGTGTTTTATATTCATTATACATAAAAATAGGTGTAAAATTATTAAAATTAGTCTAGAAAACAAACAATTTGAACCCATTATAATTAAAATTGGTGTTAAATCTTTGTAATTCAATGTATATAATGTAAATATCACACCTGATATAATTTTAAAAATGATGTAATATACTTCTTTTAAAACCTTTTTTAATACCGGTGTAAATTCTTTATATATATTTCACCGGTAGAATTCACACCGAACCAAAACAAGTGTAATATCTTCAACAAAAAAAGGGTGTAAAATCCCTCTTTTGCACTAGTGAAAACATTATACAATATATTCATGGTTTTACACTATTAAAAATAAAATTAAACAAAAGTTTCTATATACAATTCAATGATTTGCTTCAATCCAACTTCAGAGCATATTCAATGATTTTAGCGTCTTTAACGTTGCAGATTCGGAAGCATGAGTACTCCGAATAATAATATTTTATCATATCAATTGTAGGCTTTATCATTTGGTCATTTTATGCTATTAACTCGGATGCGGTGAGCTTGTTTGCCGACTTATCCTTTTTAGTTTTTAGCGAATTTGAATATGTTATGATGTCAATTGATGTACTTTACAAATTTGAATGAATGAACATCGTTGTTTTTAGTCAAAAAAAAAAAACTCAATGTAATGTTCACTTCAGTAGGTATATATTTATTTATTGAAGCAATTGTCCCATTTAATTGAAATAAATAAATTTGTCCAACAATGATACGAAACTAGCCACGTAGTAATATTAGTACTAGTCCTTGCCCGTCTGTATGATCTAATTTGATGGAAAAAAACGTTTTAAAAATTATTAGTGGTTTGATGAAAATTATAATATATAAAAATTATTAAGATAGAAGTTATGAATAATTTAAAATGCAAAATACAATAGAAGTTAGAGTTAAAAAAAATTCGTTATGGGTTTTTAAGAAATTTTGAAAAAAGGCTAGCTATACCAAAACAAAAGTTTTCCTTTTATATAAAGTAATAGATTATGAGAGCTAGTATATATATACCCTAGTTTTTTTTCTCTTAAAAAACTGTTTTTTTTTTTTGTATAAAAAACCCTATATACTTTGAAAGAAAGAACTACTCTCCCTTTCTTTAGCCGTTGCATCTTTTAAATATGTAGAATATCCTGTGTGTTTTATGCATGGTATTTTTTTGTGTACCCCATAAAATTTGGAGGTATTTACCCCCAACGACTTAAATATTTTTAAACCGATATAAACTTTTGTAAAATAAATCGTTGGATTAAAAGTTTATATCATATAGATCATTTGTGTAAAATTTTAGACAAATCTAAAATCATTTGATATGTGCATCAAAATTAACAATTTTTGTGATTTCTTAAACACCGTTAATCTTTATGTGTCTCAATAGCATATCAAATGATTTTAGATTTGTCTGAAATTTTACACAAATGATCTATATGATATAAACTTTCAATCCAACGGTGTATTTTATAAAAAAATGTATCCCTCAAAACTTTTTGTAGTAGATGGGGGTAAATACCCCCAAATCTTGTGGGGTACACAAGTTGACACCTTTAAGCATATATCAACTTCTCTTTCTTAAATTTTCACATTTTTCTTGATCAAAATGTAATATAAATAAGTAAAAGATCATATTTTCTCCTAGCATTCTTTCATATTTCAATTTTTTGATTTAATTTCTTTTTCTCCTAAGTAAGGGTCAAAATGATGCCATTCTAATGTGTTTATTTCAAAAATCAAACCTATTTCAACCACTAAAATCGTCCGAACCGCCGATTTTCAACGATATTTTAACTTATTTACAAGTTTGTCCATCGGTTTTGTGGTTAGACGGTTTATGTGCTTGATCGGATGGGAGATTGGTCTGAATCATGGTCTAACATGTTGGACCGGTCCTATCCAATTTTAATTATCTTGCCATCTCATATGTAAAAGAGAACACCCTCAACTCCGATGAAAGAATGTTCGCATGCATGATGAACACCTTTATTGCACTTATCAATATTGATATTAGTTCATCAAAATAAGGATAACAAGAAAACCAAACTCGCGGCCCCCACAAGAACTCAAGTCAACGGGTGAAAACTCAAGTTGACTAGGTTCAGGTTACACCCGATATTTTGGGTTTGGGTAGTGTCAAACTCCTACCTGAAATCACACATGTTATATGTTAAATTATATAATTACTCCTACTTATATTAGCTTATTGTAGACTATTTTAATAGTGTAGATTATTTTTCATCTATATTTTAATGTTGAAGATATTGTTAGCATGTTGTAGACTAATTTCGTAATTTCTTTGAGCTGGCCGTATTTTTTTACTTTTCTTAATTCAGATGTGGGTGATATTTTGGCACCCGATCTTAGACTTTGAATTTGGGGCGCTCGACCCTACCCGTTGTCATCCCTACATCAAAATGACAAGAGTCAACTTTGAAGAAGAAATTAGTTCTTGATTGCACTACTTATTAAGACATTTATTGATGATAATGTTTGAAGAAATATCATGAAGAACATTTTCTTGACATTACGTTCTGATCACTATGTTAAAAGATTAGAATGTTAATAAGAAAAAATTTATGATAATCAATAATATATTTTTCATAAAAGTACAAATCTGGCCAATAAAGCAAATATGGCCAAGCCCAATCATTACATCACGTACCAAGACATTGTCACATCACCAAGGTAATACTGTGCCAGCATGCAACTGTTTTCGTCTATTCAAGCCAATTGCTCTAAAATATTTTAGATAGAAAAACGATAAAAGTTTAAGTCAAAGAACGATCTAGTTCAACCAAAATGATCTAGACAGATAAGTTCTCTACTTTTAGTAATCAACAAATGGCACCCTATTTTTATTAATTTTTTAAAATTTCCATATATCATAATCTTAATTTTCAATGGAACAATATAGATTAGCATGAAACATGATGTAGCTTTTATAAAGTAAATCTTTGTTTTACCAATCTAGATAGTATTTACTTAATTTTTTTTAGGCGTTACAAAATAACAAAGTTTGTTGTAGATATTACAATTAAATTCTTATTCTTATGTGGAAGTAGGAATGTTAGAACAAGATTTTGGTTATAAAATTATATTTATTTTCTAGTACAACTTGGGAGTATTCTTTAAAGCTATACTAAAATCATGTTCGAATTGACAGAGAGTATGATGGAATTAATGTGTGTAATTGAGGTTTTGATAAAAACTATGCTTTCAAGTTTCAACCTTAAGCAAATCATGGTTTACAAGGAGGAAGTGGTGACCCACACAATCTACGATTACCCAAAAACGACGATTTAGATAATTTTGCCATACTTGTGGGAATTCTTCCTCTAAGCCGATTTCCAGAAAAATCAACACTCTGTAAATTCTTCAAATTCCCCAATGTAGGTGGAATTTTCCCTGAAAACTGATTATTTGCAAGATATAATTCAACCAAATTACTCAAATTTCCAATAGAAGCAGGTAAATTCCCATTAATCATATTGTTTTCAAGGTTCAAACTTTTCAAATTATTGAGATTCCCAATCTCAGAAGGTAAACTCCCAGTTAACAAATTTTCTGACATCCTTAAAAAAGATAAAGATTCAAGTCCTCCAATAGAAACAGGAACATAGCCTTTAATATTGTTTTTCATCATATCAAATGTAACCAACTGTTTCAGATTACCAATTGATTCTGGAATTATCTCGTCAATTTTATTGCTCGACAAATCTATGTATCTTAGATTTTTCAAATTTTCAATGCTCTTAAGAACCCCGCCGCCAAAATTATTTTTGTGAAGATCAAGACTAGTTAAAAGCTTCAATTTTGCAATTGTAGATGGAACTCTTCCTAAAAAATTATTTTCTGCAAGTACGAGTTCTGATAAATAGATCAGAGATCCAATCTCTAAAGGTAACTTTCCAGATAAGTTGTTTTCATTAAGGTATAGTTTTTCAAGCTTAGTAAGTTTACTCAACTCGTTAGGAATTGGACCGTTCAATTTCTTCAAATTGATGATGCTTAAAAATTTGAGATTCGTTAAATTTCCAAGATAAGGTGATAATGTTCCGGATAAAAATGTGTCTAAAGGTAAACCGACATCTTCAATGGTCCCCGAAAGAGTGAGACTAATAACTCTTCCTGTGGAAGAATCACATGTGACTCCATTCCAACCGTTGCAACAGTCAGAGGAAGATGTCCAAGAATTCAATAGTTTTGATGGGTCATAGGTTATTTTGCTCTTGAATTGCAATAACGCTTCTTTGTCCACTACATTACAAGCTTTAGCATGTGAGATGAGTGTTGTTAGGAGAAGGAAGAACATAGGTAGCATTGTGTGTGTTGTCATTTTGCATATGTTTTTCATATTGCAATAGGTATTAGTTTTGTACATAGCGAGAGATTTTGGATTTATATTTATAGTGATTGGGTTACCAGTTACGTTGGAGCTATAAATAGGTGTGGTTGACAAGATTTTAGATTTGTTTTTACTTACTTTGTATTTGTTGTAACTTGTAACTTCAAATAACAAAATTTTGTTATAGGTATGAAATCCGTGTATGTTAGTCTCTTATCTCAAAATAGTGAACACTATAAATAACATTCAAAATATAACCGATACGCGGTACTAAGAAATATTTGTAATTTATTAAACCAATAAATAAGAATATTGGTACTATATTAGTTGTTAACATATAAGAATATACTCTTTCTGTCATTGTTGATGTTGTTATTGTTATTTTTGTTGTTGTTGTTATTATTATTATTATTATTATTATTATTATTATTATTTTATTTAATTCATACCATGGTGTCAAATTTAAATTGTTATGTCTTTGATAATATTTTATTGTCTACCTCTATTACAAAGTACAATATATATTGAATAAAAATATTATCACATAGATCATGTCTATAAAAAAATTTATTCATCTGAAATAATAATTTGAAATGTCAATACCATACATCGAAATTAACTTGTTTGGTTAAATTTCATTAGTGATTAATTGTTATATATCTCATAGTCAACATAATTATTTCAGATTAATATGTAATTTTTTATCACCATTCTATGTTAAAATATCTTTCAATCGAAACTCAAACTTCGATAATGCATATATGTTGTAAATAATTATCTGATGTGTCATATATTAATTTTGACAATGTAATTGTTGAGACCTATTTTAATGACGACACATTTTATAGAGTATATATTAAAGTTTTTAAATGATGATCTACTAATATTTGCACTTTTGTTTTTGTGTAATTGACAAGCATCACAAGAGTAGAGAAGTTGAAAGCCACTCATATCAACAAGTATACTATATATACTCAACAATGAAAGAATCCTAGTAGCATACAAAATTACAATATAGTACTGCCTCCGGTCCTAAATATAAGAGATATTTTGCTTTTTAGGTTCATGAAATGATTGATGTATTTGGTTCATAATATGGACCAGATACATCAATCATAGATGTTAATAGCGCGCTATAGCGCTGCTATAGCGGCGTAGCGGAGCGGAGCGGCCCCTCACCGCTCTGGGATGTGAAATAGCGTGCGGTTGATGATAGCGGCCGCTATGGCTGGGTTAGCGTTAAAGCGGAGCGGAGCGGGTCGCGGCCGGGAATAGCGGGTTGGATCCGCTATTTCATTCAAGGGCAAATTTAAATTTTCTCTTTAAATTTTAAGGGCAAATAAGGAATTTCGAATCAGTTTGCCTTTTATATTCCTATTATTCCTTTCTCGTAACCCTAGTTTTGCAAAGTGACGGCTGGGTTTTGAAAACGTAACATCACCATCAGCCATCATCGTATGCAAGCTTCAACCACCGATCGGCCATCACCGATTCACCACCGGCGTTCAACCATCATCGTCGGCAACCACCGTTCAACCTTTAACCTTCAACCACCGGTGTAAGCTTTTTCTTATTTTCCTTTCTCCCTTCTTCGTACTCTGTTCCTCTTTTTTTTCCCCCAATTTTTCATTCTTCAGTTTTATTTGTTTTGTTCAGTTATACTACTCTTCTTTGTTCCTCTTTTCTGCTTCAGTTTTGTTCTTTTATTTTTTATTTCTGATTATTTTGTTTCCTTCTTCCTTTTGTTTCCTCTGTTCGTTCTCACTTTAAACATAAACCAACCTTCATTCTTATTGAAGAAGGCTGCAATGGAACAATTGGTGGTGGAAGATATTGAAGATATTGAAGATGTTGAAGATAATGCGGTGGAGGAAGATGAGGATTATGTTGGAGAAGAAGAATATGAAGATTGAGGATGATTTTTAACCAAGTCTTTGATTATGAACTTGAATATTTGCATGCTTTATTTGTTTGACGTTTGTTGGTATTTGAATGTGTGTTTTGATTTATATGCTTAATAGATATTGAATTATGTGTGTTTTGATTTATGAATGTTTAATGAATATTTAGTTATTTGTTTAATTTTACATCCAATAGATATGTATATATTTATTGTATTATTTATGTAATTTATCTAAAACTACATGAAATAGCGGTCTTCCCGCTACCCGCTATCCCGCTATAGCAAATTTGGGGTCGTCCGCTACGCTACGCTATCCGGGATTAACAACTATGACATCAATCATTCTATGAATCTAAAAAGTAAAAAGTTTCTTAATAGGGAAGTGCTACGGTACTATTGGTTAAAAGCATTGTATTGGTACTATAGAGATTTTAACCAATAAAATTGCAAATTTTGTCCAAATCAGCAAATTGGTCAAACATGTCAAATTTTATGACACATGTTAAATGACTATTGGACAACACATTTAATGTATTGATACATGACTATTTTACCATTATACCATAGAATTCACCTATATTTAAGACCGTAGGGAGTAGTATACTTAATTAATCTTGTAAAGTTTCTATAATGTAGATGATGATGAAACAGGCACTGACCTCGAGGGAATGGCCGTACTATTGACTGTTGACACATGTTCCTGAATTGGAATGTTTTTAGCTAATGAAAAAAGCCACAGAATAAATTAAAAGCAAGCATCCAACAAAACAATAATACTATATTAAATTGTGTGAGAGAGAAACTTGTTAGAAATGATGGAAACCATAACATAACTTCATTCATTAAATAATTTATTGATGATTGTTTGAGATGTAAGATCCCTAAACAGAACTACTATTGAAAACAACAACAAAACATTGAAGACAATGACATCAAAACATGTTCCCCCCCATTAAGCAGCAGCCATTTTTACATATCTCTATAGTTTCTCTATCTTCTACTGTATCTATTTGTACAGATATGGCTTTAGATTCACAAAACATTAATATTATGATATAACAACTGTTGTAACTTCTATTTTTGGCCGGCTTCATAATGCTATCCTACAACTGTTTTTGATGTCATCTGTCTTCCTACAAACCTCGGACAACATTGTAAATGTCATCCTTGTATCTCTTTGTGTTCATCCACATCTTCGAGAAACCTCTCCACGCATTTCTTGTTCGAATCAAAGGTGAATGCCAGGTCCCTAATCTGCACGTAAGCCATTTATATACCACAAATTATTATCCACTCAAAGGTAAAAAGAGCAACATTGCCGCACAACTGTAATATAGGAGTTACTTGAGAATGGAAAAGGGAAATGCAGTTACCTCGATAAAACTACCATCACTCAGACCCCTCTGCTGTCCTGTAAGAATTTCTTTCCCATTCAAGAATATAGATTTCTTGCCAAGATTTTTGAGGATGAAAGAACCATCTGCCTCCAACCTTATCGAAGCCTGTCGATAATAAGTAGTTAGGATTTTCGTCAAAAATGCTTCCAAGTTGCAATTCATCAGTAAAATCAACCATTCAAGGAATTGTAGACAGGTTTTATAAGATATCTTACTTGTCTTCTAGATATGTTGTGAGTATAGTGCGCTGCTCTAGTCAAGTCAATATCAACAGCTGCTTCCTCTGTTGATCTGCCAATTATCACCTGCCGAAATAGAAAGAGATTGTAGAAATATGAGAAAAACTATTTAAACTAGGAACCAACACAACAAACTTCTGAAGCACCACAAATAAGAAAACCATTACTATGCAAGAAAGAAAATCATAACATGCAAACATGCCTTAAAATGGTATCTGAAATATTTATAACAAAAAAAGTTCCACCCCTCAAATTTTAAAGGAAAACAGGAGCTCCAAATTCAAAAATGCACCTCAGGTTTTTTAATATATGTCCGCATATTGCGCCCATAAAAGACTGCAAGTGCACCTCGAGATGCAATGCTTCTTCGCATAGAGGACTGAGCACATTGCTCCAATCTCATGATGGTCCTCTTAGTTTCTTCGCATTGAAATCTCATGACTGTAATAGAAAGAATATTAGTAGACAAACAACCATTATTATAATACCTGGAAATGGATATGGATAAATTCATATGACTGTCCTAGATCCTACATGACACAACCTTGTGCAATGGCTGCCCTTTCTAAAATTAAGAACCTTAAATAGAACTGTGACATTTATATTATATCTAGTGCCAGAGGATTTACCTTCAGCATTTGCCTTTTTATCCTCATCAATTGGACCCAAGTCCATTTCAAGAATCTGTGAGCAACCAACATCAATAATATGAGATAAACAAACACAATTAAATATGGGGAATTATTACTATTCAATGCAACATATTAAACTTACCATTCCCTCAACATCAGAAAAGTAAGGAATTTCATCCTCATCATCATACTCGTCTTCATCATCGCTATCCTCATCGTCATCATCACCTCTTTCCTGATCGGTGCATAATAATTTTGCTTCCATATCAGGTAAATTCTCATGTTCCTCTTCCTTTGGATGTGTATCAACAGGTGAAGGCAGAGCAATAATTACCTGTAAATAACATATAACTTCAATTAATTTTTCTTAATAAAAGTATAATCATAAGTTAGTTCCTTAATGATTTTTTCAATTATGGAGTATCCAGCAATGGACACAGCTAACCTCTTGTGATGGATGTCCATATGAGGCATGCTTCATATTTGCATGGACAGATCTGCTTTGACCTGGGTTGACAACGACATTGTTAGTCTGTCTAGAAACTGAAGAAATCAAGTTCTTTGCAGGATTTCCAGTATTCAGTGCAGCAGAAACAGGGTTTTCCTTGCTTGAGTTTATATTAGGCACTAATCCTGGTTGAACTGACTGAGAAGCTGCAAAAGAGGTAGAAGGAATGTCTTTTCTCTTCAGGCTTCTATCTGGTCCATTTCTTCTTTGATTACTGACAGAGGAATCTGGATAACCCACCTCTTTAAAAATTGATATGGGTTTCGGAGTCGTGGAGTTAGGAACTACTACAGCGGATACGTTAACAGAACTAGGACCTACTACAGCGGATACGTTCACAGAACTAGGAACTACTATAACAGATGCACTCGTTAACATAGGATCTGCAGTGGATTCGTTTACATCCTCAGCGCTATCAGACGGGACATTAGGATCCTCGGTGTTCAATGAACAGAACTTAAACTCATTTGCAGGCTTAGGCTGAGGACTTTTCACTGCTCCAGACGATTGGACTTCATTTCCACAATCAACAACAAAATGTGAATCACCTTGACTGCTGCTTGTCGAGCTGGCAACATCCTCTAACTCAGCAGACGGACCATTTCCCATAGCAAGTTGTGTTTCTGCTACTGCAACCAACTTCTGGGAGTCACCAACAGCAGACACATCATCGCCTTGAACGTCACGAGGAGAATGTAAACGAATCGACTCAACATTATTATGAGGCTGCTTATCCGCGGCAGTCTCATCTTTCTCATCTATATTCATAAACATAAGCTCATCTCCATTCGGAGTGTTCAAGAGAGCATCATCAGAACCATGGGGAACCATCTCTTTCGGCTCAGAACCTCCATTTTCATTTTCAAGACTACCATGAACAGGCATGTTAGGTGCAGAGATATCCTCAATTGTCTTCCACAGTGGATCTTCACTCATTGAATGCGATGATCCCACCCCAGATCCCACTAACCCTAATTTCTTCCCATAATTAACCAAACTATTGACATTCAAATTATTAATCACATCCTTATTTAAACTATCATTAACATTATCAACCCCAGTCCCCACAATATCTTTTTCAGCGACATTATTTTCAATGCACATCTCATCATGTAAAGCTATATCAAAAGTATTGAAAAAAACCTCTGTGCGAATCCTCTTGCGCATATTGTAGTACATCCTACGAAGATTCTGACTTTTCCTCTTTGGGGCAGCAACGTTCGCCGTAGCTGCTTCCTTGATTTCACCACCGTTAGACTTGGCAATCTCCAACTTCGTCATAGCAGCAGAAGCTTCACCCGAAACATCAGCATCATATAGAATAGCACCCCAACGTTCTCTCAATTCCGCAAGCGAGTACCTCCTGGAAAAATTCACAACGCCTCTAGCCAACGATTCCAGCGAAGCTCCACCCTGCACAAAACAATTAAGCATCATTACTAGCAGATCCATAAACTTTCCATAGTTTCAGCAACAAAATAGTCTAAAAACTAAAACATATTCATAAAACAAAAACATTGAGTTTTTACAAAAATCCACAATTTCATCAACAAAACCCCCAAATAAAATAGTCTAAAACAACAATTTAACAAAAAGTACCATCTTCCTTTTCAAATAATTTAGCATCAATGTTCATCCTCAATATTAAATTAAACAATTAATAAAAGTTTGAAAAACAAATGATTAAAATCCATACAATTTATGACCTCCAAACCAGATTAAACTGGTCCTGAAAACCAAAAAAAATCCAAAATTTATGACCTCCGAACCAGATTAAACGGTCCTGAAAACCCAAAAAAAAAAACTCATACAATTTTTGACCTCCGAACCACATTAAACTGGTTCTGAAAACCAAAAAAAAAAATCAACAAAATCCACAATTTATGACCTCCGGACCAGATTAAACCGGTCCTGAAAACCAAAAAAAAAATCCATACAATTTTTGACCTCCGAACCAGATTAAACTAGTCCTGAAAACCAAAACAAAATCCACAATTTTATGACCTCCGAATCAGATTAAACCGGTCCTGAAAACCAAAATAAAAATCCATACAATTTATTATGCTTTATAAACTTATTTGCTTAAATCCACATACCACTCAACATACATAGAGCATAATTGAACATACCAAACCATAGTTTAGGGTTTGAACTTTCAAAATCATAACTAATTTCAAAAGCAAAAATTGAAAAGAAATGAAAGTTCAGAGAGAAAGAGAGATATACCTCAACAGCGTTCTTGAGGAGAAAATCATCCTCGGGAGTCCACGGCGGAGAAGGAGGAAGCGGGTCCATGACGGTGACGGAAAACGAAAGGATCTAAATGGAAATTAGTGAATTGTGAACAACTATGATGTAATTTAAGCTTAAAAAAAATTGTAACTGAAAATTGAAACTGAAAAAGGAACGTGAAATTGTGAGTGGTGAGTGTGGAAGTTTGTGAAAGAGTGACACTTACATAGAAACAACGTGGGTGTTGTGTTGTGTTGTTGTTACAGACAGTAACCAAACCTTTAAACCTCGTGAGTTAGTTTGTCAAAAAAAAAACCTCGTGAGTTAGTTTAATAATTTAAGGATATTCTATGAAACTGAAATGATTCTTTTCTACTACACTATACTTCTACTACTACCATTGAATGCATGATTCAAAAGTGAAGAGGTAGTAATAGTTTCATTTTCAATTTTCTTACAAGAAATGAGATTTATGTTTCTCTTTTATAGACTTTTTTTCTGTTTTTTATTTTACTTTTATTACATTTATTGTTTTTTTTTTGTTTTGATTTGACTGATATTTTTTATTAATTTATTTACTATTTCTATAGAATGAATTATAAGGAAAAAGTTTAAGGGAAAAATGTATATAAAGAAATGTTATATAAAGAAAATTATAAGTTAATTGTATTTGGTCTGAAATTCGTAACAGATACATTAGACCGGATCAGTTTTTCTTTTTTTTGTTTACCAGATTTTTTAAGAAGATTAGTCATCGTTAAACATTTGTGGATATTTTGTACGTATAACTTGATAATTCAAAAATTAAAAGAGTAGTTTTTGACATTCAATAACTAAAACATACATGGTGTCCCATGAACTTAGCTCAATTAGTTGGAAATATTGCACAAAAGTGCAATGATTGGAGTTCAAATTCAGTATGCTCACTTATTCACTTTTAAGAGGTGTATTACAAGGCTACTTGACCAAAAATAAAACTTAAACATACATGTTAAAGATTTTTAACTTAATATAAATCACTTTTTTAAAAAAGTTATCTCTAAAAAAAGATTATTATGAAAAGTTATTTAAAATAGTATTTTTTTTTGGCTAAAATACAATTTTAACCCCCTAAGTTTCAGAATTATGCGATTTTAGTCTCCCAAATTTTAATTTCTACGATTTTAACCTCTCAACTTTTTGAATTGTATAGTTTTAATACCTAAATTTTAATTGTGAAATTTTAACTCCTAAAATTTATCTCCTTTTATATTTGTTAGCCCCCATTCACTTTTTTAACTAAAAAAAGTAATGTCGCATTATAAATAAACAAATAATATTTTTAAGAATTTAAAATATGTTTTAATTTAAAAACATATTTGTTTTAAAAAAATTATTCATTTTTTCAATAATTAATTTTTTCAAAAAACATTTTATGAAATATTTAAAAAATAGTTCATAAAAAAATTGGCAAACTTGAGTTATTTTATAAACTACATGTAACAAAAAAAAACTTATTTTCTTTTATATAATTAATCTTTTCTAATTACTTTTAATTTTAAAACATATTTTGATTTTAATTTATTTTTAAAATATTTTTTGTTTTAAAATGCCACATAAGCAAGCTTTAGTCAAAAAAAGTCAACATGGGCTAGCAAATGTAAAATGGGGTAAATTTGGAGGGTCAAAATGGCACAATTGAAATTTAAGTGTTAAAATTGTATAATTGTGAAACTTAAGAGGTTAAAATTGCATCATTAAAATTTGAAGGGTTAAAATCACACAATTATGAAACTTGGGTGGTTAAAATTACATTTTAGCCTTGATTTTTTAAAGATTTTAAAAAAAAATTATGATCCAAAAAAATTTGTAACTAAATGATATTTTTAGAAAGGCAAATTTTTATTTATTTAAAGCAATAAAAATAATTGTAAATAGAGAAAAAAGAGTACAAAAAGAGGGGGACATAAACCAAAACCCTCAAACAAACAAAAAAATAAAACGCAAAAATAGAAAAATAAAATTAAAAAATACAAAGATTAACTCTTCAATTGAAAGTCTTTGCAAGTATTTACTATGAATCTGTTAGAGTGATTCCTTGTGTTAACATTATCTTGCAATTTTTGCTTGTTCTTCTTTTTCTTTGAGACAACCAATTGAAATTGATTTGAATCAATTTCATTCGTGTTAGTCCAAGAGTCTCTTAGAAATTCTTTGACCACAGTAGGACTAGATGCATTTAGAGCAATAGCAGTAGTATCTTCGACATCTTCATTCAAAATTTATAAAGTTCGCATGTCATGAATGACATTTGCATTGAAATTTGATATGTCAGAATATATCACCATTGCATAACTACCAAAAGTCTTATGCACTAAAGCTTGTTTGACTTGTTCTCCTAAAGGAACTCTATCTTCTACTACTTTCTTATGACGCTCCTCATGGAAAAAAGTGTCAATTGAATCCGTATCAGATGTTTGATCATGATTATCATAAAAAATATTCATATCTAAAGGAGAAAATTCTTGAATAACTTTGTTGCCTCCCATCACAACATTGGGACTAATATGACTAACTTCTGCATTTGCTGATGATGAAGGAGTTGAGGCAGCCTTTGTAGGCGTTATTGCAAATACTAGCTTATGCACGACATCTTTCCCTGAAGATTCGTTGTCCTTAATTGGATGTGAAATTCTGGCGTACTACTTATAATAAGTTATCAGACAGAATAATGTGCGATAAGATGTGCGCACATTAATCAACCTTGCAGAATACGTAACAAAGAAACAAATAACAAAAGCAGTAAATAACACAAGGAAATTGTTAACCCAGTTCAGTGTAAACACACCTAATCTGGGGGCTACCAAGCCAGGAAGGAAATCCACTAAGTAAAACGAATTCAAAGTCAAACTCCTCGTTTGCACTTCTCACTTTGTAACTACTCGTCTAGACTTCTATCTAGGTACCCCATAGGTAAGAGAGACCCTTCTCACTTCCACTCTATAACAAATACAATCAACAGATTTTAGAGAACAATTCCCAAACAATAAACACCACTCGTACTTCAAAGCTTAGAGTGATGAACAATATTCCTTGCTTAAAAGCTTCGGATTACAACTCAATAAACTCAGTCCTTATGCAAGCATCTAGGTGACACTAGCAAAGGCTCACAAATAACAATTAACAATTAACAAAAGACTCAAACCCTAAAACTCTAATCTTCAATATTGGCTTTCGTGAATATTAGGTTTAGTCTTCTTAGCTATATATATAGTCTTCAGAATCTTCTAGGTCTTCAGACAAGTCTTGGGCTTCAAGCAAATAATTCCTTGTAATAATTCTTACCCAAGAAATATAAATATGAACCAAATAAAATATTCTCATGATTGGAAAATATTTTTTACAAATAAAATTAGGTTAACAAGTAACCTTGATGGTTCATGAGACACGCGCGACTTAGCTTGCAAGCAAGCGAAGTAAAAAAAAAAAACAAATCTTTCAAGAAAGATGTGGCGCGTAAATAAGTGTTAAGGCTCTGGACTCATATGATGTGCACACATTGTGTTTAACATCATGATATGCGCACATTGTCCTCCACATTGTGTTTTGCCAAAAATGAGGCCAACACAAAAACACTAACAGGATGCTTACTTGGTAGCACATCTCCTATGTGTTTTTCTGATTGTTGTGTCGATTTTTTAGCAACAAAAATAGATTTTTTTGTCAATGTCTCTTTTTTCGAAGTTTGTGTATTCTTTTGTGCACGACGATTATTCTTTGTGTGACCTATGACATGACAAAGTGAGCAAAGGGATGGGAGTTTTTCATATTCCACATCCACATTAAAAGAGTAACCACTTCGTTCAACAAGAAGAAATTCAGGCAAGAGTTCTAACATATCTAGATCAACTAAGATTCTAGCATATATAATATCCAAAGTTTTTGCTACTAGTTGCTTCATCAAGGGAAGTAATTGAAAATAGAATTTGTGGCCTCCAATATTTTTTAGGAAGACCGTGATTTCTAATCCAACATTGAACATTAATAGTTTTAACCAAATTCGGATCGAAGTCCGGTGTCCAAGAAAATAAGTGAAGGATGCATGGAGAAAGACTTCATGATCCTACCGCCAAAATACTTTTAAGGTCTTCAATAGATGAAAATGAAAAGACAAAAAAACCCTTACCGATAGGTGTGAGAGTCCATTTTCCTAGAACATTCCAAAGAACTTCTAACTTTTTGTGCAGAACATCAATTGTTGGAGAAACTTCTCCCTTCTTTAACATAATTTGTCCATGGAGGAGATTTTTGCAGCTATTAATGCTAGCAACATAATCATCCTCTGGAATCTTTACGGCAATTGCATCCCCCTTATGCAAGGTGTAGTACAAGTATTTTTTTTAAAGCTTGTTTGAAAGTGTTTAAAATTGGAGAAGTAGAAACGTCATGATCCATAAATGGTTGTAAACAAGACCACGGTAGACTACGACCTGACTAAGCCATGAAATCAAACTAAAACAACACAACCTCCTTGAATTTATTGATGATAAAAACCAACAAATTGCAAAGGTATTTGTGCAATATGCCTTTGTAACATGCTTCAGGCTCAATACTGCCGTATGGAATTTGCAAAAGGAATCGTGCTATGTGCTAGGAAATAGGAACCTAGCAGAGCCGCCATGGTGGAACCCAAAAAGGTAACTAAATTATGAAATACTTAAAACAACATAACATTTTAAGATAAGCTATTTAAACTATTTTTTCTTTTTTAAACACAAACGACTCTTTATAAATAGGAATCAATATCTTCAAAACACTTCTCTTAAGTACAAGTTCAAGACACATAAGGGCTCTAACAGATATTTCGGCTCGTGATCAATCCATAGATACCAATAGAAAATAAATAGGCACTCAAAACAAGTACATGTTCGAGCATCATTGACCAACTCCTTTATAGAGAAATTCAAAACTTTTAAGATATCCTTAGTCACTTGAAAAAACCTTACACAATAGTAGCATTAGGTGCACTCGAGATCTTAGGCTATAGATGTTATGAGTCCCACATTGAGTATTTCAAAGTGCTCAATATGATATTTAAGCCATGAGACTCTCCCACCTATTGGGCTAGCCTTTTGGGTTGAGCTCTCCTCATGGCTTAAATCATAACAATTGGTGCTCTTGTTGAGAGTTGAACCACAGAAAGGGCTACCTGTAGGCTGGATTAAGGTGCTCCACCGAATAGTGATAGGTGGGTGAAGCCGCCGAAAAGGAAAGGGCTACCATCGGGTCAGTGTCGATAGAGTAAAAGCCGCCGTGGACGTCTGCTCTTAAAGGGTGCAACAATGTTATGAGTCTCACATTGAGTATTTCAAAGTTCTCAATATGGTATTTAAGTCATGAGGCTCTCCCACCTATTGGGCTAGTCTTTTGGATTGGGCTCTCCTCATGGTTTAAATCATAACAATAGATCACCATGTCACCAACACAAGCTGAAGGCAAACAGTTTCAACCTTCCTTGGTACTTTTCACGGAAATGAGGTAATGATTCTTAGCTCCAGTGTTGTCGGCACAGTTCATCGTCGCCGCCATTTGTAGACCTAGTGACATCCTAAACTTTTTACTTGCGGATCCACCACGACCTCGCTTCGACATGCTTGCAGCTCAATCACACTCATTTGAAGCTTTTATTAAAAAAATCTTTATTAAACAACTTTTAACATAAAATTAATTAAGGCTTAAATACATTTTTGGTTCTCTAACTATTTTCAAGATTTCACTTTAGTCTTCTAACTATTTTTTGTTTTGAATTGGTCCTTTAACTTTCATTTTGTTAATTAAGTTGACCCTAACCATTAATTTTTAACATCAAATATATTAGGTGGACCAATATTACATATGGTCTACCATAAATCTCACTAAATCTTTTAGGGAAAAATACACTCACCTCCCCTCAACTTTATCCATAAGTAACTAACATCCCCTATATTTTCTCACATGACAAAAACTACCCCTATATGTTAACACCGTTAACTTCCGTTACAATTAAAAAAATAAAAAACCTTTCAGTTGCTTCTCATTCTCGTTCCTAAACGGCATATGACTTTTCTGTTCCCTCCAAATAACCCTTTCATCTACTTTGTTCTCTTTCACTCACTTTGTTCTCACCATGGAAACATCTAACAACACCTAAAACATTGGGTTTCTTCATCATCGTCATCTATATCATTTCACCTCTTTCATTCTCTCTGTGCTTTCGTCGTCGTTTTGAGTTTGGTTGTTGTCACCTTTAACCTCGTTCATTCTATACGTACACAGGTTTGTTTAATTTTTTTCCATTGAGTTTCTTTTTTTTGTCTATTCTTTACTCTTAACTTTACTCTTAATTTTATTCTTTATTATGTTAGGTTTTTGGGATAGAAAATGGGGAACAATGAATATGACAAACCTAATCCAGGTTGTGTGCATTTGCTAGTACACTTTGATTTTGATGGAGATGTGAGTGTACCAATTTGGAATATTGATCCTGACCGCTACTCTTACTTTGATTTGGTTGATGACATTAAGGAGTTGTCTACAAATATTGGGTGCACGTATGCAGGTTTGTCGGTAGCCCTTTCTTTTTTTCATCCTTGTAGCCAATCAAGAAACCCCATTAAAAATGATTCACATGTTCTTGACATGTTTAAGCTAAATAAGACATATAGTTGTATCCATGTGTATGTTACATTAGTATATCATGAAGAAACCGAAGA
Organism: Trifolium dubium; assembly: GCA_951804385.1. Taxonomy (NCBI): domain Eukaryota; kingdom Viridiplantae; phylum Streptophyta; class Magnoliopsida; order Fabales; family Fabaceae; genus Trifolium; species Trifolium dubium. The sequence continues at coordinate 23,375,187 of OX638073.1, forward strand.
TCCTAGGCAGATTCTTGATACAATAATTAGTGAGTCTGATGATGAATGGGTTGGTGATGAACTTGAACAAAATGAAAGTGACGAAACTGATTTAAGTTCTAGTGACGTAAATGAAGAATGAAAAAATGAAATCAATATTGATGAGCTTAGTGATTATGAAGAAAAACATGATGTTATTGTTTCTGATCATAATTCAGATGAAGATAAAATGCCGATTTATTTTGATAGAGGTATGAAAGGAAAAATATTTGAACCTCTTGCCGATGGAAAAGTGGAATTAGAAGTTGGTTTATTGTTTGTTGATGTGAATGAGTTTAGAGCAGCCCTTAGAGATTTTGTTATACAAGAGGGATTTGAGATTAAGAGGATTAAAAATGAAAAGGCAAGAGTAACCGCTAAATGTGCTGCAGATGGTTGTTGTTGGCGCATTCATGCCTCTCCTACACCAGATGGAAAAACATATAAGATTAAGACATACAATCCTACTCATTCTTGCATACGAACATCAAAGAATTCAAATGCTACATCTACTTGGATTGCAAAGAAGTTGGAAAGCAAGATAAAAGCTGACCCGAATATGAGTTATGCAATTATGAAACAAGAATTGTTAGATGTGTATGGAATAGAACCAAGTAATGCAGCTCAACTTTATCGTGCAAGAAAAAAAGTTAGACAAGACACTAAAGGGATTCATGCACTTTCATATAATGACTTGCCAGTTTGGGCCAATCTTGCTTTGGAGATAAATCCTGGATCAATAATAAAGCTAGAGTTGGAACCAAAAATCAACAATAATCCAGAGTTTAAAAGGTTTTTTGTTTGCTTAAATGCAATGAAAAAGGGTTTTGTGAGAGGTTGTAGACCTTGGTTTGGCATTGATGGGTGTCATCTAAAAGGACCATATGGAGGAGTCTTACTATCAGTTGTGGTAGTTGATGGGAACAAAGGCATGTTTCCAATTGCATTTGCTGTTGTGGAAGTCGAGTGTAAAGACTCGTGGAAGTTTTTTTTGTCTTTGTTGGGTGATGCTTTAAGTTCTGTTCTTGAATGGCAAGATAAGCACGTGACAATCATGTCTGATATGCAAAAGGTTAATGACTTACTTGTTTTAGTTTGTTTATTATTGTATACCGTAATTTATTGTCTAAGTTGACTTATGAAAATTTGCCTTATGTGTGAAATAGGGTTTGCGAAATGCAGTTGCGGAAACTTTTCCTTATGCAAAACATCGGTAACAATTTCACTTTACATGTTTTATTTTGTTTTATTTTTACATTTTGTACTAACTATTGTTTTATCATTTACATAGGTATTGTTGCAATCACTTGTTAAATAATTTCAAACTCAAATTCAAAACATTGCATCTTACTACACAATTTTGGGCAGTTGCAATGGCATATAATGAGTTTTTGTTTGACAAAGCCATGGACAAACTTAGAAAAGTTAGTAATGAGGCTGCAAATTGGTTGCTAGATCCTGAAAGGCCTAAAAGCATGTGGGCTAGACATACTATTGATTCTGAGTGCAAATCTGATCATGTGACAAATAATGTTTCAGAGTCCTTTAATAGTTGGCTTGGTGATGACAGAAAAAAGACAATTTTGTCAATGATTGAATCAATCATTTGTAGGTTAATGGCTAGATTTCAAACAAGGTTTGAAAAAGGATGTGGTTTTGAGAACATTATCACACCTAAAATTAGAAAGGTGCTTGATACTACAATGCAAGGTGCAAGAATATGTGAAGTGACATATGCAGGTGATGGTGAGTTTCAGGTGAAACATGGATATACCACCTTTGTTGTGAACTTGAGAACTAGAACATGTGGTTGTGATTATTGGAGGGTGTCTGGTTTACCATGCAAACATGCATGTGCATGCATTTCATACAATAGAGAAAATGTAGAACTATTTGCTGATAATATGTATACTACTAAAGTCTATTGTTTATGTTATACTGAGATTATACATCCCATGCCTGAGTTAGACATAAAAAATAGAGGCAGTTATGACAATATTGATCCTCTGGTATTGAGGAGACTTCCAGGTCGACCAAGAATTAATCGAAAGAGAAGTGTGCTCGAAGGTCCAGCTGGTCCACAAGATGCAAGAAGATCGAACACAGTTAGGTGTGGAAATTGCAGGGAATTTGGACACAATATATTGGGTTGTCAAAGAGATAAAACAAAAAAACAGGTATAAATACAAAGCTTACAAATTTTGGAGGAACTATCTTCACATGAATATTGACATGTTTGTTTAATGTGCAGAAAAAATTGAAGGTACGACGTAAAAAGCAAAATAGCGGTGCTAATTGACTTTTGTGAAGAATGCTTATTGTAATCACATGAGAATGCTTATTGACTTTTGTGAAGAAGTAATCTTGTTTTTTTGGAATAGAAGAAGTTAAGATATTTTGGTTTATTTACTGTTTTTGGAAAATATGATGTACCAATACATTTGTTTTTTGAAAGGATTATCGATGTATTACTACATGTTAATTGCCTTTGCCAATTTGAAAGTTCAGCTCATGATATATGTTTTATGATGGTTTTAATTTATCAAATATACATTTATTTTGATTTTATAACATACTTTATCATGTTAATTAAGCCAACTAAAAGAAAAAATAATTTCAGTTAATTACAACAACACTTTAAAGTATGCAACAAAAGCTTTATTAGCATCATAGCAACTGTCATCCATGGAAAAGTAGTGTTTTGTAGTTTTAATGTATTAATGAACAATATTAAATTAATAAGGGAGATTTTTACTTATTTTAAGAGATTTTAGGAGAGGTTAGTGTCAAGTGTAAATCTAGAAAAGTGTTTAACGGAGTACTTAACGGTGTTAAGTTGGTAAGGGAGGTTTTTATCTATTTTAAGAAACTTGAGGGGAGGTTTGTGTCTAATTTAAAAATAGAGGGGGTGTTTATGTCATTTAAAGATACCTCAAAGGAGGTGAGTGTATTTTTCCCAATCTTTTAATTTAAGCTGTTTGATCTTACTAAAAATTAAATAGTCATTGAATTGTGATTGTCCATTATATCTTAGAGTGCACCAATATCGGCCAATTTTTTTTCTCTATTTTTTCTTCATCGTCAAAACATAAACCCAGATTCATCACCAAATCTTAATCCCAAATAAAAACACTCAAATCTAAAAAAAAAACACAAACACCAAATTCCAAATCTAAAAACACTCAAATCTAAATCCTAAATCCCAAATCTAAAAAAAAAAAAAAAAAAAAAACACAAACACCAAATTTGATATATTGAAGATTTGGTGTTTTCGGTGCTGCACAAACATGATGTTGTTGCTATTGTTCTGTTAAAAAAATAAGGATTTAAATTTTAGTTATCAACTTATCAGTGCTTCAACAATTGATAGAGGATTTGGATTTTTGTTAAAAAACAATCGAAGAGGGAAAGAGATCTAAGGATCTAAACAATTGAAAAGGGAAAGAGATTTAAACAATTGAAAGGATCTAAGAGACTTGGATTTGGATTTCGGTTAAAAAACAATTGATTTGGATTTGGATTTTCAGTGTTGTACATTAGAAGAGGGAAAGAGAAATCAATTGTTTTGTTTTGTTCTGTTCTGTTTTTTTTTTTTTTTTTTTTTAGATTTGTTTGAATTAGTTGGTTGAAAATATAGGTTCGATGAGTAATTTATGAAAAATAAGAAGAAAGGAGGAAGAAGATGAAGAATAAAATGAAGAAGAATGTTAAATGAGAAATAATAGAAGAATAAAAATGAATTGTGATTAAAAAAAAAAAATTGGATTTGGATTTGGATGAAGAACAATAGAAAAGGAAGAAGATGAAGATTCAATATTTACAAAACTTAACGTTTATAAATTTTTTCTAACGGTTAGGACCAACTTGATTAAGGAAAGAAAAGTTAAAGGATCAATTCAAAACGAAAAATAGTTAGAGGACTAAAGTGAAACCTTAAAAATAGTGGATCAAAAATGTATTTAAGCTTAAAGTTAATATACTGTAAAAAACAATTTTGAGGAAAATTTGAAACAAACGCACCCTAAATTTAAGAGGTAAATAAATTATTCATACCTATAAACCTATTTTTGGGTTATTATGTTAAAATTAGCATGATACCCCCAAATAAATACTACAATCATTTTTAAGGACTTTTAATAATTTTTGTCAAAAAAATTTATAATCTTAAAAATATAACTATAAAAGAATCATTCAAAAACACATCGACTTATCAATATAAACTATAAATGTGTGCATAATAATTTGGTAAAGACGAAAACATATCACTATTATTACGAGGATGAAAAACAAAATTTGGTGATTTTTCAAAAAACTTATTTAACCCAAAATTTAATTCATTTTATTTTAAAAATAATGTTATCATTTATTAATTTTTGAAACAAGTTGGGAAAGGGGAAAGACATTTTTAATTCATAATAAAATCTCATGTAAAAAATTATAATAAAATATATATCAAGTTTGTAATATTTAAAATACTTAGAATTTATTAATGTAAAACTTTTATGTATTTTTTAATATAACTTTATTCTTTGAAATTTTATTTTAATTTTTTTCATTTCAATTTATAAATTTTGTGAACTTTATTTTGAATATAACAAATTTTATACCAAATACATAAATGATAAATCAAAAAGAAGAATGTGTAACCAAAATTTAAAATCAACAAAAGAACTAAAAGGTTGTACAGGAACGTAAAAAAAAGTTGATGATGTTATACCAAAAAAAAAACATTGATAATAGACATAAGAGGAAAAAAAATAGAGAGAATAATGATCTTTTGGCATTTTTAGTAAATGAATATTTTATTTAAAATAATAAAATTTAGAACAAAAGATGATAAATTATAAATTAAAATACTATCTCAAATAGCGTCTGAAAAATAAATTATAAGTTAATGTTAGAAAAAAGAAACTTATTAAACAGTACTTTTTATGACATATGAATTTATAAATTATAAACTCAAAATGATGTTAGGGTTGGGGGGGGGGGGGGGGGGATCTTAAAATTTTTAAGTCTAAAAGTGCATTCAAAGACTAAAAAACAAAACTAAATCAACACATGACCAAAGTCTTTTATCCAATTATTAGTCACTTTAGAGTTAGGTGATTCCAACCAATTTGCATTTATGTTACCATCATCACTGCATCATAATTAAATGTCCATGTTCCACATACAGCTTTTCTACATATATAGATAGTGTGGCAGAAAATAACAGCAAAAAATCAACACATACAATGAACAACATTGGTGTGGAAGTAGAAGATACAGTTAGAGAGTTGAGACAATACTTCAACACAGGAAAGACAAGAAGTGTTACATGGAGGAAAAACCAGCTCAAAGGTCTACTTGATCTTGTTCATGAAAAGGAAGATGCTATGTCTAAGGCTCTTTACCAAGATCTTGGGAAGCATCCTGTTGAAGCTTATCGCGACGAGGTTGTCTTTTTTCTTTTTTTTTGGTACATAGATAAAATTGCAAATTTATTATAAACTCACAACGAGGTTGTCGTTTTTATTATTTTTAAATTGGAGAATAGAGAAATTATTATTAATTAAAGGACACGTACGATTTATTTTTATTTTAGTTTGATCTTTTTTTTTGTTACAAAAATTATATTACAAACTTTTAAATAATATTATACGTGTGCTAGTTATTCGAAATCATCTTTTTATCACTATGATCCCTTTTTTCTTTTTATTATGTTTTTCTTTAAAACTATGTTACTGAGTTCTTGAGAGATTGATTATTTTTGTAGCTTGGAGGAGTAGAAAAATCAGCCCAAAACTCTTTGAACTGTGTTGAAAAATGGATGGCTCCTAAAAAGGTAGGTTCTTCTATTTCCTTCTTTCATTTTATTTTGTTACAATCAAAATTAAGTTAAAGTGATTGGATACTCCAACTTGTATAAGATGATTAAATTACATCTTGATGCACAACTCAAGATATATTATAGAGCTTAATTTTAAAATAGCATATAGTCTGGATAACAGTCAGATCCTAGCATATCTTAAGCTTAAAAATAGCTTCATATATTTTAAATATCATAATATACTTTTGTTTTAAAGAAAAATATCATATTATCCATAAAAATATGTAATCTTATAAAGTATCAAATAATGTTAGAATTTTATGACATTTTGTATATTAGATTTACTTAATAAAAACTTTTAATTTAAGGGTTCAATTTGTCCTATTATAAACAGTTGTTAAAAGTGTCACTATACTAAGTTCAAGGCCTAAATGTAATGATGCATAAAGGAATGTGAGCTTTCTATATTTTTGGTATGGTTGATTATGTTCTATTACTATATTCATACATAAACATAATTTCATTTTGTGGTCCATAAGTATATAGTTTAGTCTCGTAAGTAGAATTCAGTAGATACAGATAGTGACGCTCATATGCAGTGGCCACTAAATTACTTGACCAAAAATAGATAAATATATTTTGTCTATATTTCAAAATGACTCATTAACAGTAACTTGTTCTGGTCACTGTTTTTCAGCTGATTTTTCACTTTTGTTAGACTTATTATGTCAAACTATTAACTTTTTTTCCCTATTGGGGCTTATGTTACAGAGCAATATCCCTCTTGTTTTATTCCCAGCACAAGGAGAGGTATTGCCAGAACCACTTGGTGTTGTTCTCATTTTCTCTTCATGGAACTTTCCGATCGGTAAGTCACAAAATTTTCTACTCACCTCTTTGTTTACGATAAATTCTATTAACATGAACCGATATTTAAAAAGCAATTAAAATTTCAACGATGACACAAAACGATGACTTAATAATTTGAGACAATGACTTAATAAGTACCAATTTTTGTTAGAGTTTTGAATTTTTCGAAGTACTGATATCGACCGTTGAATATAAGACCCAGAATGCTTTGATGGTGTTTTAAACTAATAAGCATTAAAATGCTACTAATACATATACTGTATGCAGTGTTGGCATTGGATCCATTAATTGGAGCAATATCAGCTGGAAATGTTGTAGTCATAAAACCATCAGAGAATGCTTCAGCATGTTCTTCTTTTCTTGCCAATACCCTTCCTCATTACTTGGACACTAAGGCCATTAAGGTGATTGAAGGAGGTGGAGATGTTTGTGAACAACTACTGCTGCAAAAATGGGACAAAATATTCTTCACTGGTATTATTTCCTTCGAATTTTCGAATTTCCTGAAATATTGAAATTTGAACCTTTCGACCTCAATCCAACGACAACAGATGTAATAGCTACGTAAATGCGTGGAATTGTTGACTGCAGCCTGCAGGCAATCGGATTCATTTCCTTTCGTTTGACGGTTTTTTGTTTAAAATCTCATTTTGCAAACTAAACTCGTGTTCTATAATTACCTCAACATTGTGTATGACATTTTTAGGAAGTCCGCGTGTCGCGAGAACAATCATGTCTGCTGCTGCAAGGAATTTAACTCCTGTTACTTTAGAGTTAGGGGGAAAATGTCCTGCTATATTTGATCACCTTTCCAGTCCTTCAGATTTTAAGGTACTTCAAATAAGTGTTACTAATACTTAAGTTTTAAAAAACTTTTCGTGGCCGCAATTGTAGCTGCAACATCAAGATTTTTTACGTCTCTGTGACCACAATTGTGGTCACCTCGACAATCTTTGATTATAACTATTTGTAATATTAGAATCGGGACACGCCGTAATTCAAACCCTTGCTTATTATGCATGTCACATTACCAAGATGGCAGTGAAAAGAGTAGTAGGAGCAAAGTGGGGAATCTGCAGTGGACAAGCATGTATAGGAATCGATTATGTGCTTGTTGAGGAGAAATTCTCATCTGAATTGGTATATACATTGTACATTACACAAGCTGTTATTTATTCTAAAGTTTTAATAATTTTCTAATAGCAACTTTTTTGGTTTTCTTATAGATAGAACTATTAAAGAAGTTCATCAGAAAATTTTATGGTGAAAACATGGTAGAGTCAAAGGTACTATCAAGAATAGTAAACAAACAACAATTTGAGAGATTGTGTAATCTTCTTAAAGACCCTCTTGTTTCTGCTTCAATAGTTCATGGTGGTTCAGTTGATGAAGCAAACCTGTAATATTAGTCTTTTCCTATAATCACTGACCTTAATTTTTCTGTTTTCATTTATTGTTTTGATTTTCAATTGCTAGGTAGTCCTTTTATTTTCACTCAATGTTTTCAAAGAATTGTATAATTAAATAATTGGATTTTTTGTTTCGACTACGTACAGCTTTGATATATGGTGAATTTGACGAAACTACGGTGCCATTGTGATTTTGTGGAATATTTAAAGTGTAGTTTCTACCAAAATCACAATAGTACACCATGATTCTGCCATTTTCACTACCAATCCAAGCAAGCACGTAGACATCTATAAAAATAAAAATAGAAAACAAAGTGAAAACAAATAAATAAAAATAGATGTTTTTTCAAACCAAGTAATAAAGTGTATGTTTGGAATTACGGTGAGTTGACAAAATTACAGTGACATCGTGATTTTGTTGAAACTGCAAAGTGTAGATTTTTGCCAAAATCACATGACTCGTCTGTGATTCTATCAAGCTCACCGTCAATCCAAAAATATACAGAATAACTGAAAAGTAGTCACATTTATTTAATTCATCAGTTTCTTACAACTTTGTCAGGTTTATTGAGCCAACAATCTTGTTAGATCCACCACTAGATGCTGAAATCATGACAGAAGAAATCTTTGGTCCTCTACTACCGGTGATCACAGTAATAATCAACAACTCCCTTTCATGTTTACAATTTTCACATATAGTGTGATTTATCTCTTTGATTCTTAACTTATCCAATTATACAGGTGAATAAAATTCAGGAAAGCATTGAATTTATAAACTCAAGGCCAAAACCTCTTACCATTTATGCATTCACCAAAGATGATAATTTCAAGAAAAATATTGTATCAGGAACTTCATCTGGAAGTGTCATATTTAATGACGCATTGGTTCAAGTAATGCTTCTCTTTACCTTACTTAATTTTCATTTCATAAAGCCAAGAATAATATTAAAGATGTCTAGTGTATTCTTCTCTTCCAAAATAAATGTCACTTTACATTTTCAATGTAATCCATTTCAAGTCATTATATTTCACTATACATTTGTACAATAACTAATAACCTGGACACCGGATACGACACGGACACTGACACGTCACACAGATAATTTTTTTGAAAAAGTGATATAATTCAATGTAATTGTAAGTGTCGGTGTCATGTGTCCGACACCGGGACACGCCTAATCTAAGGAGTGTCGGAGCTTCATAGCTAACAACAAATGTATCATTCTTTAGTTTAATTGAAGATTTTCTTAATTATTAATATCATCTTTATTCTATGTGCAGTTTTTATGTGATACACTACCATTTGGAGGTGTCGGCCAGAGTGGTTTTGGGAGGTACCATGGGAAATACTCCTTTGACACATTCAGCCATGAAAAAGCTATAATGCATAGACATCTTTGTCTTGAAATTGAGCCAAGGTATCCTCCTTGGAGTAAGTTCAAGCTAGAATTTATCAGATTGGCATACAGGTTAAACTACTTTGGATTAGCACTACACATGATGGGATTGAAAAAACAAAACTAAATCAATTCTTCAACTACAATGCTTCTCTATAATATAGCTTCAGTGTTTAGTTGTAATAAGAAAAGGTTCAAGTAATAGCTTGATCTTTTACCGCAGTTCTGAACATATTCTCATTTGAATAAGAAAAACTACAAGAATGTAATATGTACTTTAATTGACCTATATTTCAACATTGAAGTATATATGGATAGGCCAAGGATCATACTACTTGACAAAGAGTGCACCAGTAGATAGGAAGTAACAGTTGTTAGATCTATAGGTTTTATAATTAATAGCTAAGATTCAAAAACCAATAAAAGTTAAAATGTATAAAATGAGAAAGAGAGTGTTAGTGTGGCTGCGCGCATCAATACTCTAACCATCGTGACTTACACCTACAACTACCAAGCAACCGAACAAGAAATCATCACCATGGAAAGTCTTTTTATCAAAAGGTTGTCTAACTTTGAACTCTCTCACACTAAATCGAGGTTAGTTTTGGTTATGCTAACTATTCTTCTACAAAAGGAACAACAGATTCAGAGGAGTGGGTTTCACGAAGAAGGGTGGGGTGCAAACGGACGGTAACTCAGATGGGAAAGGATGGAGAATAGATAAAAACAATGAGTGTACCTTTACCATTTATTCCATGTGTATGCATGCGCTACTTGCAAGTAGTACATGGGATATCTCTCACCTACATGCATATTACACCCTATAGCTACGACTAGGTATATTAAATTCAACCTCAATTGTCTAATCTCAAATTAACATCCAAGATAGTTTGAAGCTAATTTTGTTAGTAAATCTGAGTCCTTTGATCTCACATTAACGGCCCAAATTGTTTACCAACATGTGCAGATCACTCTATTGCATCGTCCATGTGAGAAAGTGTATAAAAATCAGTTCTTTAGCACACAGCTAGTTAGATTAGGAAATAGTAATCCATTCTATCAAGTCGAATGTGCTGAGCACAAAAGAAACATATGGCATAAAACCATTAGAAAGAAAAGCATTAAAAAACGGACCAGTTATCAGACATGCAAGTTAAACACAATATTCTGAGTTTGTTTCCTCATGTGATCAAATGAGGTAATTCCAATTTACAAGAGAGTTGTTAAGCGATTAAAGGCATCCAAGTTTCTCAAAATGCCTTTCTCCACTTCAAATTTATCCTTTTTGAAAGGATAATCCTCTATTCTAGTTGATGAATTTATTACCAGTAATTATACTTTATCATCATGGAACCACCACCTTGTCTCCTTGGGAGATCGGCCATTTCTACAGTTCTTTACATATCGGTCATTATCTTCAGGGCGTTGCTGCAGAAGAGATCAAGACAGAGTTGTTAAGTAAATCAATATAGAAAACCATTGGATGATTTATCACACCAAAAGATGCACACACATGCAAGCATGTGTATCAATAGATACTGAAGCGCGAAATAAAAAAGGACACACAATATGTACAATAGATTCCCACCTTTACAGTTGAGCTTGAAAGCATTGAGAGAATACTGATGCATACAGAACTAACAGTCATAGCTGGGGACCATGAATCATACAATATATCTGCATAATTTCATAAAGCATAATGTTAGCTCACCGCCAAAAAGCAGACCCTAACCAATCATTATTAATTTTTCGCTACCTTCTAGTGTAATATACAAAAATCAATGACATTTTAGTGATCTACGCATACAATAAAATCAAACGCATAAATGAGAAAATTATCTATTATGACAAGGTAAATATCCCCAATCATCAAATTTACAAAACAGAACTATTAAAGATGAATAATTTTATATATTTCACTGATACTTTTTTTAGAAGTCTCGGTATCCGACCCAAGGACCAACTAATCTAAGGGACACCATTCCCACCGTCCACTAGCGGGGGATCCAATTGAAGCCAAAGCTTTTTCTCTATATATGGAATGGCGCTAGAAAGCGGCATGGCACCGGGAGGATTCGAATCTGAGACCTAGAAAGAATTATTTTCCTTCCCCACTATTACCCACCAAGAGAATTATTTTCGATACAAGAAACTTTGCCCGCACTACATGCTACCATAAAAAAATAAACAGACTGACTCGACTCATCAATATCTAGATGAGAAGGGGTTGAATGATCAAAGGAAATACCACTAATAATGCACTCCATACTTTCATTCCCACTTTCTGTTGTTATCCTTGTTAATAATTATATCTTAATATTCAAAAAAATTACAGATAGAAACTCTTTAATAAAATTTGTGTAACAAACCAAAAAGAGAATAGAAATAAGCCTTTTGAATTTTGATGAATCTTGACCAACCATGTAATATATCTTTAAGAGAAACATCCATATTTCATTTAGAAAGTTTTAAATATTTTGCAGTGATAACTACCATTCAATTCCTCCAAGAACAGATAGGAAGAAACAGAGAAACAAGAGAAGTAACTAAAAGCCAAAATCCAGGAGAAATATATTATGGTTTCCGATTGTAATGTACCCAGCTAATAAAAACTTAACTTGTGACAAGAAACTAAATCTGTGCTTGAAAATTTAAATACAAATAATTTAAGAAGTTGGGTTTATCACTCTGACAACACAAATAATTTCTCCAAATTTAGATATTGCAGCTACAGAGATACTTGTTTGACTATGAATGTTTATATATTTTCCAAATTGCAAACAAGATTTTCAGGCAGAAAAACAAGAAAGCTCATTCGAAGAAATGCAAGAATCAGCATTAAAGCTTTCAATTATTCCTTGTGCACGCCAGACTATCAGAGCTTTAATATCCTCCTTCTAAGGGTGACTATATATGGATCAAAAATGACACCATAATGTCTGACCTAAAGGTCTTTCTTAATAGTTTCACCTATGGGTTTGCTTAACCTTCCTTTGCCTCTATCAATTGGTCTAATGCACTCTCCTTACTACTGAATCTACAGTCTCCTTCGCACATGCCCAAACCTCCTAAGTCGAGATTCAACAATTTTTCTTAGAATAAGTGTTACCCTATATTTCTCTTTCCTAGTCCTAACTTGTCTTGTGTTTCCACTCAAAGTCATTTGTCATGCTTTTTCTAACAAACTTTTAGCAAGAATAATAAATGTGAATATGATGATGACTTCAGGGGAAACCGACGGCAATGACCAGTGAAGAAATAGTCATCAGCAGTAAATAAATTGACATACGGTGTGTTTGTTTAAGTTTAAAAAAATGATTTTGTTAAGAAAAAATTTAGAGATTTTATTTTAGAGATTTTTAAAAAAATCTAAAGCTACTTTCTGTTTGTTTATCATTAAAAAAAATATTTTTTATACAATAAGAAGGCTTCTACACTTAGGTTCCTTAGTTTAAAAAAATATAGATTCTTGAAAAACTATTATTTTAGAAAAACAGATTCTTGAATAGCTTTTCATTTTGGAGCACAAAATGATTTTTTAAAAACCTATAACAAACACTTTCAAAATGATAAAATGGATTTTTTCTTAAAAAAATCCATAACAAACAGACCCATAGTATGAATGGCAGAAAAGTTAATATAAACAAACCAATAAACACCAACAAATACGAAAAACCTGCAATAAAATGTTGCCAATGTAATCAGATATTAGAATTAACACAAAATTGTGAAATTGTGACCTCCTAAGGATTTGTTCTCCCTTAACACAGAGTAAATAGCATACAGCATACCTAAACAAATATGCCCGTTGCTATAGATATGGGGATGCATTGGGGCCGGATTCATAAATATGACCTGTAAATAAACCATCCACATAAAAGTCAGAGCAAAACTACCATAAAATGGTGAAACAGTAAATAAAAACCTTAATCCAATGGCTTAATTAACAACCTGTGGAGCTTCCATTGGGTAATGCTCAGGGAAATCAACCTGAAGCTTGTATGTCTCATTAGCATAAAGTGTCCCAGGAGCACCAATCACTTCAATAACCCACCTTTGAGAATAAATATAGCAAACCTTTAATTACCAAAAGAGAAATGATATTTTGACACACAAAATTGACATCAAATTTCAACATCAATTTGGATAGTTAACACAGTTCAAATATGTGGTTACTCGTGTTCAGTGTATGGTTAATGAATATAACAAAGTGACAGAACTCATTGATAGAATGATAGGACTCATTCTCGGTTCCTCCAACTAAACATTGATCAAATAGGAATATATATAGCAGAATAGCAACTAACTATTATATTGATAATCTAATAGAATCAAGGTAACACTATGGTGGAATTGGTACGAGAGAAAATGATAAAATGCAAAAAATGTAAAAGATAAGCTACGTAGTTCGAGACACCTAGAATCTCTTAAGTAGAGTGACTACTCAAACCATTGCCTAATTATCTACTGAACATTTTTCTTCTTATAACCAACATATCCTCTTTCTCTTTCTTCCCATGCCACATGTCCAGGTCATGCTTTCCCTCACTTAGTTAGTTGTGATATTAGTGAGAATGATTCCCTACTGCAAATCTCTGCTCTTTCTAACATACACCTCACCAATTCTATCATTGAATTGGTAAGGTGTATGTAAGGAGGGACGGAGAGGTACAGCAGAGAAGTATTCACACTAGTATTGTAACTAACTTAGTAGGAAAAGCATGGCTAGAGACAAGTGGCACAGGATGAAAGAGAAAGGGAATTTGTTGGCTATAAGAGGAAAGAATGTTCATTAGAGAATTAGGCAATGATTTTAGTAGTCAGTCACTCTACTTGGGAGATTCTAGGTGTCTCGAACTACCTAGCTTACCTTTACATTTTCTGCACTTATCATTTTCCTACTTGATCAATGTTTAGTCGTAGTCCAGATTGGGTCCTATCCCTCACATTAACCATCTAATCAACACAATTAACCACGATTTTCAAGTATTGAAATATACAATATACAATATCGACTAATCATCCAAATTGTGTTCATATATACATGATTTCCATGTGTTCAAATATCCCTAATATTCATCAACCATGCTTTTGTGTTCAAATATACACTTGAAAATTGTTCAATTGTTGTGGTTAGTTGCGTTCAACATTGTGGTTACACTTATATGTGTTCCATAGATAGTTAATATATTTCAAAACCTTGTTGTATTCATTAATTAACCACAAATTTGAACTTTGCTTATCAAAATTGATGTCAAAATAACCGAAAAATCAACAAACCTAATAATAATAAAAAATAAAAAAACTGGAAAAACAGTCATAAACACATTAGCACAAAACCCATTTCACAAATTTCAAGAATTAGAATAAAACAAAGCAACAAATGAAATTGAACATTAATATATAAAAATAAATGAAAATACCTTTGTAGATTATCACTAACTTTGTAACTGAAACCGGTAGGAGGATTAGCCTGCCACTCGACGAGTTCTTTCTGAAGCCTATTGCAGGCAATCTTACTCAGATTCTGAAAAATTTAATGAAAGATGAATTTGAAATTAGAACAACAGAGAGAAAATGAAAGATTGAAAAGAAGAGAGTAATGAAACCTTGCGAGAGGAAGTTGAGGAGCTAGTCATGGTGGTTACAGAGAAATGTGAAGAAGAAAGAACGCAGCATCCGATTTCGACGGAAGAAGAGAGAGTATCGGCGAGGCGACGACTATGGTTTACTTTGTGTTTACCCCCATTTTTTTTTTAATTGATTTATTTATGCTCTGCGCGTGAGGTTTGTTCTGATAATATTCCTCCGTCTCATTTTAAATATTACAGTGTAAATGAAAAAGAAAGAATATGACTTTTATAAAAATATCTTTTTTTTTATTGGTGATAGATATTAGAATATTAAAAAGTAGATATTTGAATATATTTTTTCTCACACTCAATGATTGTTTTAAAAGATAAAATAGGAATCAATGTAAATCAATGTTATAAATGGTAGAGAACACTTATTTTGGGTCGGAGAGAGTATCACTTTTCACGAAGCTCAGATACTTACACGACATGATACGATATAGATACGTGATATGAAAAAATTATAAAATTTAAGATACAATGCGGTAGAGATACTTTAATAAAAAAATTAAATATATAAATGCAAAATATATACTAAACAAAAATCACACTTATTAACAAAAAGTAAAATATAATGGTTGAAGGTAATGTTATTTTCTACAAAAGTTGCATTGAAAAATTTAAAAATAATTTTTATTGATTGTTGATTATGAAAAATAATAAGAGAGAGAAAGTAAATTTTTTTGATAAGATAAATGTTTGTGTATTTTCTCTTATATTTTGGGATAAAAGAGACATTTTTCTCTTATGAGATGCACGAAGTAAACATAACCAAATACTCACATTATTAAAATTAGCGGGCGAATGTTCTCATTTGTGTGATACATATTTTTTATGATTTAAAAAAATAATAAGGAAAGTAGAAATTTATTTGGAGTAAATATGCATGGTGCAAAAAGAAACTAATTTGAAATTTTTTTGTCAATGTATCTTTTATTCTCTTCTGTTTGACACGTTTCAAATTTGTATACCTCTCTCATGCCATCACTATAAAAAAATTTGTTATTAACAAAGAAAAATCAATAAAACAACCATTGATCGTGATAAAAAAACTAATAACCTTCAATGTGCTTCACTTTATTTTTCATTAATATTGTACAATTTTTTTTTTTGATTATAAAGAGGGTTTTCGCCCGAGAGAGGAAACTACACTACAACTACACGGGTAAACAGCAACCCCTAACATATCAGCTACCAACACATAATTAATTTGCATTGGACAAGAATCATAGTAAATTATATCTCCTTTTAGAGAACATCCTATATTTGCCAACAAATCTGCACATTGATTAGCTTCGCGATATGAATGCTTAAGGACAACACTCCAATCCTTCTCCAATAGACATCGAATCTTCATCACTAAGGCTCTACCATCCACACTCCCACTCAAACCATGAGAAAGGACCTTGAACACACCCAAAGAATCTACATGAACCTCAACAGCTTGGAACCCCAGTCTATGCGCATATTTTAATCCTTCAAAAACTCCCCACAATTCAGCCACATAAGCGCCGCAAGAACCAACATATTTAGCAAAACCACCTAATCATTCTCCTTCACTCCCCCTTATAACACCACCACATCCTGCAAAACCTTCTCTTTTGCATGCTCCATCCGTGTTTAGTTTAACCCAACCGTTGGGGGGAGAGGTCTATATGAATTAATGTTGGATTGAATTAATACTCAACGATATGGAGAAATGAAATTGTAAAGAAACCAAAACAACACAAATAAAATAAAAGTGAAGAGATACTTTAGACTTTGTGTGTGTAGTTTCATATCTTGCGGTCATTCTATCATCTATTATTTCTTCTTTCATGAACGTTCATTTGTTAAGGAAAAAAACTAACTTTAGAATCAAAGGAAAAAACACAAAACCACATATTTCAAGGGTAGACAAAACACAAAATCAAAGGAAAAAATGAAAATTAGAAAACATAAGTGTCAGAAATGGAGTGGAAAAAAAACTAAAGAAAATAACTGAAATGTAATAAAACAAAGTAACTGAAATATCTATGTCTCCGGATCTGCATCGTTGACGAACTTAGTCATTGGTTGAATCAGTAGTTGATCTATCAATCTAAACGAACAAACACCGTACAAGACGAGAAAACAATAACACCGCACAAGACGAGAAAACAATAACACCGCACAAGACGAGAAAATAATAAATCGCACAAAACTGAACGACAAACTAACATTGCACTTGAGACGACGATATCAACAGCAAAAAACAAAAAAAAACTTAATAGACGTGAAAACTATAAGAAAAAAAGATGTCAAGGGGTGATTATGGGTCAAGAAGAAACTTAAAATCACCCAAAATATCTAATCATTGGAATAAGAGGAGAAATAATTTCCCTCCCACCCCTACAATTAATCTTTCACCCCAACAAATAATTCAACATTCCAATTTTACCCATTTATCAATAAATTTCTTACACTTAATTTTTCACACTTTTAGATTTCACCCCTACATGAACTATACCAACATATTGTTACTTTTACTAACACCCTTTGTCTGTCACTCCAAACCAAATTTTCATTATGAATGACTAGCCATTTTTTGAAAGGAATTCCTTTAAGACCAACTTAACCAAAATAATTTGAAAACGAATTTCAATTCGTGGTCTAACGAGTTCTATTATGTATTCTGTACTTTAAGACTTTTAGTGACAGTTCTTGAAACTTAAAGTGTAAAACACCGGAATTTCCAACCAATTGTTCCGGTATGAATATATGAACCGGATTTCTTAGAAAAATTGTTCCGGTTCCGTAAAAAAATAGTACAACCCCCGCATTTTATAGTTTTAGTGACAAATTTACCTGCTTATATTTGAGACTGAAAGGAGTAATTTTGGATGTCGAAATCAATGGACTGGACTTTCTGCTCCTTGGATTGAGCAGATGTCTTCAGCTTATACCGAAGCTAAGCCAGAACACACAATTTGAAAAAATATGAAAGATAAAAAATTGAATAATAAATATTTTAAAATAATTAAATGATATATATTTTGTGAGAGTGTCTAATTAAATAATTTCTATTTAGAGTTTTTTTTCGGTCGAGACTGGGGTATCCGCCGTCGAACGCAGTGACTAATCTCTCGCTAGATTGGAGGCACTTTAAAGGGTGAGATAACTGACCCAATGTTTTAAAGCTGTTTCATACCCAAGGTAAAAATTAAACTCTCGACCCTTATTTAAGGGAGGATGAGCTCCAACTGTTCAACCATACCTTTTTTTTCTATTTAGAGTTGTGATTACGCAAATGTTTTTTTTTTCTAAATTTTTGAATGTAACAAATATAAATATAACTAAAAAGTAGTGGTCATATATACTCTCTCTATTATAAATTATTATAATATTTTTGATTTTATTTAGACAACTAAACTGATGTAATATAAACTATGCATGTTATTCAATGAAGATAAAAGAGAATTTTTATCTAAAAAAATGTAGTTAATAGTTTTTATTTTGGTTTGATAGCTTAGTAGCTATAATTTCATCCTTTAAAAGTGAATAAGTTGACGTACTAAATTTGAACATCGATTCCTATAAATTATGTGTTAATCTTCTACCAACTGAATTAGGCTTATGAAACAAGTAGCTAATAATTTAGTCTTATATGAAAAGGGAAAATTTTATATAGGAGGAAATACAGAAAAAAAAATAATTAGATACTCTCTCTGGCCTTAATTATAAGCAACTTTCCACTTTTTAGATTCATTAGATAACTAATGTATCTGGTTTATAATAAAGGTTGGATACATTAATTATCTAATGAATCTAAAAAGTGAAAAGTTGCTTATAATTAAGGCCGGAGGAAGCAAGTAGTATAATGGCATGGGGGGTGGGGTTAGGCATAAGTGAAATGCAGAGGGGGTTAGAATTGGAGAAGAACTCCATCCATATATAAATCTAAATTGAGTGAAGACTTGTGAAGCCTTGATACTCTAAAATTGATCAAGTATCGTGTCAGATACTGTATCCGATACCGATACGCGTCAGATACTTTCCGATACTTCCTTATACGTATCAGAGAAGTATCCAATGATTAAATTTTATTTTTTAAATGAAAAAAAGCTGACACTTCTGTGATACTTGTCAGATACTTCCCGATACGTATTAGATAAGTATCCAGTGTTTATATTTTATCTATTCTTTGAAAAGAAATAAAATGGATCCAAAAGGGCTAATGATTTGGTTAATGTGCATACAAATTTTCAACTTTTGTCAAAGAAAAATGAAGAATATATGAAAGGAGTAACAAAATTATAGGACATTAGTGGAGAAGCGCATGACTCGTTTTTTGGGTAGTATTTAAGATATATAATTTACTTTTTCTTTGATAATTTTGATAATGTGAATGCTTCTTTATTATCAGTTTTAGTTATATTTATATATTTTGCATTTATATATTTTATTTTTTATTGAAGTATCCTAACCGTATCGTATCTTAAATTTTAAAATTTTCTCGTATCGCCGTATCCGTATCATATCTGTGTCGTATCAAGTATCTGAGCTTCATAGGTGAAGACAAACAAAATAAAAGATTGGGGTTGATTAGGTGAACCCAATTAATAAGACCATCACATTAAATGATTGCTTTAAGTCCTTAGATCTTTAGAATCTCCCTCTCAATATGTGTATCCCCACTCTCATTCATAACTCTATCCCTAGGGAACGACAAAAAGAAGTTTCTTCCTTCTCAAACATTCATTCATCATCACCTCTCTCTCTCCCCCCCTTTTATCTCCTTTTAGTTTATATATTTTTTCATCTAAAATAACACAAGTTGCATGAAGTCACCATCATAAACAAGCTATAGCTAGGGTTTGATCAAAGTCATCATAAGAAAAGGAAAAAAAAAAGAGACTTTGATAAGATGGGATGGATTATAGGATTATGGTCTTTGATGGGTATTTTTTTATGTTGGTGGTTTTTGTGTGTGAAGAAGGAGAATAAAGTAATGAAGAAGAATAAAAAGAAAGGATCCAAAAGGGAATAAAGGTTGGCCTTTACTTGGAGAGACCCTTGATTTCATTGCTTGTGGATACACCTCTAATCCTGTTAGCTTCATGGAAAAACGCAAGTCTTTGTAAGTTTCACATCTTTTCTAGCTACTATATGATCATTTCAATATATGTTTCTTATATTAATTTTTGTTATTTGTACATTTTTTTATGTATATCGCCATTTTCTTTCATTCTCCACGAGGGAAATGACATGCATGCTCAAACCAACAAAAATAATTTTTATTTTTAGTTCATACTTAATTTCTTAAAATTAGCTGTTAAATTAGTTTATGAGATTAAACTTTAGATTTTCTTAGTTAGTTTTACCAATCGAGCTACATCGATCATACATTTTTTATTCTTACTCATCTTCTCTAAATAAATTAAACGGTTGGAAGTTGAGACATTACATCATTGAGGAGTACAAGTGATTTCCCAAGTGACAAGAACTATCAAGGGTCAATTTATTTAGAAAGATATGTTTGTCATTCTTTTTTAGGAATATACTTCATCCATACACATGTAGATGAAAAATAAATTGAATGCTCGACATTATAAAGTCTATATAGTGTGGTCCTTTACAATATTCACACATTTTTATTTGTGACCATGTGTGGGTGATAATTTTGTCCTTCAACATGATCCACAAATACATTATTGGAGCACCATATAGGAAATTAAAAATTATTACTTCTTTATTCTAGTTTCTTTAATATATTTATTTTTTATTACAATGAGGGCAGAAGCTCAAAGTTTCTTAAATTTTAATGTTTTATATCATCAAATTAATTATTTTAGCATCCTATAAAGGAAAATAAAACATCATTTAAGAATTACTAACAAAGAAAGTGTGGGGGTGGATTAGCACATTGTATGTTGCACATTGTATATATGTTGATGAGTAAAGTGAAATGAAATGTAATGATAACCCCCTCATTCTTTTCTTCATAAAGTATTTTAGTCTTATTAAATTAATTTTGAGTTGTTATTCTTAGCATGGGCGGATTTACCACCCGGACTGCAGCCCGGGCTCGGTCGGAATATTTTTTTGTTTTAGGGGTAAATTTAGGGTAAAATTGATATTTTTAGGACTTAATTTAGGACAAAATTGAAGTTTTTTGGTTCAAAACTCAGATTTTTCACCGCAAAATAATTTTTTTTGTGTTTTAGGAGTTAACTTAGAGTAAAATTGAGATTCGAGGGAATTAATTTAGGGCAAAACTGAGTTTTTTTAAATTTGAAATTTTTCAATGTAAAATTGAAAATTTTGTTTAAAATTTTAAATTTTGCCCAGGCTTTATATGTTTCCTGGCTCCGCCACTGATTCTTAGTCATCATAGCTATTTGTGTTATTCTTTATTGTCAACATTTAAAAGACAATTGTCAACAAAAAAAAAAATCATTCAAAAGGCAAAATCATATTCTTCCGTCTCATATTAAGTGTTACTATAGATTTTAAAGACAAAAGTGTATATTTATATGTTGGTAAACGTTAACAAGTGCCCCAAAGTCATATGTTAATAAAATAAAAGTAGAAATATTCTCTTCAAAATATGTGCTTTTACCTTTTTAAAGTCAAAATATTATGTTTTTCAATGTAATGTTTCTACTTTTGGATTCTTTAACATCAGTCATTATGACACATGTTAACGAGACTCATATATGTTATATGAAATTAACAGTCAAACAATGAACGCACTTATAAACGTTGAATTGATCTAAATAACAAGATATTTAAACTCTTTAACTAAGTGATCAAAGATTTCATCCATGACTTTTACATGTAGGAGTTACACTAAAAAGAGTAAAAACTTCGGAGCTCCTATAACATGTACTCCCTTCGATTTAAAATGAATGTCGTTTTAATTATAAAAAATATATTTTAAAATGAGTACTTCAATTTCCAATACAATATTTTTTAATAATTCTACTTTCTAATTATTACTTTATACACTATCTCTAAGAAAATAAAGAATAAAGTAGGATTAATTTAGTGAAAATGTCATTACTTTTAACATCGTGATTGTATTTTTTAATATATGTAAAAACAATAAAAATGACATTCATTTTAAAACGGAAAGAGTAGTAAATTAGTTGTCACGAAACGGTAAATTTAGCTAGCCTATGCTCTATAAGCAGAGTCTAAAATTGAATTGAATAAATGAATGAATGTAGGTGAAGAAATACAGGTAAAACTTACTACCCGGCTTAGGAACATTTAAAGCTGTATTGATAATTAATGTTACTAGACCCTTTATTTATGGGGTTGTACCGTTATAGGGTGAGAAGAGTATAGAAACAGAAAAAGCCTGTTTCTACAGTAACTAATGTTATGTTAGCTATACATACATGCTACTTTAGCTTCTTGTTAACTGCAGTAGCGGTGGGTTGCTTCTGCAGGCAGTAATCACTCACACCCAACATTATTCTTGCCTTATCCTCAAGCCTCAAACTCCATTTTGGAACAACAAAGATTGGTTATTAATTGCCTGGAACCACTTAATGTCATAATTTACTCCGAAATGGCAAAGTGGACCGGATATTAGTGGAACTTTTTTTGGTTAGGAACATATATTTTCGGAAATAGATTTCCTTTGTTAAAGATTATACATTTGAGGTTGATTATTACGAAATTGATAATGTGACTCTATGATAGTCCGATTTGTACTATCAAATAGTTTGGATTTGAGCGGAAATGGATTGATTACTCATAGATGATCTTTTAAAAATCAGATCGGTCGTCAATCTGAACACATAGTGGATCAATGGTCGAACTCGAATCAATAGATCATTCATCATAATTAGTACTAATGAATCAATTTTCCATTTTAAACTCATATATATAAGCTTATTTATTTTGTTATTTTTGGAGTAAGGAAAGCTTATTTGACCCAAATTAAAGTATCGAGTTTCAACTTTTAGACTCTCATTTTTAATTTTTTTTAATTTATGTATAAAAGTACTTAAATTTTAGACTTAGTCTCCATATCATACGGCCAATCAAGTTTTTATTTTGTTCTATCTAGTCTAATCGATTTACGACGATTGGATTAATAGCATGCATAATTGATCCGATCATTTGATCATATTGGTTAAGGTCATTTTTTGTTTAAACTAGTTGGAAAGTTTGTCCGAGTCCGAATTTTAAACTAAGCAATCTTGTTGTATTATACTCCGCAAGATCGATCGATCTTATATATAATGTAATATTGTGTACATTGTAGGTATGGTAATGTGTTCAAGACAAGCATATTAGGAACAAGTGTGATAGTGTCGACAGACCCAGAAGTGAATAAGGTGATTCTGCAAAATCAAGGGAACATTTTTGTTCCTGCTTATCCAAAATCAATTAGAGAACTAATGGGAGAGCATTCTATACTTCAAATGAATGGTAACATGCATAGGAAAATTCATTCACTCCTAGGTGGCTTTCTAAGATCTCCACAATTCAAAGCTCGAATCACAAGAGATATTGAGCACTCTGTCAAACAATGTTTAGCTGCTTGGATCAATCATCAACACATATACATTCAAGATCAAGTCAAAAAGGTTACATTATTTATGCCACTTCTTACTAATTTACATTTTTCTTATAGCTCATTTTCTATAGTCAATTAAAATTGTTAAATGAGTTTTCGTTAATTGAGGAAGAATCGTTCGAGAGAATTCAATTTCAAATTCTAACCAAAACAGTCATTGCTCATAATTAATTTACTTACCTCTCACTGAACTTTGAATTATCATTATCATAAATCGGATAGTCAAAAAAAAAAAAAAACTCAAACAACCAAAAAAAAGAAAGAAAAAAAAAAGAATACTTATTTTCTTGCAGATTTTCTACGAATTTTCCTACGAATTTTTGCTTTAGGAATTAAAATAAAAAAATTTGGTTGATTCAGAAACTTATTTAAATCAAAAATCGATATAGAAACTAAAATCAAAATTATACGTACATATATAAACGAAAATAATATATAAGCCTTTAGAATCGCTTTCTCGTCTTTCCTCTTTTTTCTTTCTATTGCTTTTGTCTATGTCCTTTTCCCTTTTCCCCTTTCTACTTCTTCTTTTATCTCTTTTTCTCCAAACGCCTCTCAAAACTCTTTTGAGGATATTAGAAAATCTTTTTTCCGGCTGGTTTTCCTCCTTTCTATGCCGTATACATGTCTTTATTTCATTAACTTTACATTAAAGTTTACCCTAGAGCATTCACTCATTTAACCCGAGCCCACACAACAAAATAATGCAAGACCTAGAGCAAAGTGAGGTCTATTATTTACTTTTAAGAGATGATATGAGACCATAATGTTATATGAGAGGTGAGATCCAAAACCAATCCACAATCATATTAAAGAATTCATATTTCTTGCACTTAATCAAAGATTCTGCATCACACCTTCATAATATTTATTATCATTCGATCAAGATCGCATGATTTAAAAGTTGCAAATCGAACAATTATCATTGTCTCTCAACTAAGTTGCTACATAGTATCTCCGACCACAAAAGATTTGAATTCTATTTTTATTTTTTTATCCTCTGGTTTCTAAGAAGGACCAGTTGTAATTCAGAGTTAAAAGTGTGTTATAGTATCAAGTGGTTTCATTCTCATCTCAAACGCAGATGCGAGGCTGAGAGGTGACATGAAAAATCTATAAAGTAAATGTTTGAGTAGTTAGTTTCCTCATCGAACAAACCCTGACTTTTATTATTTGTTTATCAAGATTAAATAATTTAATATGTGAAACTATTTTAATAAACTATCGATTATTATATTTTAGGTTAAATATGTTTTCAGTCCCTATAAAATGAGGATCTTCTAAGTTTAATTTCCTACTTAAGAATTTTAATACGTATTTGTAGTCATTGCAAAAAAATTCTAAATGCAATTTTAGTCCCTGTTAAAATAAAATTTGTATAATAAATCTTAAACTCTTAAATTTTTGAATTATTTTTTTACAGTCATGTTTATCACTTTATAAAATGTTCATTTACCAAAATTTATAATTTTTTAATATGGACTGAATTAAATATGAATTTTTTGATAGATGAACATTTTAGTTTTCAAAAATTTATATTTAATTCATCTCACATTAAAAAATTAAAATTTTTGGTAAATTAACATCTTATAAAGTGATAAATATGCCTACAAAAAATGTAATAATACTATTTGGGACTAGCGGGCCAAACGACCACGTACCGTGGCCGTTTGTGTGATACGTATATTGTAACCGTAAATAAACTCATTTTGTGAGTTGGTTAAATTTTAAATTTTTGAAAACAAAACTATCAAGGGAAGTTTGGAAATTATGAAAAAAGGCTACACCAAAAAATGTTTTCCCTTTATATATAGTAGAGATAAAAGTTTAAAGGAGTTGTCTAATATTGCAACTTTTATTCAAAAACAACAATTATTTATTATAAAATTATACTATCTACTATCAATATAAGAAATTTAATTACCTACATTATTACATTTTTATCCTTCTTTTAAATAGATGGATTCAAGTTTTTTAAGGGTAAAATAGTTAATTTGTTACTTCACTTTTTTTTTATATTCCCTTTCTCACTTTTTCAATTTTTTATTATTTTCTCTTTCCACTACTATTCTCTCTCTTATTATTTTATTATTTTTTTAAATTTGATTAAATTGACTTTCTCATATTAGTACATATATATTTAAGCATCTCAAACCAGTACTTATAATATTGATTTCGCAAACATATGTAAATAAAATATTCAACGGGCACATTGTTAATATTTAACAATTTTTTACTTATTAATTAATTTAATAAAAAAATTATGGTAATATTAATAATTTTCATTTACTATCTTTAAATATTTTACAAATATTATCAATATAATTTACTTTTATATAATTACGGTAATATTACGCGACCCGTACGAATGTACGGGTCTTTTACTAGTTAATATAAAATGCACAACAAACTTATTACTATAAACTTTTTAACATGTGCAAAATGTACATTTTATAGAAAAACCCAATTTTAAACAAAATTATATTATATAAAGTATATAAATTTACAGGATAATAACTTTTATTTTGTTTCCTCCCTCAGATCACGTTTACTATCTTGGTGAAAGTTCTGATGAGCATTGACCCTGGTGAAGATTTATATATGTTAAAGAAAGAATTTGAAGAGTTCATCAAAGGATTAATTTGTTTGCCCATTAAATTTCCAGGAACAAGACTATATAAATCCTTGAAGGTTATAATTTCTCCAACTCAAAATTAATATAATATATATATTTATTATTAGTAATTAAAACAAATAACAATTATAAGA
Source organism: Trifolium dubium (assembly GCA_951804385.1). Classification (NCBI taxonomy): domain Eukaryota; kingdom Viridiplantae; phylum Streptophyta; class Magnoliopsida; order Fabales; family Fabaceae; genus Trifolium; species Trifolium dubium. The sequence continues at coordinate 23,401,646 of OX638073.1, forward strand.
GTCAATTTGATTTTGAGTGCATGCAGGCTAAGGAGAGAATGATGAAAATTGTGCAAAGAATAATAGAGGAAAGGAATAATGATAATAATAAGGATTGTGTGGCAAATGATGTAGTGGATTTACTCTTACAAGATAAATTAGGTGAGTCAAACACAATTCCTAATATGAGTGAGAATATCATTGAGATGATGATTCCTGGTGAAGAGACTCTTCCTACGGCTATGACCATGGCTGTCAAGTTTCTAAGTGATTCTCCTCTTGCATTATCCAAATTAGTGGTATGTTTTTTGTTTGTTGGTTTACATATTCAATTTTATATATCATTCATGCACATTAATCATTTTCAAACATTATTTTGCTTATTTATTTACCAAATAGCTTTTATTTTTTAGCATCCCTAATAACGGAATTGGCAAATTCGTTGCTAATAATATCTAATGTGATAGCCACATAATTAAAATATACATTACAGTATTATGTTATTTAATGAGTGACACATTATCAAAATTAAGTGGGAGACTAAATATTTCAATTTTTAAAAATAGGAAGACTAAATTTGCTGAAATAAAAATAGGAAAACTAAAAAGTGTAGAATTTTGCAAAGAAGAGTGTATTTAAACTTAATAGAAAATTAGAAAATATTACATGAAAGTGCAGGGATCCGGATTCGACTCAGGTTAGTCTACTTATTCATTTTTAAGGGTGAATTTTCTAGCCACTAGACTGCCTGACAAAAAAAAATATCAGAAAATATTTATACCTCCTCAACATAGAAGATTTTAAAACTAGATTTGAATTCCTTTATAAATTAGGAATTATTAATGTTAAAATTTTCTATTTTTGTGTTGGAGAGGTGTAAATTTCTTCTAATTTTATGATGTTTATCGTATGACCAAATATCCTCAAATTTTTGGTTTTGCTCGAGGGTACTTTATTAGTACTATACACATATATATAATCAAATGATAGTATTTCTCTTTTGTTATCCAAAAAAACAAATCATAGTATTTCTTTTAGTACAAAATGTGACAATTATTTTTAAAAGGAAAGGAATAGCAAATATAGTAATGTGATATTGTAGTTTGTGCAGTCTGACTTTTTGAAAGTTTAAAATATATTATTTTTAATTTAAAACTTTTTTCTTTTCAGTTCCTTAACCAATGTCTCTGCGGTACCGGTGGTACCGGTTTGTATGACTCCTAATTTAATTGATTGGCTGTGATAATATGAATCTGGACCACCAATTTTATTAATTCTTCCAAGCAACCACTGTTTGTCCCCTCTGCACTTGTGTCTTCCCCAATCTTCAATTATTCACTTTTTACTTTTCTCCTTTAACTTTTTTTACTTCTAACTTTCTAAGTTTTTTCTGTAGAAAGAGTTGAAATATTGAGTTAGAAAAAACTATATAACTCAATTATTTGATCAATATTTAAAATAAATAATTCTTATAACTATTTAAAAAACTGTATAACTATTTGAAATATCGAATAATTTAAATTTAAAATAGTTATAAGAATTATTTATTTAAATTTAAGTCGTATAATTTTGATTGAACGGTCATATCATAAGTATAACTGCATGTAGTTTTGACTGTATGCAATCTGGATCCCTAAACACTTTTAAAATGAATATAGCTCTAAAATGAGCTTGAGGGGTTTTACTATATATAAATAAGCGTTATATAGATAGTTGTAGAGATTCTACCAAAAATAAAAGAAATTTATAAGATATTTTAAAAAATTAACACCTATAATGTATTTTGATTTTGATAGAATACATTTGTAAATTCAACAATGATATAAATATATCATTATTATTTTTATTGTTACACAATTTCCATTGAGATTCCCCAAATATTATTTTTGAAACATATGTCTTAAGTAGATGTCGCAAAATAATCCATTAAGATAAAATTCATCTAATCGATCCATTAAAATTGCCGGAGCTCCGTCGCCAACCACCTTGGATTGCCGGAAAATTGTTAAAAAACCAAAGCAGTCAACGGTGGTCAACTCTGGTCAACAGTGGTCAATGGTTGGTCCTTGTCGGTCAATGGCTGGTCAACCCCGGTCAACAGTCAACACCATCTAATAAATTAATAATAATTTATTTTTTACGTATTAATTATAATAAATATTTGTATTTGTTCCAAAAAATATAATTGGGCTTATTATTGTAGCAACAAATAATTGGGCTTACTAAAAAGGAATGTTTTGGGCTTTAACAAAAATATTATTTTAGGTAGAATTTATAACACTCAATTTACTAATGATAAAAAAAATTTATTAATATATATACCCTTCAATAGTATTAATAATTATTTTTCATAAAAATAATAATTTAAATTAGTTATAATATTTAGATTATTTTTGGATGGATCGGATATTCATCCATTAAAATGGTAATAATGGATGGATTGAATGAATTTAATTTTGAATGAATGTATTAGATCGGATTAGTTTGCTTAAAATTTGATGGATTTAAATGGATTAATGGATCATTTTGATCCATCCATTAGAATCCAAATTCATATTCATACAAACCATCTATTTTGCCACCCCTAGTCTTAAGTAATTTAATTTATATTATATTTGATTGTTTACTTTATATACTAGGAAGAGAACATGGAATTGAAGAGGAACAAGAACTGTTCTGATGGTTATGCATGGACTGACTACCTCTCACTACAATTTACTCAAAATGTGAGATTTTACAATCAAAATAAATTGTCAATCTAATATAAATTTACCTTTTAACTATAAAATAAAATAAGTAACAAAGAATCACATTTTTCTTCATTGCTTTGTCTTCCATTTACTTCAACTAGGTAATAAGTGAAACTCTTAGAATGGCAAATATTGTCAATGCTATTTGGAGAAAAGCTATTAAAGATGTAGATATTAAAGGTGAGTTTTTAGTATTGACCCTAAATCATTTGCAGAAAGTTTTTATTTTTTTGATTTTTTTTTTGAGGTGGTTTCCCTACTATATGAAAAATATGCAGGGTACATAATTCCTAAGGATTGGTGTGTTGTGGCATCTCTTACATCTGTTCATTTAGATGACATGAACTATGAAAAACCATTTGAGTTTGATCCATGGAGATGGAAGGTAAGTAATTAATTAAGCAAAAACATGTCTACCATATATACCTTTGAAGTTTTACATTGCAGCCGTAATTTCTTTTGTCAAGTAAAGTGGCTAAAATTTCACTTTTTATTTTACTAACAAATTTCACCGACGAATAAGATTCAAACTTTAGTTCCTATACATAGAGCTGTCAAAAATAGACCGGACCACCGGGTTGATCCATTAGCCCATGAACTTAAATGGGTCGAGGCTTCAAAGTAGTTGGCCCAATAGCAATCGGGCTTTTTGAGCCCAAGCCCATGTGGCCCTTTTGAAGATTGGGCCTAGCCCATCGAGCTTCAGGCCGGACCATTATGAATCTTTTTATATCGTTTTTGTAAAAAAAATCAATAAATACATAAAAAATTATAATTTTATTATAAAAAAACATAGTTTAATGTGTAAGTTGAATAAAAGTGATTATATTTACCTAAAACTTTAGTATTTTACATTTGCATACAGTTATATCTCAATAAAATTAATAATGATGAAAAATTAATATATGAAAGTCATTTAAAAAAGATCGAGTAAACTGATGAAAAAAATATAAATTGGATCGAGGCGGCCCATAAGCCCATTGGATCGGACCGGACTTCTACAATGCTGGGCCGGACTCACAAAATCATGACCCAACTAAAATTGGGCCGGACCAGTCTAGCCAATCAATAGTGCAAAGCCGCACAGCCCGGCCTATTTAATAGCTCTAGTTATACATAACGTGCAATGTCTCTAGCAACAAAACTAAACTAACAAAATTATTTTTAAGGAAAATTGTAATAACTTGATTATATATTGTGATTGCAGAAAATTGAAGCTGGGACTAGAAACAATTGTTTTACACCATTTGGTGGTGGACAAAGATTGTGTCCAGGGATAGAACTCTCTAGGCTAGAGCTCTCTATATTTCTTCATCATCTAGTTACAACTTATAGGTAATTAATCACTTGTGTAGAAAAAAAAAATTAAAATTACTTTATGAATTTGTTTTGTAAATTGATTGTACTCAATTTGCAGATGGGTTGCTGAGAAAGATGAAATTATTTACTTTCCAACAGTAAAGATGAAAAGGAAGCTCCCAATTAGTGTGACAACCATTAACACATGATTGAATTGGATAATATAATTAACAATTTTTGTATAGTGTTATAGATAGAGATGTATTTATGTCAATCTAGATGATTAAATTTGGATATGGATATTCCTTGTTGAAAGAGAAGTACACATTTAGAGGAACATAGTAGTTTCGACCGTTTATATTGAATTCAAACTATTCAAATTATACGATATAAAAATCAATTGCAAACAATACCTATCATCAGTTTAAGATTAATTTTAGGATTGAAATAAAAAATAGCATTCCATGAACTTAACTCAATTGATTGGATATATTACACGAAAGTACAGAGATTCGGGTTCGAACTCGGGTACACCCACTTATTTCACCTTTAATGCTAGAAATTCTAACTAATAGGCTACTTGACAAAAAAAAATATGAAGGGTTGATGCCTCGAGAGTGTTGTTGAGCGGTTGGAGTTCATCCTCTCTTAACTAAGGGTCGAGGCCTCGAGGGTTCAATTCTAATATTGAGTATGGAAAAACTTTAAATCTTTGAGTTAGTCTCATCCTTTGAGGTGTCACCAATCCAACAAATGATTAGTCACTGCGTTCGACAGTTGATATACCCCAGACTCGAATTATATTAAAGATGAGGTTACACATTGTTTTTAATGTTACACATTCATCTGTATCAAAAAAAATCAAATTATATGATGATATTGAATTTTGCCTTTAAAATATCATACTCAATAGTATAAGTTTTTTTTTTTTGACAATTCAATAGTATACTAGTATGAGAGCCCGTGCGATGCACGGGTAAAAACGCGATTATAAAAGTAAGAATGAAAAAAATATCATGTTAACATATACTCTAATGATATATGGGGGTGCAAGTGGATAAAAAAACGATTAAACGACAATCCAAACCAATTCAGATTGAGAAAAAACTAACTTTTATCGTTTAGATGAAAATCGAACCGAACCAATTAAAATCGATGTGATTTGATTCGATTATCGGATTCATATTTTAGTAACTGAATAACCAATGAACCAAACTGATGGTTATATTATTATTCATTTATTGAGTTTAGTCCATAAAAATTCACAACTTTTTGCCATTTCACTTGTCTTTCCTTTCCAATTAAATTCAAGTGTACTATGTATATATTTCAAATTATTAAGGATGACATATTGAAGATTCAAGTGGAAAAATAATTGATATTTTATTTTAGTTCTACTTTGTCATTTAATATTTTAAGAAAAAATCACTTTTATAAAAGAGCAATGCACATATAAAAACTCGATTAAAAAATTTATGATAAATAATATATTTTAAATTAAATTGAAGATTTATTTGTGTTGAAAAAAATGTGAGCCCGTGCTATCAACACATATAAAAATGCAATTATAAGAAATAAATATAAATTTCATTTGTGTTAAAAAATATAATTTAATTTCTATAAAGATGTCGTTCAACTCTTTAATAATGTAGAGCGTATGTATTCTCGAGAATAAGATTTGAAATTTAGCATCATGATACTCTATTTGTCAAAAAAAAAAAGCATCATGATACTCTACAATAATTAATCTAGTATAACAATTTTAAAAAATGAATGAGGTACTGTAGTGATCATTTTAAACACAAGAAAAATCATTGTTAAGTTTATTTATTTGATCTTTGTAATAAAAAAAGTTTATATATTCGATAGTACGTATAGCATATAATTTTATCTTCAAAATGTTTTTTTTTCATAATTACATATTAAAATTTTATTTTTCCCTTAGTGGCAAAAATTAATAATTCAATAAATCCACATAATTATTTTTGTCATTTCATCAAATGTTCTAGTGTTATAATATTTCTTTTATTTTTGTATAGATCAATTTATTTGCAAAATTAAATTAAATTCTACCCTGCAAATATACCAAAAAAAAAAAATTCTACCCTGCAAAAAATAAAACTATTGGCCAAATAATAAGAATCATCATAAATATTGAATATCCTCAATTTTAAGTATGATAATGCACATTGAACAATAGAAGAATAAAATAGATTGGTTCCAGCCGCCATCATTGTTGTGGTTTATTTTATTTCTGCAATTGCGAGAGATGTGTTCTTAATTTACACTATTAGCCAATTTTCCTTTATTAATAATTTTTTAAACACATTTTTATTTTAATTTGAATTTTGATTTTTGTATCCAAAATATATTTGTAGATATTTGTCTATGTTTCTTTACACTAATTGAATTGAATATACTATAGATATAATGCAATATAAAATAAAAATTCAACATCCTCATTTTAATATGAGTTCTAAATTAGAAATTTTCAAATAAAGAATATATTACTGTATTTATTATAATTTTCAAAATTTAAATAATTTTTGAAATATAAATGTTGTTCATTTGAAGATAAAAAGACATATAACTAACTTATATAATATTATTTTACAAAACCAATCTTGTAATGTTATTTATTTATTCGCTTAAAAAAATGATATTTATTTATTTAAATATTTTTAATAAAATAACCATTATTAATTTACTTTAATGTATAATTCGACTTTGATTTTAAAATTTTTTTAGATACCTGATTAATAATCATTAATATAAAATAAAAAACTTAATATTATCTTAAATATATAAAATTGATATATTTTTCAAATTTTATTATTTATACTTTTTAAATTAAATTTCTTATTTTGGTTATTTTAATGTTTTTTTTATTATTTCCTTCTTCATTTAACAAATAAAGAATTTTTTTTTATACTAAATATCACATGGTTAACAAAATAAATTTAGATAATGTTTTTATACAATAAAAGTTAGATAATGTTATTAATTTAGCTTACTATTTTTTTGACAATTAACTTATAAATTACTATTTAAATGCTAGATTTCTTTATTTGATTTCGTTGATTCATATTTGACTCATATTAATTAGTTTTTATTATGTTGTAGTATCATACAAATAGTTTTGTTTATTCTTTTCAAAAAAAAAAGAATATCTATAGTAAATAGTAAAAAAGTACACAATCAATTAATATAAAAAAAATATGTACAATTAATACAACAAAAATGTATAAAAGAGGAATATTCATATAGTACAATAAAAAAATATACAAATAACATTTCACTAATTCATTAATCAAATTCATTTGAATATCTTCATCTTAACATCTTTAATGTCATATTCTTTCTGCACACCAACAGATAAACATTCTCACAACATCTGCGAATAAAATGTAAAAAAATGATTAATTTCAACTCATAACATCATAGTGATAGAAATGTATGATTAAAATATATTAGATACTATATTAAAAAAATATCAAAATAAAATAAATAAGATTTAGAAATTGGAGCCTGAAAAAATATGAGAATAAGAAAAGTGTTTTAGTGAAAGTAAAAGGTTCCCTTTTAGTGATAATAACTCACATTAAAGAGGGTTTTAGGATAATCATCATATAATGTGAAAACTTTCACGGCAATATAATGCAATCAAAAAACAAATTATCTCATCAGCCGACAATTCAAAATAATACCATAAAAATAAAAATGTGTTACAAATTAAATTTTACAAAAACAATACATAATTTAAAAATAACTCACATTAGCATCAATTAAAACCATTTCCATAGAAAATAGTAGTTTTCTTATGAACATGTTACTTACTAACTAAAGCTTTGCAACACGAACTTGGATATTCCAATTTTCTCTAAATGAAAAAATTGAAGGGACAAAGTCTTACTTAAGAGGCACATGAAAAGTGAATGAGAGAATTTGATTAGTGATTTAGGGTTTATGCAAAAACAAAGAGAAAATATCAATACCAATGAATAATAAAATTTGATTAATTTGTGTCCTTTATATAGAAGATAAAAATTACAAAAAAAAAAAAAATCTTGTTCGAAAAAATAGCAAATTTTCTATTATGATTTGTTATTTACGGTGAGACTATTATGATAATTTGTTGTACATATTCTTTTTTCCCGAAAAAAATAGTATGTGTCATTATGATTCTTTAAGAGCATTTAATGATAAAAATAATTTGTGTCTTATTGTGATTTTTTATGCCTATGTTCATCTAAAAAAATTTGATTCAAAAGGTTTTTTTTTTTTTTCATAAGAAAAGGTTTTAGTATTAAGATTATGAAATTATTACTTTTACCTTATATAAAATGTCACATGAAAGAGGCAAAGGAGGGAATATGACTCTTAAAAAACCTAAACAATTATTGTAATAAATTTTAAAAATAATTGAAATTTGAATATGAAATAATGATTGGATAGGAAAAATTAAAATTTAAATAATTTTTTTTAAATAGACAAATTAAATTATATATGTTCAATTTTTAGGGGACACTAAAGTGGAAAATTTTCCTTTCAAAAAAAAAAAACTAAAGTGGAAAATTTTCTATTTTGATCAATGAAAAAAATAAACCGTCTTAAATAATATATGAGAGTATCTTAAATTTAAATGAAAATTATTTTTATTGATGGATTTGAAACAAAAATGGCGCTTAGAAATTTTCATCAAATTTTTTCGAAAAAATAAGACAATCAAATAGTAGTATCAATTAATAGTTTAATATTATTATGACATAAATGAAATCACTCATAGACAAAGGATATTCTCCTATTATAATTCTTTAAAAGCATTGATTATGATACCATTTTTAAAAATTTGTCCAACAAACTTAACTAAAATATTTCTGATTCTGATTTACTACTATAAAAATCGCATGCAAGCATTTATACATCATTCTAATAAAAACGTATGTCCTTCTAATTATGATTATAATTATTATTATGATTATAATTATGTATATAAAAATTAAATAAAAAATGCCAAAAAATTGAGGTGATAGAATGCCACATGTATATCTATTAGGTTAATGTAATAAATGTTAAATCATTGTGGGAAGATTAAACTTATAAGAATGACATGTGTAATCGGTGCCAATTATATATAGTATAGATAAATTGGATATGTAGTGTTCATCTAAAAATTTATGTTTGATTCCAATTAGGGATGTCAATTTACATCCGTTAGTGCGGATCCCCGCAGATATTTCCCTGTTCGGAGCTCCGTGACCGGGGATTTTACTCCTGTGGGGACGGGGATGGAGGAGAAAACTCCCCCGCGGGCACTTCGGGGCGGGGATCGGGGAAAAAGCATCCTTCCCCGCGGATTCCCCGAATCCGTCAATTATACTTAATTATATATTATATGTATAATTATATATGACAATATTATTAAATGTTGATTCTTTGTAAAATTAAAATAATAAATGCTGATTTCTCTAGTTAATATTACACTTTTTTTTACGTAGATGCCTATGTGTAGTCTTTCTTGTAATTTGAATAAAAAAAGTATAATTAATTTTTGTATAATTATTTTATTAGTAGTCCATTGCTTTTGTATTGGGTTTTGTTTATAAACGCATTATGTGTTATCTCTATTTTTAAAAAAGAAAGATGCAAAATATTTGTTTTTTATTAATAAAAAAGAAAAAATAAAGCCATATTACCGTCACAATTTTGATTGAAAAATATAAAATTTTTGCTAATATTCGATACTCGTGGATCTCCGAAAATACCGTGGGGATCTATGGAGATGGGGACAAATATTCCCCCGCAGCGGAGTTCAGGGACTGGGACGGGGAATTATTTGGGGGGCGGGGCGGGGGGCGGGGAAGATTCCTCCGCACATTCCCCGCCCCATTGACATCCCTAATTCCAATGTTACGTTTGTGGTGGGTTTGGATCTTCGTGTGGATTTAGTTGTGGTCTTGGTTCCATCTAAAAATAATTTTTGGAAAGAGGTATTTCAAACGTATTTCCTTTTTTAAAATTTTTAAAAATTTAAAAACATTTTTTATTTCAAACATGCCCGAAGACCTAAGTGACGTGAGTGAATGTTTTTTTTTTAAATTATGTTTCTTTTGTTTGTCTCTTTGAAATGTAAAGCTTTTTTTTTTATTCACACTAATTTTGCGGCGGCTCATACCGCCAATAATGTTTTTTGAAATATTATTTTATTGTAAATACATTTGTTGAGAGCTTTTTTTATTTGTTGAGGGGCTATGTAGTTCTCATCAAATTTTGTCAAAAAATTGAATTTTTCTTGTAATGGAAGGAGACTGAAATCACATGATGTCAGATTTTGTCATAAATTTTAGACTATTAGGATTATCTTCCCTACAAATTAGAGTGTAAAAAAAATTAATAATATTTGCTCTTGATAATAAATAAAAGCTCTATCCTTTATTCTTTTACCTACCACTCACAAATATATTTGAAAATAAGCTTTCAATATCAAAAAAAGAAAAAGGGGAAAAGAAAAAAAGCTCTCACCAAAGATCAACAATTACAATAGCTACAAAATGATCAAACCCATGTGAATTCTATTTTGAATAAAAAATCCTTATCATATTTTAATAATTATATATATATATATATATATTTGAAGCAAATTATATTTATATATAGGGGATTACTAACTTTGAGCATTTGAGTCGAAGTTAGCAAATATGATTTACATGTAATTACAAGGGGGTGCATGTGAGGGATTTATATGTTTGCTGCGGGACGCGCGAAGACAATGGAGGTGCATTAAGTAATTACATGTGGGTCATACATTATTAACTTTGACCAACGTTCGAAGCTAGCAATCCTCATGTGTGTGTGTGTGTGTGTGTGTGTGTATATATATATATATATATATATATATATATATATATATATATATTTGAAATGTGAAATTTTTTTTACTACCATGTTTTTTTTTCTTTTGACAAGATTTTTCATTATCATGTTCCTGTAAACGTAACTTAGTTGATAAAGAAATTGGATGTAATGTGTAAGAACGAGGTTCAAATTCTCATGCATTCATTTATTAAAGGTGAATCTAACTACAAAGCTACTTAGCATAAAATAATTTAAACCTAATAAATAAGGACTTTTTTACCTGTATATCCCTGTTTGAGTTCATATATACCAAACTGCCCCACTTTAAAAAAATATTACCTGTCTGCCATACATTTGGATTTTTGCACCCATATACAGCTAAGGGTGGTGGCGAAATATAAGTTTTTGGCCAGTTTTAGGACCCACGCATTTAGCCACCATGTGTGGCGAAATGCTTCTTGTTTTTTTGTTTTTTTTTTGTTTTGCTATTTTTTTGTGCATAATATGACAATTTTCTCAAAAAAGATTTTAAAAAATTATCAAAAAATATTATAATATTTATAAATTAATATGACAAAGAAAAAAAAACTCAAATTTAAATTAATTTAATTTTATTCATAATATGATGCACAATTATAAAATTTGTTAAAAAAATTATCAAAAAATATGAGAGAAAATAAAATAAAATAAACACTAAAATTTAAAATACTAAAAAATTTTATAACAAGTTTTTTTACAATAATAATAGTCACACAACTTAAACAAAGAGAATAATAACTAGTGTTCATTTGAAGGACCTACAACATATGGACACTTGCTACGAATATGACCAGGTTGCTTGCATAACCCACAATTTCTTGGTTGTCTTGCAACATCATCATCCATTTCGGTCCTAATTCTAGTACTGCACGGTCGACATCATCATCCCTCTTGCAACGTCATCATCCATTTCGGTCCTAATTCATCAGAACAACAACTACAAGATCCACGTGGAGTTCAACCTTTGCACACCACATATCCACAACCACCACCACAACCACAACCGACCGAAAACATTTACACCCCTACCTCTTTACCTCATCAAGACTATCACATGGGTTCATCGATGTCTATATTCCCATCCAATCCATATATTTACCAAACACCAACACAACATAACGAAAACCCATCATCATCATCGTATGTACACCCATCATCATCCTATCAAGATTACGAGAACTCATCATCATCATCATCCCATCAAGATTATGGAAACACATCATCCTATCAACGACAACATGAGTTTCCATCATCCTATCAAGACTATGGGTATCCATCACCATCCAATCATGAATTTGAGAACATACTACCACCCGATCAATTTCCACCACCACCACCACAAAGACAACAACATTTTGGTTTCTCAACACCACAACAACCACCATCATACCAACAAAATGAGATTATTGGTAATGATTTTCTCAGCAATCTTTTGAACACCAACCTTGAAGATCCAAGTATGTGGTCTCCAAATATGGCGGCTTCTTTGCAACAACTCAATAATCCATAACAACAACAACAACATCAAGAACAAGAACAAGAACAACCACAAAATGTACAAGAACATTCTCGTCGTGGACCACGTCGAACTGTTAGACCTCGACCATGTGGCACTTAGAGACATGTTGTTTTATGACAATGTAATATCTTTTAAATTTTACTCGTTATTAATTAATAAAAATAATTTCAACTTTTGTGTTACTTTATATTTATATATATTTTTAATATTTAAAATTTGAGTTTATTTTTTTTTTTCTTTGTCATATTAATTTATAAATATTATAACATTTTTTGATAATTTTTTAAAATCTTTTTTGAGAAAAATGTCATATTATGCACAAAAAAAAAGCCAATACAAAAAAAAAAGCAAGAAGCATTTCGCCACACATGGTGGCTAAATGCGTGGGTCCCAGTTCTGGCCAAAAACTTACATTTCGCCACTTCCTTTGGCTGTATGGGTGCAAAAATCCAAAAGTAGGGCAGACAGATAATATTTTTTTAAAGCGGAGCAGTTTGGTATATATGAACTCAAACAGGGATATACAGGTAAAAAAGTCAATAAATAAGAATATACAAATCCAAGAGGTAACACATACATCAAAGACGACCACGCAATTAGAACATAATTTTTTTTTTTCCCGCATTCTAACAATTTCCAAATATATAACTAGTTCATATTTAATACACAAACACTAGCCAATTAAATACTTAAACATGATAAAATACTCGCAACTAATTAAATTTTCAAACACTTAAAATTTATTTATAAAACATACACTATTGCATATCCTCAAAAACACATGATATATCACTTATGAGGTTCTACTTTGGACACAAATTCATACAATTTAAAAATTATTTTCTAGTACTATTTTCGAAATAATTATCTTTCAAAACATCTTGCATTCGAAAGTTATTTTTCAAAATATTATGATAAACAAAATTGAATATTTGGAAAACTTGATAGCAATGTAGTGCACTATACAACTTACAGCCTAATGAGGTCATCACTAGATGCTAAAGAGGATCCCATTTCGTTTTGTCCGTTTAGAGCAGTACTGTCTAATATTCATAACTTGAGCTAAAAATAAAATGAAAAAAATTTAAAAAGAACAAAATTGTATAATACTTAACTTAAGAGACTAAAATAAAAATAAAAAAATTTAATGGACTAAAATGAAACTTAAAATTATCTTAAAAAATCAAAAATATAATTAACCTTTAATATATATATTATCTAACTTCTTAAAAGAACTCAATTATTATATAATTGATTACTAGGGTCTAGAGCTTGGAAAATGGTATGAAGATGGAGGAAAATATTGAGTTTGGCAAATGGCTTCTGGTTAGCATGGAACACCTTACTTACACACTCATACATATATTCTCACATCGTGTGTGGGAATATATTACAAATGAAAAAGGAAGTATCTCACCGACGCTAACGTCGCAGCCTCTTAACAGTGTGAACTAACTAACTGTAATTTTTGAAAAGGAAGTATCATGCATGGCGCACGTGCACCGACGCTAACTAGTGGTGGACTCCACACAAAAAAAATACATATAAATCACCATATATATGCTGCATGCTACACATGGACCAGCCAAGTATACATGCTTTGTTGTAACTTCATCTACCTTTCATATGTACTAATAATATAACCCGTGGTACTGTTCAATTTGAGTATTGTAACACACTCTTTGTTCTTTGTTTCAACATTTGGAATTGGTCCCTAATCACTTTGGAACGTTCTCTTTAGATAGAATCCTATGTAACTTGTTTGAGGCACATGGTTTAGTTAACTTGTTTTGATCTTCCGTTTCAATTTTGGGTCATTTTTTATGATGTAATAACATATTTATGACGCATATATGTGTTTTATAAGCCACATTGAATATTCATGCGCAGGAAAAATATGTCTATCAACTAACAAAAGATTATAATTTGCAATTGAAAAACATCTTTATACTGATTACAAGAAGCACAAAATCTAGAGCCCATACTTATATTGATCATGACCCATACATTCTTTTGTCTCGTTTTTGTATTTATTTGATGAAATTTATATATTCATTGATTGATATATACATAGAGATAGAGATTATCACATGTTAAAATAACTAAGAGAAGAGTAGTAATTTTTTTATTGTTAAACAATGATAATAATTTATTAAAATTATAGATATTTTAAAATGCAAAATTTTGATATAAATTTACTATTTTGAACTTCTTAACATGTGTAAATTTGCACATGATAAAAAAAACACTAATTATTTTTTTAAAACAGTAAAATAATATTTAATATATATAGGTTTAGCGTTTAATCTTAATTGTTGTCTTTGAAGGGAGATATGCAAATATAAATTGGTCTATAAATATTAAATACTTTACTTTCGAAGGTCTTATTATATATCTTAAGACCCATACATCATCCCTTTATTTTAAATATATTAGTATTATAAAAAAGAAAAGAGTTTTTTTTTGACAGAAAAAATAGTTTAATAATAGAGTTTCGTTTGTTTTTCTATAGAATGGGCCAAGTATACATTATCTATTTTTTTTTTTACAATAAGTAGTATACATTATCTATTTTACTTTCTTCATTAGTGTATCACTCAATAATCTTGTAAACATCCGTACAACACCGAATCTATAAGCCGTACTTCTTTAGAATCACGATCTTTAGTCCATGCAGATGCAGCTACTTCTTTGGATTTATTATTGGGTATTAGGGTCATTGTATTGAATAATTGATGTATTTAATCTATAATACATATTAAATACATTAATTATTTAATATATCAAAAAAATGAAATTTATTAGATACATTAGTTTTTTAATATATCTAAAAAGTGGAATTTACTTATAAATAAAATTGGAAAGAGTAGTATTAAATAGTTTTTTGTTTGTATAACAAATAGTTCATTTTTTATTAACAAATATATATATTATATGAACTTTATAGATATTATTTTGAACAAATTATTCTTTTACCCCCCCCACAAAGTGACCGAATTTTGATTTACTCCTATAAAATTATTTTTTTGGATTGCCACTGCAATGTGAAGATTTCATCATTTACCCTCTCTAGAGTGAATGACAAACAATCAACTTTTTACTCTTTTAATAGTCAACTTTTACTGACGTGGTAGTTGACTTTTATCTACTATATCATCAAAAAGTCTACATAAATGATAAATGATAAAATCTTCACATTACAAGATTAATTCAAATCAACTTTTTACTCTTTTAATAGTCAACTTTTACTGACGTGGTAGTTGACTTTTATCTACTATATCATCAAAAAGTCTACATAAATGATAAATGATAAAATCTTCACATTACAAGATTAATTCAAAAAATAATTTTATAAAAAAATAAATCAAAATTTGTCCACTTCACAAGGGATAAAAACTTATTAACTCTTAAGAGATTTAGTCTCTAGAGTATTTGTATGTTTACCATATACTTATCCTATCCTATCCTATTAAGAGAAAAATGAAATCATTGTCCTAAAGTTATTTGCCCCTTAAATGATATTACAAATGAAAAGTTTTATATGTTCATTGACCAATTAGACATAATCAACAATTACATGAAAATGAAACATTAATAGACATGGAGTGGGTGACAAACAATTTTTAAGATGATGTACGAAGAAGATTGTGAGAGATGATGAGAGTCTAAGTGCCCGTTTGGCCAGGCTTATTTTCAACTTTTTTTCTTCTCCTTAAAAATAGTAAAGTAGGAAAAAATTGTGTTTGACTCTACTTTTTTTTATTTTTTACTTCTTTACTTTATTTCTCTAATACTTTTAAAGAGAAATATGGCTAAATTCAATTTTATACTTCTCTATTTCGTTTAAGCTAAATAGAAAAGTAGAAAATAAGCCGGGTCAAACGGGCACTAAAGCTAATTAAATAAGCCCCCACTTTATTTGGGTTCCAAATCCTAATGCTCTTCCGTTGTTTCCGCCGTAATTGAACACTAGAGAAAGCTTAAATTAAAAGAAAAAAGATAAAGAAATATAGCAATACTTTATGAAATCAACTAGAAATTTGATTAAAAAAAATCAATTAGAATCTGAACTTCATTAATATTGAAGCTGAACTACCGGGTGACAACTAAACAAAAACATGGTCATGTGGGGGGACCTTGTTAAAAGATACTTATGAATTTAGGAACCAACAAAACAACCAAATTATGCTTAAATTGGTGACTTTCTACAACTTATGAGTCCATCAAAAATGATTATTCAAGCCATAACGGATAGTTCTAGCGTAAATTATGATACTTTTTTGTTTTTTTATTTTAGGCAAAAATCATTACATGAAATAAGTTATAAAGGATTGAGACAGTAATTTTACTTTTATTTTATATTATTATTTATTACTTTTTCCGTCTCAAAATTATTGTTCAATTTTTTAGTTTTGTTTCAAAATTATTGTTTTTTTTAAAATCAATGTAAAATTAATGTTAATTTATCATTTGAACTCTTACAAAAGTTAAAGTATTAATCAAATATATTTTTTCTTTTTTAATAAAGTAAAAATAAAAAATATTTAATTTATTACTCTTTGTTGTTTTTTGTTCCACATGCATAATTTTTTTAAAAGAATAATAGTTTTGAGACATAGGATATAACTTATAAGTAATGTTACCAAAAAGAAGTAATGGTCGCTGGTGTAAGTACTAGGTATGGTACTTTACTTTTCTATTTTGGCTTTGTACTGTTCTTGAAAAAGTGGAGATTCACTACTAAACTACTAACTTTAGCTTTAACCAACTATAACATTATCTAAATATAAATTTGATTCGAAGGAACAAAATTGTCTCTAAATAATTATAAAGTTTCATTTAAAAAAATATTGTTCACAAAAGTCTAAACATATTCTCAAAGTAATTAACATATTAAGGTTATATATATGTGATTTTAATCTCTGTATTTATAGTGTTTTTCTAGTTTTAGTTCTTTTAAGTATTTTGCTTAGATTTAGTCTCAAAATTTTTATAAATTATTGGTTTTTAATCTCTATGTTTGATTTTATTGGGTCACATATAAAGTCAAGGACTAAAACCACTTTCTTCAACTTGTAAAGACTAATCTAAATTAAAATGCTTACAACAACTAAAATCATTTGAACACTATTTATTTTATGACAAAAGAAATATTTGTTTTGTCCCACCAATATTTGTTTTGTCACAAACAACATCTAAATTACATTTAACATAATTGACGGTAAGGGTTTTCACAAAACAAGTTGAAATAATATTATTTTTAGAGAATAATACTATTGTTGAATTAAAATTTGGATTAACAATCAACTAAAAAGATATAAGTGATAAGAAATTTAGACAATTAAACAAACGGCGTCGGTGTTGACATATTATTTGGAGAGAGACGCGTGCTGAGACTTATCTGTTTGAATTTTCATTCTACAGTGGTCCATCAACTTTCGGCTCACGAAGTTGCTTTTTGGATTCTGATGGCCGATCACTTTTGATTCGAGATCGAGAATTAGCGTGTTCAGGGATATCTTTTTAGGTTGGGTTGTTGGTGTATTTTCTAGTGGTCTGGAATCTGAGAAATATCTCTTTAAGAATGTGATTAGAGCTGAACCTCTATTAAGTGGTTTCTGTTTTAGTATTTTTCATTGGTGTTCCACTTATATATGACACCTATGCCTTGTAGTTTCTCTTCTTCGTTCTTTGTTCATTTTGTACAGATATATAATTTTTATATATAATATATTTGCTGTTAAAAAATAACAAATATCTGCAAAGAAAAAAAAGAATCATTCTCCTTTCATAAAAAAAAAAAAAAGAATCATTCTTTTGTGTCAACAAATTTTCTTATTGAAATAAATCATAGTTAAATAGTGGTGAAAATTTTACATAGCAAAAGAAAATAAAATTGGATTATGAAACTCAGCTTCAATTGGAAGTAATCGAAAAAGCTAAGGCACACTATAGAAGTTCACATGCAATCTGCAACGTAGGTAGGTGCAAAACACCTTCCTTCCAATTTTCAGTATAGAATTTTTTTAATTTTTTTTGTATTAATTGTGTTTTTCTTAAACAACTAATTAAAGAACCAAATATATTTAAAAAATGCATTAAATTGACACAAAAAGTGCACAAATTAGATGTTAAACAAAATTCGAATACAATAAATAAGCAAAAAATTATACCTCTCGCTAATCTATATAGAGCAAAGAGTGATTAAACAAGAAACATAAACATGTATTAATTAATTGTGTTCTTTTGAGAAAAGATAGTTAATAGAATTGTAAAAAAAATAAAGAAATCAAAGAGAGTTAATAGCCCAAAATTCACTTGTAAGATAAATAAAATTTGTCAAAGAAATTGTTCTAACGAAAAATTTAATTATAATAAGTGAACGTATTCAAATTTAAACTCAAATTTTAGCACATGACGTGCAACATCTGACTACTAATCTTAGTATTTAATTAGTTTTTTTATTGACGGGTTTAGTATTTAATTAGCTGTAAATAAATGTATACTTATAACATAAACATAAATAAGTATCACTGTGTCATTCACTAATACAGCACTAATGGAAATCAGTAGTCAAACACATGCAATGGTCTGTTTACTGTTTAGTACTCTACGATTGCGTTGATGTAAGAATTCAAGAACGTGCCGGTCATACAGTCAGTTAAAAATTCCCAAACAGTGCACTAATTACATTTCACCAGGCTAAAATCGTAAAGTTATAGCAATCATGTTACAAAATAGAAAATGAAAACAATAATAGAAAAGTTTATTTTTATCAGGTAGTCTAATGATTAAATTTTAAAGATGAATAAGTAGACATGATCAAAATTAGAATTTTGATCCTTGTATATTACATATAAATTTTCTATCAACTGAGCTTAATTTACAAGACGTCAAGACACCATTCTTTTATATAAAAATGAATCTCTAACTTAAATTAGTTACTCCAACTTATCAACCTTTATGGCACCATTGCACCAAACAAAAACACTTTATGTCAACATATTCATGTGTAATG